>JAPDVU010000002.1:155449319-155999319 GCA_026230045.1 Corynorhinus townsendii
TGCAGTGGCATCCCTGGCAGATCGAGTGAATTCAAAAATTCTGTTGGATAATTAACCACTTCATCTGCTTCCACCTCAGTGTCGACGGACTTGTATGTGACTGCCTCGCTTTGAATGTTAGACTGAATAATATTGTTAAGTTCGTAGACATCTTTGTTCCTGGCCGCAAGAATAGCTCATTTACTCAGCCAATCATGATTCTTATAATTGGTTTGAATATTGGGAAATACTTTTCAACCAAATCTTCTTTTGACGTCACTAAATTGCAGGAGTTATGAGGCAATGAAATTCATCCTGAGGTCAGATCAACTGGCACCTTTCCGTTACCAATTTCCAGCAATTGATGTGAGACTATCTCAGCTGATCGATCATTTCGCAGCTGAACACGCATATTTGTAGTTAATTTTAATGTCTTTACCTATCGCCACAAAGTAGAATATTTTAGGCAAGCATTTATTTCGTCTGCTGGTGTCGGTTGTGGAATTACAGGTAATCTCCTGAAGCAATATTAATGCGTTCCCAAATGGTCTAATGTTTCCACACAAATCTTGCAATGATAGATCAAGAGCCTCGAGCGATTTTTTGTGCGCCATTGTGCATTCATCCCAAACAATAAGTTTGCATTTCTGCAATACTTTTGCCATGCCGGATGCTTTGGAAATGTTGCACGTGGGAATTTCAATAAATTGCATGTTCAATGGCAATTTCAAAGTGGAATGAGCAGTTCTTCCACCTGGTAGCAATGTCGCAGCTATTCCAGACGACGCAAGAGCTAAGGCTATGTCATTTTGGGATCGAATTGCTGCCAGAATCAATCTAATTAGAAACGTTTTACCAAGAAGGACACACTGCAGTCATAGTGCAGATGAGGACATGTGGGCTCAAACTATAATCATCAGCTGGGTTGTACCGGAATGCAAGGCGATTGTAATCATGTGATTGCTGAGCATGGAGTCATGTTTGACGCTGATCTGCTGTTTCTCGTTGACGTCTTTCAACCACTTTCAGCATGTTGCATTCATTCTGTTGAGAATGAAGCAGATCTGAAGCTGCAGAACGCGATCGCCGTGCTTGCAACCGTGCATCCTCAAGTCTGGCTGCATGTCACTCTGCTGCTTCCTCGGCATGTATTTGAGCCATTTTTTGTCTGTTTCACTCATTCGCTGATGCCCGTTCTTCTTCAGTTTGATTTGCAATTACTCGTCGCACTGCTTCTGCTCCGCGAGTACGACAACCTAGGTTTGATCTTCTGTGAGGCATTATTTGGAGGAACTAAAGTAGATCGAACTATACTCACAAAATGAACGCTATGGTAAAAGACACAGCTCAATTCCAACACAATGTCACACGAAATAATTAAATCTAAATGAAAATAAATCGAAATATATGAAAATTAAATTTAACATGCAATCAGAAACATTGAAATGGAATC
This sequence comes from Corynorhinus townsendii, assembly GCA_026230045.1. NCBI lineage: Eukaryota > Metazoa > Chordata > Mammalia > Chiroptera > Vespertilionidae > Corynorhinus > Corynorhinus townsendii. The sequence continues at coordinate 155,450,752 of JAPDVU010000002.1, forward strand.
ATAAAATATTTAGTATAGCTTGTGTTGCTTTTATGTCCAACAGATGGCGCTGTTCTTTTAAAGCATGTTTTTACCTGTCACAGGTGTGACATCTACATAATAGTAGGTATAAGGTATATAAAAGCATGTGCATATTTGAATGCAACATTGTGTCAAAATTTCAAAGCAATCAGTGAAGAACTTTCGGAGATTTAAGATTTTGAACAAACGAACATTTACATTTTTATTTATATAGATTGATATTACATATACTAGTGCATATGTAATATTACCTTTGGAATACATATGTAATATTACCTTTGGAATTTATTTAGTAATAATTATTTTATTAAATGTTAAACATATTTATTTATTTCTCTTTCCCCAGAGAAAGCATTATTATAAGTTTGCTATGCACCACGCCCATCTATATTTTAATCCAAAACAAAGCAAAACTTATATTTTCATAAATAATATGTGGCATCTTTTCTGCTATGATTTTATAATAGAGTACAGGCCCGATACACGAAGATTTGGGTATGAACAGGCTTTCCTTCCCCTGGCTGCCGGCACCGCCTTCACTTCGGCCCAAGCCACCTTTCTGTCTTCCCATGCTGCCCAGAAGTCCGGAGCAGCTGGGGCGGTGCAGGACGCCTGTGTCATCACCATGGCAATGACACAAGTGTCCCGCCCTGCCCCTGGCTGCTCAGCGACGGCATATGCAAATTAACCCACCATCTTTGTTGGACTAATTTGCATACTCACTCCTGATTGGCTGGTGGGTGTTGCGAAGGTACGGTCAATTTGCATCTTACTCTTTTATTAGTGTAGATACTAGAGGCCCAGTGCATTAAATTCGTGCATGGGGGTGTCCCTCAGCCCGAACTGCACCCTCTCCAATCTGGGAGCCCTCAGGGGATGTCCTACTGACAGTCTGGCCTTCCTCTGCATACGTGAGGCCTGGTGCATGGATTCATGCCCAGTGGGGTCCCTCGACCTGCAGGCAATCCAACATCCCCTGAGAGGTCCCTGATTGTGGGAAGGTGCAGGCGAGGCTGAGGGACGCCATCGGTTTGTACATAATTTCTTAAATACACTAAGTTTGAGAATTTAAAAAATAGCTTATGTCATTGGGATTTTCTTTTCTGTGAATTGCAATTTGATATCTTGGTTTACTTTCTGACTTTGTTAATTATATTTTTTTTACTGTTTTTTAAAGTTTTTAAATATATTCTGGAAGTTAATTGTTAATCAATTATGTATTATCTATTGCAAATGTCTTCTCCAGCCTGTCACCATTATTTTATTTTTGTATTACTATTATTCCCATTTTACTGGTAAAAGAATAGGCTAGAAGACAGTTGAGAAATGAGTTCTAAAAATCCATGTGAAAGAGCAAAGTATATGGATAACCAAGAAAGTTTCACATAGATGAGCAAAGAGGTGATGTGGTTGTGGCAGTTTCTTGCAGCTGCAGGACTAAGGTCCCCATATTTTTGCTGGCTTTTCAAACCAAGGGCTCAACTCAACTTCTAGATGACACCAACATTCCTTGCCTCATGGCCCCTTTCATGTTCTCAGACAGTCTTGGAGATTCTACCTTGCATGAAATCCTCCTCACTTCAGATCTCTGACTTCAAGAACAGCCCAGTCACCTTTAAAAGTTCACCTAATTAGGTCTGGTCCATCAAAGACAGGCTCCTTTTTTGAAGGTAAATTGATTTGAGACCTTAGTTAGATCTGCAAATACTTTCAGCAGCACCTACATTAGTATTTGGTTAAATGACATAGAAAAGGTGTATGCACCAGGGGGCAGGCATGTTGGGGGTCATCTTAGAATTCTGCCTAATTTGGAAAGTCCCTTTCTTTCAATCGTGATTCCCTTGAAATCTGTGGTTCTCAGCCATGGATGATTTTGCCCCTGAGGGATACTTGGCAATGTCTGGAAACATATTTAAGTTGTCAGAACTACAATAGAGGCTGCTACTGATGTCTAGGGGGGTACATACCACAATGCACTGGATCGCCTCCCACAACAACAAAAAAAAATCTTGCCTAAAATATTAGTAGTACTGAGGTTTAGAAACCTTGTTTTATATTTATACTAGAGGCCCAGTGCACAAAATTAGTGCATGGAGGGTGTGTCCCTCAGCCAAACCTGCACCCTCTCCAATCTGGGACCCCTCTAGCGATGTCCGACTGCCCGTTTAGGCCCAATCAGGCCTAAACGGGCAGTCGGACATCCCTCTCACAATCCAGGATTGCTGGCTCCCAACTGCTTGCCTGCCTGCCTTCCTGATCACCCCTAACTGCTTCTGCCTGCCAGCCTGATCTCCCCCTAACCACTCCCCTGCCAGACTGACTTATGCCTAACTGCTCCCCTGCCAGCCTGATTGCCCTTAAATGCCCTACCCTGCAGGCCTGATCACCCCTAACTGCCCTCCTTTGTAGGCCTCGTCCCTCCCAACTACTCTCCCCTGTTGGCCTGATTGCTCACAACTGCCTTCCACTGCAGGTTTGATTGCCCCCAACTGCCCTCCCTTGCTGGCCATCTTGTGGTGGCCATCTTGTGTCCACATGGGGGCAGCCATCTTTGACCACATGGGGGCAGCCATCTTGTGTGTTGGAGTGATGATCAATTTGCATATTACTCTTTTATTAGATAGGATTGCTTTGCTAGTAGACTTTACCTGGTCCATCTTCTCCCATACCATTTTTTGCTACCTTTCTTATCATTTACTTTAAACTAGTCTTTTAAAATAATATATATCTGAATTTTATTTTGTCTGATATGTGAGTCTCTTTTTAAATCCTTGAGTTTGCTGCATCTATGAGTTATTATTTATACATTTGTTCTTACCCCACAATCTTGGTTTTTTGACCCTTTGTTTTTGTTTTCTTGATGATAAGCTTTGCTTGTTTCTTCCCCCTACCTTCTCCTCCTTTTAAGGATGACTATTCCAAGCTTATTATTTTACTGATAAATATTTACTTAAATGAATATTTTTCTAAACAAGTTAGAGTAAATCAGTATTTTTTTCTGAGCAAGATAAAATCTCTAACATATTTTAAACTTCCCTTTAAATGAACACTCTTCTTAATTCTGAAGTTGTAATCTATCCTTTCTTGTTTTCAATGAATTTTATTAACCATAACAGAAATATTAACTAATCTTTTATCATAATTATTAGTCCTTATTATGTATAAATATTAGTCATAATAGTGTATTTATTATATTCCTAGTCATTTCTGCATTATATTTACCACCTTGCTTTATAGATATCCTGGATCATGTACTTTTATTCTGCATCCCACACTTTGTCCTTAGTATGTTTAACATCATGGGAGTAATTCTAAAGTTGATATTTCAGTGAGGACCTGTGGGTAGCAAACTTAGTGATCGCTAAGTAGTCTGTTAATATTCCTATATTAAGTCCACCTTCAAGCAATAGTTCATCTTGTGTTTTAATTCTAGGTGTATGACAATTTTTGTTCAAAATAAAATGTATTAATTAGATTTTTTTCAAATATATCTTGTTTCTAATGATGAGACTGTTGCTAAATTTATTGTCATTTCCTTTGGGCTAATCTCTCTTTCCTCTAGTGGCTTTTGTGGTTTTCTTATCTATGATATTCTGTGTTTCCCTACAGTGTTCCTATGTATAAGCTTATTTTGAATTCTACCAAGCATTCAATGTGCTCTTTCAATTTAAATTTTTATTTCTGTCATATCTGAAAAATTCTTAACTGTTTCTCCTCAAATATTATCTACTTGCCAGTCTTTCTGTGCTCTACTTTCAAAACTCCTATCAGAAGTAAATGAACTTCTCCCTATTCCTGCCACTAAGTACAGCTAGAAAACCCTGGACATTACATATAAAATTACCATTAAGCACATCGGAAGGTGAAGAGAAGAAGGCAGACAGTTTAGAACTTCAAGACCTTAGGAACAACATGGTAGTGAATTCCACGAGCTTTCTTCTTACCACATATATCCCAGACTGGTTGCTGGAGGAACCATCGTCCCAGAACTAGAGGCATAAACAAAAAGCTCATGCAAAATTAACTCCTTCTATCCAAAAGACTAGGAAAAGAGCAGCCTCTCAAAACAGAAAACTTTTACTATACAGTAACACCGTGTTCCAGCCAGACACCACAGAAAAATCTATGTCTGAACCCTGACTTCTCCCCAGTGGGGCATCTAGGGTCCCACCCTTGCCTTATTGGTAAGGTGTTTTCCTGCCCCCTTCCCTCCCCGCCCCCACCCAAGGATGTAGCTGAGAAGGCTGAGTTCCGAAGGAGGACTTTTAACCAGGAATAGTAACAAGGAAACTTCCACCTCTGTATCAGTGGCGACCACGTGGGGAGCCTAGACTTCCCCCACCACCTGGTGTAAACAGGTAATCTTTTCTTCTCTCTGGGATGGTGTCGGAGAAGACATAGTGGAGAGCCAGAACTTTCATCACCTTCCTGAAGCCTACCCACCACCACAGTGGGAAACCTAGACTCCCACCCCCACCAGGCAGTAACAACAAGACGGTGCTTCTCTTCCCCACTTGAACAGCATCAGAGGAGGCCTGCTAAACAGAGGATTTAAATACGATGCAGTCTCAAAAAATAATGTCCCACATTTCCAGGGTGCAAGTGAAAATCACTCATTATACCACCAATGACGGAAATCTCAATATGAATGAGAAAAGAGAAAATCAGCAGATGCCAACACTGGGATGATACAGATATTGGAATTATCATACAATGAATTTAAAGCAATCATTATAAAAATGCTATGAATGAGCAATTACAGAGATGCTTGAAACAAATGAAAGCCTCAGCAAAAACATAGAGATATAAAAAAGAACCAAATTGAAATTTTTGAATTGAAATACAGTTTTTTAATCTTAAATAAATTTAATTATTTTTTAATAATAAAATGAAAAAAAAAATGAAAAAAATAGAAAAGAAATTGTGAGTTAACCAGAATCCCAAGAACGCCTGAGAACATCTTTTTTGCCATGCTAGCAGTTATCAGCTGTACCATAATATTACCTGGGGCAAATGGGGGAGTATTTTGGACTTATGTTCCTGACCCTTCATGGGTAAGAGCCCTTACTTGGGCGGGTCCCCCGCCTAATGTAGTAGCCAATAATACCAAACACCTTGGTCATCCAGGAGGACCATGAGTGGGGCTAGGAAGTATAATTACACAGGGGTCGCCACCCAGCTTCCCTTTTGTATGACACAAAATCAAACCACTGCTCCTTTGTGTGTAAAATTAAAGAGAGGTTTCTGGTTTGCGTGGACACCAAAGGAAGGGACTATCACTCCTTGCTCCTGGGAAAGGTGCAGAAAATGTAACTAAGACCTTGTCTATACAAAAAGAAATTGACAACCAGTTTGAAATGGAATTGCCATGGCCTAGAGCAAAGAATATCCTTACATGATATTATTCTACAATGTCATTATAATTTTTCCCAGATTTGTACTACCCCCATTAGCTATAATAGTACCTCGCACCCTTGGGAATCAATAAAGAATCATCTTTTTGGTGCTTGGAGACAAAGGTAACACATCACTTGATATTTTAGAATTACAACAGCATAATGTACAATTATCCCAAACAAACTTACAAACTAATTCTTTGAATGTTTGGCAGCAATTTAAAAAGGACATGAAAGGATTTAAACCTTCCACTGTGTAGAGGGCCCCCTGGAAAGGCACCTGAGCATTCTATATTGGCCCCGCTTGCCCTTTTGGCCAAGAGGGACCCTCTTCTCACAATCCAATTGCCCACAGCTGTTGCCTGTGCTTTCTGTTCATGCTGAAGTTGAAGCCTCGTGGTGGCTGGTACCATGGATCTGTCTCTCGCCCAGTGGGGTGAGCTGGGCCCTCCACAGAGAAGAAAACTGGGTTCCCCAAGATATGTGATTAGTGCCGGGGCCCCACCAGCAGGCGAGGGGATCCCAAGGCAGGTGCTGGGTGTGGAGGCCATCGGGGCATAGGCTACCAAGGAGACAGAACTGAACCTCACATCACCCTGCTTGGCCCCAGAGGATGGCTGGTTAGCCAGAGATGGGTAAGATTCCTCAGGGAAGGAACAACCTAAGACAGGCACAGTCACAGAGGGGCCATCAGGAGAGAACTTGGGAGTCAACAGAGGTGGGGCACAGACCCTCACCCCCCCAACTTTGCAGGGGCTTGAACCCTCACTCCTTCTGAGGGAGGTCTCCTGCCCCCATGGCTGCTTCGCTTCCCATGCCCAGGTCAAATCAGGACCCAAGTAACAGACAGAGACTTGGCCGACAGCAGCTACCCTCTCACTGCAACAAGACTTGTTTGAGTTGTCTTGTACCCATGGTGTGGGGAAGTGTGGTTTTTGATATCTAAATCCAACCTAGCACCAGGAATGCTCAGGACCTACTCAAGAAGGCAAATAATCCTTTCCACCAATATTTACAGGGTAAAATGAGATGATTGTTAGAGTATTAAATTTGACAGTAAAATACTAGTCAAGTTCTCAGACTAATTTAAATTGGCTAAGTGAAATAAGCAAATATTCTAGAAAAATTAATGGTACTGGACAAAAAGCTGTTCCTAAAGTGTTAACTGAAATTTTTATTGGCAGTTCATCTCATGGTAAAATTGTGTAACATATAATGAACCTAAAGCAGTCATATTTTAGTGCAAATAATTAAAATTTAAAAGCTATCAAGACTACATTATAAAATTTCCAAAAGTCTCCTAATATTTAAATTAAAAAGGGGGGGATAGTAGAAGAATATCATGTAAGGAAAAAATATCCTGTAAATAAATTACATCTAGAAAATTTTTACTTTAGAAAATTAACTTTCATTTGTAATGCTAACAGCAAGACACCCATGAAAAACACACATGGTGTCAAAACAAGCCAAAGGAAAATTATTCAGGCAAAAAATGAAAAAGAATCCCAAGTCAAATTTATAGAAAAGATCCCTTTATTAACTTTTGGTCGAGAATATGTTTGTATATTTTCAGAAAACACCTCCAAGACCATGTGGATTCCTGCAACAGAGAGGAATTGACAGGACTGCTCCAGCCATGAAGACAGAAGAGAAACAGTCCAGAGATGGAAGACGCTGACGACACCTTGCCATACTAGCAGTCAGCAGCTGTGTGTCGCTGCAGATTGCCCAGGATCAAACCAGAGAGGGTCAGACCTGCATTACCACCATTTGTCCACCATCCAGAACTGAAATACCATTGCTGACATGTACACATAAGGAACTGTTTGACATTGAAATTGGGATTCAAAAGAACTGTTGGTCCAGAAAGAAACTCACTACAGACTAATTCATTTGCTTCCCAGCATAACCATTATTGCTTGTCTCATTTTCGGTTCTTATAAGTGTATTTCTAGTATCACATGATCTCACTCATCTAGGGGAAATAATGAACAACATAAACTGATGAACAAAAACAGACCTGGAGACAGGGAAGCATCGATCAGACTGTGGGACCTCAGAGGGAAGGTAGGGGAGGGTGGGGGTAAGGGGGAAAGATCAGCCAAAGGACTTGTATGCATGCATATAAGCCTAACCAGTGGTCATGGGCATCAGGGGGGTGGGAGCATGCATGGGGAGGTGTTTGGAATGGGAATTGGGGGATGAGGACAAATATGTGATATCTTAATCAATAAAGAAATTAATAAAAAAATACACAATAGTTAAAATGAGAAACTTAATGAGTGAGCTAAATAGCAGAATGGAGAAGACAGAGGAAAGAACCATTGAACATGAGGGTAGAACAATATAAATCCCCCAATCTGAAGAGAGAAATATAGACTGAAAAAAACTTTAAAAAATTTTTAAAAATAATCGAGTCCCAGGAACCTCCAGACTAACCAAAGTTCTAATATTTGTATAATCCATGTCCAAAGAATGGGAGTAAGAAAAGACTGAAAAAGTATTTGAGAAAAATAATGGTTGAGAATTTCCCAGATTTATGAAAGCAAATTAAAAACAAAATGTAAATCCATAGATTCAAGAAGCTAAGAAACCTCAGAATAAACTAAAAAAAAAAAAATACATAACAAGACACATAATAATCAAAACTTCTGAAAACTAAAGACAAAGGGAAAAATTTATGAAAGCAGGAGAAAGGGTACTTTACCTATAGGGAAAAACAATTTGGATGACAGTGATTTTAGATCAGCAAAAAATTAAGGTCAAAATCAACAGTAATAAGTCAAGTTGATAATATGTAACTTTGATATGATATGATAAAATGGCATTTTCCCTCTGTGGATTTCCTCCTAAAATTTATAACCCCAATCTAATTATGAGAGAAAAATCAGATAAATCCCAGTTGAGAAATATTCTACAAAATACTTGACCAGTACGCCTCAAAACTGTTAAGGTCATCACAAACAAAGGAAGTCTGAGAGACTGCCATAGCCAAGAGGAACCTAAGGACATGACAACTACATTAGTATCTTGAATGGGATCCTGGAATAGAAAAAGGATATTAGGTCAAAACTAATGAAAAGAGAATAAAATATGAACTTTAGTTAATAATAATGGATCAATATTGATTCATTATAACAAAGATACCATCACACCAAAGTAAGATGTTAATAATAGAAAAAGTTAAGTGTGGGTTATATGGAAACTCTCCTGTAATACCTTTGCAATATTTTATGTAAATGTAAAGCTGTTCTAAAAACAAAGTTTATTTTAAAAATAAGTAACTTATCTAAATATATCAATTAAATTATAATAATTTCTAGTCACTATATTGTACACATGAAACTAATATAATATTGTATTTCAGTTGTAATTAAAAAAATAAATAAAAGATTAAAGACAATTTGGCAGAATGGATTAAAGACATGATAAGTATATCCTGTCTATGAGAGACTAACTTCAGTATCCTATATTATAAAAGCCTAATATGCTAAGTATCTGGTCGTCTGGTCATCTGTTCAATCAATCAAAATGTAATATGCTAATGATATGCTAAGGCCACTCAACTGCTCACTATGACGTGCACCGACTACCAGGGGGCAGGTGCTTCGTCTGGTAGGTTAGCTTGCTTCTGGGGTCCGGCCGATCAGGACTGAGCGAGATGGGTCAGACACATCCTAGAGCCCTCTTGTGGTCCCTTCCCAGCTAGCCAACTGCTTGTGGCCCCTCCCCCTGGCCGGCCGGGTTCCTGAATGGCCTCCAACACCCTGATCAGGGGCGGGGCCAGCTGGACAACTGCCCGCGGCCCCTCCCCCCGCTGGTCCTACCTGATGGGGGCACACCTGGGTGGGCCGGCCGGACCCCACCTGTGCACGAATTCATGCATAGGGCCTCTAGTATAGATTTAGGTAAGTTGAAAGTAAAGTGTTGGAAAATATATAAATACAAAGAAAGCAGGAATGGTTATATTAATATCAGAATAAGTAGACTTCAGAGCAAAGAAAGTTGTGTATTGCAAGGACACATTCATACAATTATACACATATTAGCAGCCCAGTGCATGAAACTTGTGTACTGGGGATGGCCCCCTCAGCCAGGCCTGTATCCTCTTGCAATCTGGAACCCTTTGGGGAATGTCCGACTGCTGGTTTAGTCCCGATCCCTCAGATTGGGCCTAAACCGGCAGTTGGACATCCCTCTAGCAATCCGGGACCATTGGCTCCTAACTGCTCACACGCCTGCCTGCCTGATCACCCCTAACTGCTTGCCTGCCTGCCTGACCACCCCTAACTGCCTCTGCCTGCCTGCCTGATCACACTTAATCACTCACTTGCCTGCCTGATTGTCCCTAACCACTCACCTGCATGTCTGAGAGCCCCTAAACATCTTTGCCTTGGCTCCCACTGCCACGGCTTCAACCTGAAGGATGTCCAGAATGACGTCTAGAAGATTGTTCGGTTGTCAGGTCTAATTAGCATATTATGCTTTTATTATTATAGTGTGCCAATGGTAAGTTCCCAGTTTTGATGATATATGAAATGCAATTTTAATAGTCTCTCATTGGGGGAAGTAGATAAAGGCTATATAGGACCTCAGTTAGCTAATTTTGCAAATGCTTGTTAATCTATTGTTATCTATATAATAAAAGCCCAGCAACCATTACAACAGAATGACTGGAATGACTGGTTGCTATGACTCATTGGCCGCAAGGTCTGCCACCAGCGCCACTGTTGAGCCTGAGCCCAAGGGCCCCAGGGCCACCAAGATGCTGGTAAAGAAGAACCTTGAAGGTGGCCAGTGTGAGCGTGCAGCTTGAGATGAAGGCTCTGTGGGACAAATTCAATCAGCCGGGCACCGAGATGATCATCACCAAGGCTGGCAGGTTAGGGTGGTCCTCTCCCCACTGCGAGCCTCTCCAGGTGGTGCCACTGCCTGGCCACCTGCAGGTCCAGCTCCTTAGCTCTCCGAGTCCCGGCTCTAGCGACAGCTGCCTGGTGCACCAGGTTGTAGGGTACTGCCCAAGAGGCCAGGAAGGTGGCCAGCTCCCAGTGGATCCCACCTCAAAGGAAGTTCAGTCTTTGGTTCCTTAGTTCAGTCTATCCCAGCTAAAGAGGAGCACCAGCGCACATTTTAGGGGAGAATTAAGACTCTAAAACAGTGTGTTCTGTTCCATGGAGATTGGTACCCAGTTGTCTTAGGCCTAAATTCCAGGTGATTGTGGGGCCTGTCTCTGCCACCGGAGACATCATCTTCCAATTGTTCTGTATTTGTTGTAAGGGCCCAAAGAGGAGAAGGGGAACACGTTTTTTGATACAATGGATTTGACCAACAGACAAAGGCAAGTGCTGGGCTGTGTCCAATGTACACACAGAGACACCAACTCTGAGTCTGCTTGGCCAAAGGGAGCTCAGGGCCTGTTTGCAGAGCATTCTGGTGGTTTCTGTTTCCTTGCTGAAACTGTCCTCCCTAGAAATCCTGGGGTCCGTGCTCAGCTCCAGCTCACTGGGTCTTCTCCAGGCCCCTGCTCCCAGCCAGTCCCACCCCTGATTGGTCCTCCCCCTGGCCAGCCAACCTCCTGCAGCCCCTCCCCCCAGCCCAATCAGCCCCTATTGGGGTGAGCCAGCCAAACCCCACCCATGCATGTATTCCTGCACCAGGCCTCTAGTTTTCAAATAAAATATTTGAAAAAACTATCAGATGTTAGTTGCAGCTTCTTATTCTATTATTTAAATTTCTTGACTATTCTTTCATTGGTTCCATTTCTCCTTTCTCTATGTTTTCTTAGGGGAGTTTTCCTCTGTTCTATTTTCCAATTAATTAATTCTCTCTTTAGCTATATTTCTTCACCTATCTATCTAGATTTTTTGAAACTGGTTACATTGTTATCTATTTATTTATTATTTTCATTCTGCCTGTTTATTCTTGCTTCATAATATCACTTATAATTTATCTATCTTATCTCTAAATCCTTGGGAGAAAAATTTTCCCTTTGTTGTACATTGTCTCTCATTGATAGTAAAATTCCTCATATTCTATGATTGCTTCCTTCCTTATGTGGCTGAGTTTTGGTGGCTCACTGTGAGGTGGTTTTGCAGTTGCTATGTAACTGGGTCCTATAGTTTTCTAATTAATATCTCTGCTCTTTACTTTCCCACACCACACAGCTCAAATTCAAGCCCAACTCCTGAATTTGGACTTCCATCCATCACATATTATTATTTACTAGAGGCCCAGTGCACGGATTTGTGTACCAGTGGGGTTCCTCAGTCTGTCTTGTGGGGATTGGGCCGAAACTGGCTCTATGACATCCCACAAGGGGTCCTGGATTGCGAGAGGGTGCATGCCAGGCTGAGGGACCTCACCAGTGCACAACCAGAGCTGGGGAAGGACCACAGGAGGGCTCCATGGTGTCTCCGGCCCATCTTGCCCAGTCCTGATCAGTCGGACCTCAGCAGCAAGCTAACCTACTGGTCGGACTATCTGCCCCCTGTGGTCAGTGCACATCATAGCAACTGGTCAAATGGTTGAATGGTCAGCTACTTAGCATATTAGGTTTTTATTATATAGGATATTAATGGGCCAAGGTGAGCACCCAATCAGAAGATAGATATAATCAAATTTCCTTTTACAAAAGTAGCTTATTCTTTCCTCCCAACTTTAGACTATGGTTCCAATTTTACATCCCTTTAAACACAGGTTGAATTTTCAGCTATTATCATCATGTGATTGTTAAAACTTCTCTCTGAAAAGTTTTCTTCATAATTTACTTGACTTCTAATTAGTACTACGGATTCTTAAACTTATCTTGTACCTGAAGTTTTTCCTTTCTTTCATTCAAGAACAACTCGATGTTTTTGAAAAGAAACACAATTTTAATTGGTTTTCTAGCATTTGGAACAGAAGAGGAGGATATTTAATATTTTCTCAATATCACCAGTTTGTCCTAGAATGTTTTTGTATATTACCTTTTACCATATATTCCTGGGTTTACCCAAGCTCTCTTTCCCTTTTTAAGGCAGGAACCATTGCTCATCAAACTTAGTATTCCTTATGATGGAATTTTTCCTAGCCCAGAGCAAATTCTTGTTGAATAAATGCATTAATTAAAGAACTAGATGACTGGACAAGGTTTTTTCTTGCCACACCTTACTTTTGATGAATAGCTCTGTTTTGGCATATACCTCAGACAATATTTATTATCTCTAGATTTCTGAGATTCTGTTAACTTCTCCAGGACCACAGGACAGAGATGAATAAAAACAACACAGCAAAACATTCAAAAAGTTATTAATTATATCTACTTCCAAGTCTATATCATGGTTTAAACTGGCTCCATAATTTCTACCTGACAGTAATTTAGACAAAATTGTCCTTATCCACTAAAAGCAGAGGGACATTAGGTTTACACAATTAGTCAAGAAGCGACCTCCAGACACAGAGGAAGATGGATCTGAAAAAAAACAAAAACAAAAGGAGATATGGAAAGCCACAAAATGAAGAACTAATTCTGTTTTAGTGATTATAAACCATAGCTTGAACAAATATCTGTCCGTGTTCTATATTCCCTGTAACCTTTTTATGTCTTCTCTCAAATATTTATTTTCAGGAATTATACTAAAAATAAACCCAAGGGTATGGTTTTCGCATCATGCTGAGAGTCACATCTTTTTTAATCATTTCATTACATACAATAATCGTTAGTTGTCTTAAGATTATTGTGACCCATGCAGGGTTGTCCTCACTTGACTCAGGAACCTTTCTAGCTTCATATTCCATTATAAAGGCTACTCTGTTCTCACATATGACTTCTCAGAATTATCTAGAAAAGTCAGGCATTCTTCATGTCTCTGTCCTTAAGCAGTTCATTCTGGAAAAAAGAGGGTCTCCTCCTTGTCTGCCTGACAAGTACCTACCCAAATGTCAAAGCCAGGCTCTAAGCCTACCTCTTGTTGTTTTCTTCTTGGGCAAAGTTTAAGAGTATTTTAGAAACTCTACCATGGACTTTTATTAAAGCCTTTTATTTAATAATTATAATATAAAATAATATTATGGGTCTTTCTTGGGCAGTAGACTGGACATTTTTGAAGGCAGATATTTTCAGGGCAATAATTGATACCTACAACTAACAGCATTTGATAAAACAAAACTATTCCAGGAACTTTGATACATAAGGATCGTTTCTCTGTGAATTCTGACTCTAATAAGTGGGTGACCTAGGGTGAGAGCTCAGTAACAGATCCCTTCAGTTTGCTAGGGCCCCTTTACTAAGACTCTGTACATGTGGTTACCTGATGCCTGTACCTGCTCATTTCTGCCTTAGTTGACCAGTGAATATTTGGCCCATTACCAGAGCAACCATATCATTTATCACAGGATGAAAGTAGGCACAGTTAATAATTATGCCAGGACAACAGGTATAAATTAATGCTGCTCTGAGAAAACTGAGATGTTATGACTACTCTACCTATTGACTGATTAACCTAGCATGGTTTGCCTGATACTATTTACAGCCCAGTATTTTTCTAACTAAAGGTTATATTCTTTTATAATAGCAACTACTCCTTTTAGAACACCCAATATAGACTAGAGTCTATAATAAACTACTTCTTTTTATAAGATAAGGAAATTAAGAATATAGATTAAGTGCTTTGGCCAAAACCACCCAGCTATGAATTGGTAGATATATTGAACATGGGTCTGTCTGGCCACAAGACACCTTTCTGGTTTGCCACTAAGTCCTTATTTTATTTTATTACTAGAGGCCTGGTGCATGAATTCGTGCACTGGTGGGGTCCAGTTGGCCCAACCCCATGGTGGCTGTTTAGGGGCAGGACTGGCCGGGGCGAGGGGCCATGGTTGTTCAGGTTATTCTGCCATTTGGTCACTGGCCTTTTATTATGTAGGATTATTTTTTTAAATACATGTTATTGATTTTTTACAGAGGGAAAGGGAGAGGAATACAGAGTTAGAAACATCAATGAGAGAAAAACATCGATCTATTTGGGATGTGCCCATAACCAACATACATGCCCTTGACCAGAATCGAACCGGGGACCCTTCAATCTGCAGGCTGATGCTCTATCCACTGAGTCAAACCTGGTTAGGGCCTAAGTCTTTATTTTATACACATCAAAGGGTCATATAAATTCTATTGCTCTAGGCAATTTTTACCATATGAAAATCTCCCTTAACATAAGTGAGACATTTGCTGGCCCTAGGAACATTTTAGAGATTGAAAATGTTCTTTGTTATGATAAGATTTAAATGGAAGAGCTTAGATTTTCTTTTCTGGCCACACCACTTTCCAGGGGTTTCACACCTGTCTTACTGCTTTCTCTTTCTGTTATCCTTATTCCTTTCATCCTTTTTTATCTACTTTTTCCCCTCACTATTAAAGTCCTTGCATGATTGAGATTCCATGAATCTCTTACTCAGTGAAACAGGTTTAGGTGTTGAGGCAGCTCTTCAGTATGTTAATATATGGAGCTCACAGCAATTTGACACTCCACACCTGATGAACTAGAGGTTGGGTGCATTGCAGTTGTTTTATTTCTCTAGGTTGCTATAAGTTTAACACTTACAGACACGGGTGCAGCTAAAGGATAAGGCCAGTTTTTCCAGGGGTTATAGAAACCCTGGGCTGGGTTTAGATTAACTACCCCTGTTAGCAGCACTTCCAGCTCTGACATGCAGGGTGGCCCTCAGTGCGCCAGAGCTTCCCACCAACAGGGAAATGCTCAGAGGCCTGACTCAGTGGCCACAAGTTCCAGGTGTGATGTGGGAAAATGCCTGAGATAAGAGACAATAAAAGTGGTAGGAACTGAAAAATCTATTGTACAGGAGGTTAAAGGGGAGAGATTAACTCCATAAGTTGTCAGCTCATTTTCTCACTGTGCTATCATGAGTTTTAAGTAAAAAAAAAAAAAAAATCTGTTTGATCTCCTGTATTAGAGATGTATTTCAAGGCCTGTATCTGTCACTGAAATCTACCAAGTATACTTCAGCTATAAATCTCTATCCTTGAATGTACACATGCAATTATCTTGAGATCTGGCTTCCATAAAAATGACAGTTGTCATTCCTGGTCTTGCTTGCCTTTATAATGTTTACGTTTTAAAAATATTCTTCAATTGATAGGTAACAAAAAAATGTATGCCATTATCATATTAAATGTCATGTCTTTAAATGTCTGTTAGTAGTCAGGATAAAACAATTTTTCATTTAAACTTTATTTCTTCCAGTGGGGCAGCACTGGAAAGTCATTGCTTTACAATTTAAATGTCATGAGATTTCATGGGTTAAAAGCATTTTGGATTTTCATGCATCCCAATTGCGATGTTGTTTCTAATTATGAGTATAATGGCTTGAGACAATGAGCTGTTTCCTCCAAGCTGCTGTGCTATAGTCCAAAAATTGTATAATTCTGCCATTGCCAGAGTTGGGTTTCCATACCACACCAAGTTCTTACTATTCAATGACTGTGCTCTGTATTTGAGAACTGGTGATGCTTTCCAAACTAAACTAAAAATAAGCTTCAAAAAAACCTTACAATGTAAGTCTATATGGTAGGATCCAATAGTCATGAAAACTCTCATGAGTTTTGTACTTGTATAAATCGGGTCATAAAAATTCTGTGGGGCAGGGACTGTGCCTAACATATTCTGTAGCACATTGTAGGTATTAATAAACTTTGAAAGGAATTAATAATATTTGTTATGATAATAATAATCATATGTAACATATATTGAGTGCTCATAAGATATACATTGTTGTTCAGGTTGTTGCACATACATCATTTTGTTTTTTTTCTCATTAAAACTCTGTGAGATAGATAGTACAAATGAGAATCATAGCACACAGAGAAATTGAGTAAATAGCTCAAGATCTCAGATGAGATAGGTAATAGAGAAAACACACAAGCATTTTGGCCTGAGTCCAAAGCTCATGATCTTAGTATTACATTGTGCTGAAAGAACATTTTGATGTTTCTATGTTAACTAACTGCCAGCTTTATAGCTTTTGTTCCAATGTTAATGGTAATAGTAATAAGTGGTTATTTTGTGTCAAACCCAATACATATATTTGACATACTTTATTTTACTTTAATCTTTTATTATCTCAGAAGTTGCTGTTACTATTCTGATGATACTGATGAAGTAATGAACTGCCATAGAAGTCAGGAACAAGCCCCAGGTTATACATAACTGTGTGTGTGTGTGTGTACATATATATATATACACACATATACATATATATAATTTACTGTATATATGTATACATACATATATACACACATGTATATGCATATACAACGTGTGTGTGTGTGTGTGTGTGTGTATAATTTAATGTAAGGAATTGATTGCTTCATTGTTATTGTGGAGCTGGCAAGTCAAAAATCGCTAAAGTAGGCAGACAGGAGACTCAATGGAAGCTGGCACTGCAGTCTTGGGGCTTAGGCAATGGATTGATTATGAAGATCTAACTTTGGTGCTCATTAAATATCCCACCAAACAGCATTCAGAGAAGAACCCTCAGCAACCCATATGGATGGTATTCAAACTGTATTTACTAGGTATTTCACTAGACTTGGACAACAAAGGCTTTGGGCTAATGCTTCACACTTTGGATCACCTTGCCTACGTGACTGTAAGCCCCTCCCCCATTGGTTACATTTGAGGACTGTGGGGATGATGGGGAGGTGCCCACCAGGAATTTATGCCTGCTCCCTAGACCCAGTCTGGATACCCCAGACTCTTGATTTCTTTGCTTAAATGGTCTGAACCTGAACAGACTTCTCCCCCAAGTTTTACCACCTAAGGGTGTACCACAAATCCAGTTTATAGACATTGTGTACAGTGGAAAGTCCACTGTAGGAGATGGGGCTGGGAATGGTAATAAAAGTGAGTAGATTATAGGCTGGGTACCAAGGGCAGGGGTCAGTAGCAGACCTACTTCATTCCAGAATTTTCCATCACAAACTCTAAAAAGTCCAATAATTCTAGATTTGAACATATTCTCCTCAATCATTATGATTACATACTTAACAAATAAAGGGGATGGAAGATGTTTTATTTAATGCTTGTCTAGTGTCATTTATAATGCTTTAAGTATTTAGATATATGGTCTCCATTTGTATGCCTGACCTGGCTCTGTAAATGTTAAGGTGGGCCTCTCCTTAAGACCTCTTGATGATCCCTCAAGGTTATTGGAGGAGATGAAGAGGCTGAATACACAGGGAAGGCCAGACCCAGTAGTGTTTTTATTTGTATCTCATGTCAGATTTTATTGGGAAAAAGTAATTTGTACGGCTAAATATAAATGTTTAGCAACCACAAACAATTATAATATTAAAACTTAAAGGGACCTTAAAAGTCTTCAACTGAAACTCCCCCATTTTACTATGAGACCAAGAATCATGGAACATGAGAGAACTCCAAAATTTTTGCCTAATGTGCTTGGTTATGGTTGTGGCTTATCTTTGCCAGGCTCATTGAATAAGTGGTCATAAAAGCAATATGGAAGATACCCAGCATACCTTTCCAAGTACCTCCTTATACCCATTTCCATGGCCCAGTTATCCAGAGTTCTCTCCCTTTGCACACATGTTTATTGAAATTTAGGCACAAGAAGACTCCCCACTTAATAAGAATAAACATTATATGGCACTGCTCCCAAGGGCAATGATATTTTAAGCCTCAACTCTAATTATTACATTAAGTGTTCCATGTGAGCAAATAAGAGAGGATCTAAGGCAGGTGGAGTTTTAGGGTGTTGGATAGTACACAACATTTGTATTCACCAGGATCCCTCTGGAGTTATCTTATATAATAAAAGGGTAATATGCAAATTGGCCCTGATAGCAGAACAACTGGGAACGACTGGTCACTATGACACCCACTGACCACCAGGGGGCAGACACTCAACACAGGAGCTCCCCCCTGGTGTTCAGTGCACTTCCATAGGGGGAGCAACACTCAGCCAGAAGCTGGCTCATGGCTGGCCAGTACAACGGTGGTGGTGGGAGCCTCTCCCTCCTCCTCAGCAGCACTAAGGATGTCTGACTAACGGCTCCCCAGAGGGAGCGGGCCTAAGCCGTTAGTCAGACATCCTCTGAGGATTCCCGGACTGTGAGAGGGTCAGCTTAGTCCTGATCCCCCGGGAAACAGGCTAAGCTGGCAGGTGGACATCCCCCGAGGGGTCCCGGACTGTGAGAGGGCACAGGCTGGGCTGAGGGACCCCCCCACCCCAAGTGCACAAATTTTTGTGCACTGGGCCTCTAGTCTATATATATATATATATATATAGCCTAAGCAACCGAACAACCGAACGAACAATGACTGAACAACTGGTCGACTAGTCACTAGATGCACACTGACCACCAGGGGGTAGATGCTCAGTGCAGGAGCTGCCCCCTGGTGGCCAGTGTGCTCCCACAGCCAACCTCCTATGGCCAGCCAACCTCCCACAGTCCCTCCCCTGGCCAACCTCCCATGGCCTCGATCAGCCCTGATTGCCGGGGAGGCCATGGGACCCTACCGGTGCATGGATTCGTGCACCAGGCCTCTAGTTAATAATATAAGCTACCTAGAAAGAATTGAATTTTCTCACTTATTTCTGTCTTTTCAGGTTGCTGAAAGAATCTAAGAGCAATAATCCCTCATATCAATGATTTTGGATTTTCCATCCCCCTAACCATAAAACAGTAGAATCTACCTGGAAGATTTCTGGAGACTAGAGGAGAGCTTTCCTACAGTACTGGAATACTCAGCTTTGTGCTTGAGAGACCAGAGACCTCCCTGGACTGAGCACATCTTCACAACCACGACTTTTCTCAATCCTCCCCAGCCAATCCCCCTTTCAGGACTTGATGCCAACCATTGCTTTTTCCATTCCTTCTCTTCTCCCTTTCATAGCTGTCCACTTTCCTCCCCCTCCCCGCCATGGCCACTCTCCTCACAAGCTGCCCTTCACTTTCTGAAAGACTCTGGAACATTCATTCTCATGATGTCCTCTCCAGCAGGCTTTTATCCTCTCACATTCAATAGCTCAGTTCTAATTTGCTCAGGGTGGTGATTGAACTATTCTTCAGGTGATGCTGCTATTGTCTAAAGCTTCCATCTCTGTATACTGAAAGCCTAGAATAACACCGGCCTGAGGCATTGGGGACACAGAGTCCTTTATGGATGAGTCTTACCATCTGGGCAGGAAGCAACTCCATATCTGGACCTAGGCAGTGTGCAGTGTGAGACCTAGAAGAACAGTGGGAAGAATAATGTGCCCAGAGCATTGTTTCTGGGTTACAACAAACCCTACATGCAGAGGACCCGTAGATAATAGTTGATTGAGTTCAGACATTGTCTCCTAATATGCCTGTCAATGTGAATAGGTAACCAGGATCTAATTACATATGTTAAAAAAACCTTCGGATAATTATGATGTTTATAAGTTCTGAGAACAGAATGAAAAGAAAATGGTATAAGCATGATTTTGCTAAGTAAGAGTAATAACCATTATAGAAATTATATTGTGCTATTTGGTTTTTATACCGTATTACTATTCCACAACAATTACGCATTTTCTTATGCATACTTTACAACAATTTTTATATGTTTAATTTGGTTATATACTATTTTCTCTTTGCTTATGTTCAATTTTTAGAATTTGTTGCTCTAGTATTATAATTTTTTTAAAATACAACATGATTAATTGCCCTCTTTAAAAACAAACAAATTAAAAAACCTGAATACTTATCCAAATGACATGGTAATACACAATATCCTTGACCAAATCACACATGTAATTTATGTACATGCTTTGAAACTCCATGATATTTTATGTGCATGTATTATAAAATGTGTATTAATAATAGATTATTTGAAAGAATGCATACTTTATTAAATAGAGCATAAGCTTGCTCCTGAATTTGAAGTAAAGGATGAGGTAGGGGACTGTAAAGACTTCTAAACAACTGGATTTTCACCACATTTCAGGTGGAAGAGAATAGGGGCCATCCTTTCTCTTAGAGAGTCACTTGGTTTAAAGGAAGGGTTTTGTGGGTAAGAACATGGACTCTGGAGCCCAATTGTGTGAGTTCAAATATCAGTTCTATTATTTATTAAACAATTATTTAAAGTTTCTGTGACTTATTCCCCAAAAGTGTGACATGGAAATAATAACAGAACCTGTGGCATAGAATTGTTGTAAGGACTAAACATCTTTTACATATTTTTTACCAACTCAGTTTTCCCTTCCTCAAAATGATAGCAGAACTGGGAAGTCATTTAATAAGAATGTTTTTAATGGTTCTGGCAAGTAAATGTCATACCTTATTTGTGATGAGTTATAAACAGAGATCAGTAGACTCCCATGGAAATATTAAGTATCTTTAACTAAAGGCTCCCAAATGCTAGACTCAATAGCTCTCTATTTACCTCAGTGGATTCCAATATTAAGTTTAAAGTTATAGTGAATATTATTTTCTATTTAAGCAGAAGGCCAAAGTTGAGTTTAGTCAGGACTATTAATATTAACAATTGAAGATTGTATTTATTTGTGACCAAGCATTATAAGTCTCTCAAGTCTCTGTCTCTCTCTCTCTCTTTCTCTCTCTCATACATGTAATATATATAAACATATGTATGTGTATGGATATGCTGTATATGTATATATGTGTATATATGCATATATGTACATATAATTAAAATAGAAAAATAGTAAAGTGATAAATTATCAATAGTGGCACACATGTGTGACATACACAAAACACATACACACAAATAGAAGCAGGTACTAAAATTGAATACTCAGTCATTTGGGAAATCTTTCTACTTACACAGAAGACCACAGCCTAGGCACCATTATTCACCTGGTGACAGGTTCCCAAGCTGTAGATATGATATCTGAAAGGAAATAAATAGTCTTACACATGCAAACAATCTTGCAAACAAAAAAGCTAAAAGTGATGGCTGTTGTCACTTCTCCAGCAACTTTAACAAAATTCTTGTATTTCACTGAATTAATGGGGGAAAGGACACTGGAATGCTAGATTCTAAGCCTGCCTTAGCTTCTGAGCATCTCTGTGTCCTTAGGCCAGTTACTTAATCTCTCTGAGTGAGCTTCAGCTTGCTCCTGAGAGATTTGACAAGATGACTTATAAGGCATTTTCTAGACCAGTGGTTCTCAACCTTTCTAGGCAACCCTGTGGGTCGCAACCCACAGGTTGAGAACCGCTAGCAGGGACGCCTAAGACCATCAGAAAACACAGACATTTACATTACGATTCATAACAGTAGCAAAATTACAGTAATGAAGTAGCAACGAAAATAATTTCATGGTTGGGGGTCACCACCACATGAGGAACTGTATTAAAGGGTCGTGGCATTAGAAAGGTTGAGAACCACTGGTCTAGACATAAGAGTATATGACTTTAAATTACATACATGTGAGGAGTTTGAAGAAGATGAAGACAAATAAATTTTGACAGGAAATATAACTTGTGTGATCTGAAATAATAGTACTAAAAGAACTGAAATAAAAATATAAACTCCTGATTAAATTACTTAGAAAGTTACAAATAATTAACATCTTATTAAAATGCTATGTACTCTTGCTCAGTAAAGCTTTATATCTATTTTTCAGTAACACCTGAAAATAGAGCTTTGCTCACCATGAACAATTATCACCTCACATTTAATGCTCACCACTTCTCTTTTTTTAAATATTGATATAGAGTGGGAATAAAAACCACCTTCCTTTTCATAGGTGCCACAGCTCGATAACTACTAGTCCCAAAATATGCCACAAAAGAAAAACGAAATTTAAGGATTTTGTTTATCTTCTCATCTGGTTTAATTATTTAAGTCCTTAAAATTGTGGCATATTTATGCTCTTTGAACCCTATTTTTTTATAACTAGACAAGATATTGGAATTTCATGGCCAAAAATGTTTTATGGTCTCGTAGTTGAAAATAAATACTTTTTTATTTTATTGTCTGATTACTATATGTTAGCCAAAGTGCTAAGCTCTTATTTAACCCTTACCATAACCTATTGCAAGAGATACTATAAACTATTTTATAGATGAGAAAACTGGAATGTAGAAATTTTATTCATATATTTGGTAGGTGCCAAATTTTGAATTCAAAATTTTTGTCTAGTTGGCTTTAAAGTTTATCTACTTAAACTATTTTAATATGTTTTTATTGATTTTTATGAAGAGAGAGGAAGGGAGAGAGAGAAACATTGATGAGAGAGAAACATTCATCGGTTGCCTCCCACATGCACCATACTGGAGAGTGAACCCACAACCAGGGCGTGTGCCCCAAGCTCTTAGTGTGTAGGATGATGCTCAACCACACTGGCCAGGGCAAACCTTATCCACTTTTAAAAAGTTAATTGGCAAGAGTGTAAATGCTTAGTTTCCAACAGTTTATTTTAATTTGAATATTTACCATATTGCTGAAAAACTTTATAGCTGATGGATCTACAAGAATCATGTGTACAAAGAATACATGTTTATTCTTTCCCTCAATGGTGCTTTTGAATTTTACAAGAGAATAATATCCTCTAACCAGTGATAACATCTTTAGAGCACTTTATTTAACAAATTCCTATATAAACTTACTATGTACCACACATCAACCTTTTACAGATATCAACTTAATTAATTTTCATTCTAATAAAATAAGTCAATGTTATTATTATATCCAGTTTGAGTTTACAGATAAGAAAACTGAGCCACAGAAAAGGCAGGACACTTGTATAACATGGTACAGCTAGTAAATGGCAAACTCAAGTATTCTGGCCCAAGGGTCTGAGATTTTAACTAGTTTATTGCACTTGATTTTTTTTTCTGTTTGTTTTAATTTCCAATATTATCTTCTCACTTCACCGTTTTAAAGGTTTCAGCTTAAATGAACTACTCTGGCTATTGACAGATATTTGCCAGCTCTCACAGGACTGAGTGGTGAGCTCACACAGAAATAGCCAGAAATAATGCCCAGCACTTTAAAATCGGCTGCAAGCTAGACCCTGGACAAATGCCACAGGCAACACAATTTGCAGAAAAACAAATACGGCTATATTATTCACTGTATTTCATTTTATTAACGTCATAGATAGTTTTGTAGTGACCTTCTTAGATAATTTTGCCGGGACAAGAATTCTAGGATGGGAAGCAGCAAGGATAGAGTTTAACTTTGAAGTTGTCCATTCTAGTTATTAAGAGTTAATTTTTCACAGCATGGCAGCCTTTCGCAAAGGATTATACTTGATGTTTGAGTCCTTCTTGGCTCCAGTCCACAGATGAGCCCCTTCTTTTAGAAAGCTCAGCTAACATGAAGGCCATCAGCTCACTGATGGGTGGGGGGTCCTGAAAGGTGGGTAAATTTGGCAATATACCAACTATATCAAGGGAACACCCCCACTTTTCCTACCCTCCGCTTTTCTTACTCCCCATAGGGTGCCTAAGAAAACAATCACGTTATATTAGCTTTGCTTTAATAAAAAACTCAACTAACATATTTAACACACCGGCTATGGGTTCATTAAAAACTGCCTTACAAAGTTGGCTCTGATACTAAGCAATATGAGGAGGAAGAAGCAAATTGTATTGAAAAATCAGGAATTTCCAGCTGTTAGAATGAAACACCCAAGGGCTGTGAAGATGTAATGTCTCAAGAATGGAAAGAAAGTGCTGACAACATTGCGTTTCGGATGGCACCCACAGTTAGTATTTATGCAGGTGATCCTGATGAGCTAAAGCTTCCTTCCCAGTTGGGGGACAGATGCTGTAACTGTAGTGATCGTGGGTGCATAAAGAGACCCCAGCGAGAGGGTAAGTGAGAGGGATGGAGCTTTCCTGAGGATGTGAATATCAAAGGCGGATGCTGGTAGAGGACATAGCTGGTGATGGCAGGCTCCTGCTGTGATAAAAAAATATGAGACAAAATATGAGGAAAATCTGATAAAAAGCATATTTCTAAGCTGCTGTGTTTGAGACAGCATGGTTCACTGCTTGGATTCTCTCCATGGTTCCGTTTCCAACTGAGCTGGCTCTGAGTACTCTCCCTGCTCGGGAAGGCTGCCCCTCCAAGGCAGGGCTGACATTTCTGGCGGGGTAGTCTGCAGAAGTTTGCATTGGCACCCTCTGGATGGAAACTGGACTCTGGATAAACAAAGTCCTGCAGTTCCCGGCGCTGCCAGACCCTGAAACTCCACAAACATGAGTACTCACCCCCCCACCAAAAAAAAAAACACACCCCCAGTGAAAATGAAAAGAAAATGAAACTGCATTGGAGATTGTTTCTCTTGAATAAACACCAAACATACTCTGAAAACCAAAGCTGCTCTCCTCTCTGATATTAAACCCAGTAATTACACCATGAAACCTAAGCCTATAAATTCAAGCTTGGGAAGGTAAAATTGTGGAGAGGGAGAAACCTAATAAAATGTGTCCACTCTGCACATGTATAGACCTTTTTCTTCTGAACACTCTTCAGTGCGATATAAACCTCACTCCACTGCAGTGAAAATCATTACACCCCACTGTTTCTACGATGTACCTCTCTTTCACACTCGGAATGCTTGACTCGAAAGCATAAGCATTCCAGGTACAAGGAAATCGATGCCCTTCAATATGTTCAAGTTTATTTTGTATGTCTGGGAATATGTGTTTTCCCCATAACTGAATTGATAAAACCTTTGAAGAGAGAAGCTGGGGCTTTGACATTCTAACAAGTAGCCAGCTTACCAGGAGGCTAAGTGTCTGAAGAGAAGCTATGTTGCTTCAAATCAGGCCCAATTTTTGGATCTCTTGTATGCTCAGGTGGCCACTGTCTTCCTAAATGAACCAATATCATTCAGACCTCCCCAGCACTGTGGTTAGAGAGACACTCTTCCTCTGGCCACTCAGAATGAAGTGCTGGCACCAATGCTTTGAAACCGACAATTAGGTGGACACACTGGGAAGAAGAGGTCTTATCTTTACCTTTTTGTCCTTACTTTGCCTCATTCTGAAAGTGGCATTAGTTTGATAATAATGAGGAGAGAGAAAACCTTGAGTTTCAATTCAGAATTCATTTAATTCACTTAATGTTTTAATATAGAGAAAGGTTTGGACCATTAAAAGTAAACTTAAAGATAAAATGTTTCTTATGCTTCAGAAAAAAAGACCTCATCCTGTTTAATGGAGTGTTTTATATACCAGAGAGGATAAAGCTCATATAGCAGTGAAATAAATGAACTCAGACCACTGGCCAAATTTATACCTTAGAACTAGATTCCTCAATTTCGTATTTAAAGGGAATTCGTCCACTGTTCAGAATATTGCTTTGTACTTTTGTCCTTTCTCCCCAATCCATCCTATTAACAATATCTTTCTCCTTCCTTCTGGAAAGATACGATTAGGTTCTTATCTTGCCTTTTTAATGTGGCTTTCTGCTTCCTTAATTTAGGTCACAGCTACATTGGTGCCAACCAGGGCCTTGTGCTGGGTCATCTTGCCACATCTGTAGGTGCACTTGCAGGATTGCGAGGTCAATGCCTCCCAGCATTATATGGGGCGTACCCCATCCACTGACCCAAATTGCAAACAATTTAAACTTCGCTTGTAGCCTTTTCTTTCTCTTTCACGTTCTATATCTATGTGTTCTCAAACCTTCTTTTCCTCAGGCAAAGACAGATGAGAGTCGCCACATTTTATTGTCATGGCGCTACAGCGAGTTTATTCTGCAGATGATAGTTTTTCACACACCTGTGGACACACAGATAAGCAGGGTGGTTCATACAAATCTTTTATTAAAGGGTAAGATATGCCAGAGACACAGCTATGTGGGGCTGTGAGCTCCCATCCCAGGGGGTTTCCTTCACTCTTTCCTCCAAACGCTTTATGCAGTAAAGTGTTACAGTTTAATTTTTACAATTGTCGATTAAATTCATTCTGAGTGCAAATATAGAACAAAATAATAATTAGATATAAGCCACATTTCTGAGTTGAACAGTAGAAATAGAGTCCCACCTTTCAGATAGGCAAATATTTGCAAAATGACAACAATGAAAACAAGATATCTCTAGACATTTTAGAGTGGGGTGGTAGTGATATTAGCTGAAATTTTCAATAACTATCTTGGCCAAATGACAATTTTACATTTGGGTAATGGAAAAGAGGGTGGGTTATCATGGAGAACAGGAATTGGGTAGAACAGGAGGCTGAGAGAAAGAGAGGCAAAAATAAATAATGAGAGAGGCCCCTGGTCTAGTTATAGTTTTTAGTTGTGTCACAATGTAGTCGCTCAATAAGTACATGCTGAAATATCAGGTGATTATTTGATGGAGTTAACATTTATATAGGGTCTCAGACACAAAGAACACTATAATTGGTTCACTTATAAATTTCAATTGGGGTGGGCAGAACAAAGCAGAAATGAATAATAGTTGTCAACCACACTCACAATGGATAGATTTACATCTCAGAATGCTCATCGGTTAATTTAAAACAGCAGATATATTTGGCAAAAGCAGTTCTATTAAGTGTGTGTAATTGTCTTCCTCATAGAAAAGTATCGGAAACAATATTCAATGTGGAATGAAGTTGGATTATCTTAAAGGTTATTGTCATCAAGTAACAGTCAGGTGACAAATGTTCTTCAATAGAATCATAAGCAAGGGGGTCAGACTGTAACAATGAGTAACTAACTAGAGTCACAGGACTCTCTCCTGGATGATGCTGGATCAAGATGCACCTGCATTCCAAAACCTAGCAGCTGTGATATGGCTGTAGTACAGGTTTTAGATAACTAAACTTTTAAAATATTTTACATTATTCTCTGTACTTTCTTCAGTAAAACTTTAAAGTCACTTGGAATCATCAACAGCCAACTTACAAATAACATAGAGGATATTTTCTAACAACTTGTCCCCAGAACCCTATTTGTACATTTTTTATGGTTAAGATGAAGTAAAGGGCACATATAGATTTTTAAACTATAAATTTACCAAAAATAACTGTTAAGAATCAAGGGAAGAATTAGAGAAAAATTACAATAAAGTCCTTGTTCTTTTGCTTCACAGAGAAAGTGGTGGGGAAGAGGCACAATCTGCTCAGTAATTCTGAATCTTTCTTTCAATAAATTCCCCTGCTGTCCTTCCAGTCCCACTCGCCTGTTCTTGAATTTTATCACCCTGCATTTGACGCTTATTTATATGGAAAGGACCACTCTTATCTCAAGTATTTCAAGCTGTGGATTTACCTGTTGTGTGTTCCTGGTCAACACCATATGCTCTCTAACTTCCAGACTTTCCTCAACATTCTCTGCCTCTTCCTGCTCCGTTTTTTGGTTTTAATCCTATGTAATAAAAGGCTAATATGCAAATTGACCAAAAGGTGGAACTACTGGTTGCTATGACATGCACTGAGCACCATTGATGCTCAATGCAGGAACTGCCCCCTGGTGGTCAGTGCGCTCCCACAGGGGAGCGCCGCTCAGCCAAAAGCCGGGCTCACCAGTGGGCTCACGGCTGGCGAGTGCAGCAGAGGTGCCAAGAGCCTCTCCTGCCTCTGCAGCAGTGCTAAGGACCCCGCGGGGGATGTCCAACTGCCGGCTTAGGCCTGCTCTCCTAAGCCAGCAGTCAGACATCCCCCAAGGAGTCCTGGACTATGAGAGGGTGCAGGCTGAGCTGAGGAACCTCCACCCCCAGTGCATGAATGTTGTACATATAATATTTATTTTATTATCATTGTATAACACACACACACACAAATCCTCTATTGAGGGGAACCATGAGAAGAAAGGAAGGTAGAGTCACATACAGTATACCCCTCTTATCCACAGGGAATATGTTCCAAGACCCCCAGTGGGTCTTGGAACCACAAATAGTACTGAACCCTATATACACTGTTTTCCCCCCAATACATGCATACCTATGATCTTATATAATAAAGAGTTAATATGCAAATTTACCCTCATGCCCTTACAAGATGGCTGCTATGACCAACTGGCAGGGGGGACGACCAAATGACTGAACAAGCAGGCTGTGTGGGGCAACCAGGCCAGCAGGGGGGTTAGTGAGGGATGATCAAACGACTGAACAGCAGGCTCTGTGAGGCAACCAGGTCAGTGGGGGGACCATGAGGGTCTACCAAGCTAGCAGGGGGGGCAAGTTGGGGGCAACCAGGCCAGCATGGGGGAGCATATGGGGGCGACTAGGCTGGCAGGAGGGGCAGTTAGGGGCGACTAGGTCAGCGGTGGGGGGGGTGCAGTTGGGGTCGACCAGGCCAGCGTGGGGGGCAGTTGGGGGTAACCAGGTCAGCTCGGGGGGGCAATAAGGAGTGACCAGGCAGGCAGGCAGGTATGCAATTAGGAGCCAGCTGTCCAGGATTGTGAGAGGGATGTCCAACTGCCGGTTTAGGCCTGATCGCTGGGATTGGGCCCAAACTGGCAGTCAGACATCCCCCAAGGGGTCCCGGATTGGAAAGGATACAGGCTGGGTCGAGGGGACAAATTTCATGCACCAGGCCTCTAGTAACATATAAATAATAAGTTAGGCACAGTAAAAAACTAACAACATTAATTAATAAAATACCACAATTATAGCAATGTGGTTTAATAAAAGTTATGTGAATGTGGTCTCTCAAAGTATCTTATTGTACTCTACTCACCCTTCTTCTTGTGATGATGTGAGATGATACAATGCCTACGTAATGAAATGAAGTGAAGTAAGTGATGTAGGCATTGTGACATTCCATTAGGTTACTATAAGCATTACTTGAACACAAGCCCTATGATATTGTGACAGTGATCTGATAACTGAGATGGCTATTAAATGACTAATGGGCAGGTAGTATATACAAAGGGATGATTTATATCTTGGGCCAGATGAAGCGAGATTATGAGAGATTTCAACATAAAATTTAAAACTTATGAATTGTTCACTTCTGGAATTTTTCATTTAATATTTTAGGACCATGATTGACCACAAGTAACTGAGACGCAGAAAGCAAAACTGTGGATAAGAAGGACCATTGTTTTAAGTCTGCAATTTTGAATCAGGCTTTTGAAATGATCTTGGATGAAGTACTTCATCCTCATTGGAAGGGGGAAGTACTTCATGCTCATTAATTGGGGAAAAGTGGTGAGGAGTGCTAGAGTATACTGCTGTCCATTTCTGAGTAGCTCTGCATGTTTTCTATTCTTCCCTATTTTCTGTTTATTCTTACACAAAAGCATTACTCTGATTTTTATACCTTTACTTTATTTTTTCATATCTGCTTATACAAGTTCCCCTCATTCTTCTTTAATTTTTAGCTAGTTTCATTTTACTTTTCATTATGTAAAATATTTATGTGTTTTAAGTTACTAAACTAGATTTTTAAGAGATACAGTATTCTACAGATTTGGGAAGATGTAGTTATGAGACTTCATTATAAGTGAAGTACAGGATATGTTAGAGAGATTTTTCAAACTTTCAAGTCTCATCAAATTTATACATTATAAAAAAGAGTATAAATTTAAGAGTAATTTTGATAAAAACCTCATTTTCAATGTTAAAACTTTTTATCCAGGAACATGAAAAATCACCTCATGTATCCAAGGTTTCTCATGAATCTTCATAAACAATTTATATTTATTTTTAAATATAAATTCTGCATATACAGGGGTGGGCAAAAGTAGGTTTACAGTTGTAATATAAATAAATAACATAATAATAAATATGAATACAAGAATAAAATTGTGTTTCACATACTCACAACTGTAGACCTAATTTTTCCCACCCTAGCATTTTGACAAGCTTATATTTATAGTTTTGTTTTCTATTAAGAGTTAGATATTTGTTTTATTATAACATTTAATTGGTTTTTATTGAAATACTAGAGGCCTGATGCACGGAATTTGAGCAAGAGTAGGCCTTCCTTCCCTGGCTACTGGCACCAACTTCCCTCTGGCACCCGGCACCCAGCTTCCCTTGCAGCCCTGGCTTCTTCCAGAAGGTCATCTGGAAGGACATCTAGTCTAATTAGCATATTATGCTTTTGTTATTATAGATATGTTAATATTGTATATTAATTGTGTAAATGATCCAATTACAAAATTACTTAACATTAATTTGAGTATGTTTCAATTTTTCTTTTGGGTTTTCTAAGTAGGAACTTATAGGTAAGAAATTATATTACAGGCAAATAATTTTCCTGTCCAAATATTTATATCTCTTATTCTTTTCCTTGTATTTTTACAGAGGCTAGAATTTCCAGTGTTAATAAATTTCATTCTTGCCCTATACTTTTTTCTTTTTTTAATATTTTCATAACTCTTTATTTTCATATTTTTATTTATTTATTTATTTTAAAATATATTTTATTGATTTTTTACAGAGAGGAAGGGAGAAGGATAGAGAATTAGAAACATCGATGAGAGAGAAACATCTATCAGCTGCCTCCTGCACACGCCCCCTGGATATGTGCCTGCAACCAAGGTACATGTCCTTGACCAGAATCGAACCTGGGACCCTTGAGTCCGTAGGCCAACACTTCAGCCACTGAGCCAAACCAGTCAGGGCTTCACATTTTTAAATAATAATGGGTGATGTAAACAGTGAATCTTTTTTTTTTTTTTTTTGGTAATAAACTTGTATTAACAGTTTCAGAGGTTTTCTGTAAAAAAATAATAAATAAAGTTTATTATTATATGTGTTGACAAAATTATATATTTAATAGCATGTTAAGGGTTCTCTAGCAGATACAGACAGTCCATAATAGAAAACATAATACTAAGGGAACATTAACACAAAATAAAAATCATTTTAAAATTGGAAGTGTACTATAGCTATTTAATAGTTAAAACATTTAAAAGTTATTCAAAAATAAAATCTTAAAATATTTCTTTCCCTATTTGCAGTCTTTATCTTTGCTTGGTAGCAAATATTCCAGACACAGATCATTTTTGCCTTTTATTAAAATTGAATTTATTGGAGTAATATTGGTTCATACAGGTTTCAAGTGTACAACTCAACAAAACATCATCTGCACACTGTATGCTACACTAATCGCTCCTAGCTAGGTCTCTTTCTGTCCCTGTTCCATCACCCCCTTTGCCTACCTCCACATACCCCTCAACACCTTTCCCTCTGGCTATCATCACACTGCTATCTATGTCTATGTAATATATATATATATATATATATATATATATATATATATATATATAT
Source organism: Corynorhinus townsendii (assembly GCA_026230045.1). NCBI lineage: Eukaryota > Metazoa > Chordata > Mammalia > Chiroptera > Vespertilionidae > Corynorhinus > Corynorhinus townsendii. The sequence continues at coordinate 155,482,368 of JAPDVU010000002.1, forward strand.
ACACACACACACACTCACACACACACATATATATGTGTATATATATATATACACATATATATATGTGTGTATATATATATACACACATATATATATGTGTATATATATATATATACTAGAGGCCCAGTGCAGAAGTACGTGCATGGGGTGTGGTGGGGCACTCAGTCTGGCTTGTACCCTCTCACAATCCGGGACCGCTGGCTCCTAACCGCCTACCTGCCTGCCTGCCTGATCACCCCTAACAACTCGCCTGCCTGCCTGATCACCCCTAACCACCTCAGCATCAGCCCCTGCCTGCTGTGGTGGCTGCCTTTGCCTCAGCCCTGGTCACCGTGGCGGTCATCCAGAAGGACGTCCAGAAGGTCATTTGGCGGTATGGTTTAATTAGCATATTATGATTTTATTATTATAGATATATATTAGTGACCCAGTGCATGGATTCGTGCACATTGAAAGGAAATTAATTAGAAGGTGGCTGGTGGGGCGGGACTGGGTGAGATGGCCTGGACACACCCTGGAGCCAACCTTCTGTGTTCTCTCCCCAGTGTCTGCAGAGTGAGCGGGGTCTCTCCGGCAGGTGGGGTCCCTTGGTCTGGCCTGCAGGGATGGGACCTAAACAGGCTTTCCAACATCCCCCGAGGGGTCCCATAGTGAAAGAGGGCACTCTGCAAAGTTGCTGTCATACAGGGTGTGGAACACAAACACAAGTGTGCAGTAAACCAGATTCGGGACTGAAAGTGCCCCTGCAACAACATAACCCACAGCCAAAGGTGGATAGTGCAACCCCATAAGGAATTGGGCTCCCTCCTCTCTGGTTTCAGAGTGTGTCACCCTAGAACCTCTGCTGCCACGTCACTGCAGCTCAGCAACTCCTGTGTTGAGCATCTGCCCCCTGGTAGTCAGCATGTCATAGCAAACAGTCAGACGGTTGGACACTTGGCATATTAGCCATATATCCTATATAATAAAGATGTAATATGCAAATTGACCATCACTACAACACACAAGATGGCTGCCCCCATGTGGTCAAAGATGGCTGCTCCCATGTGGACACAAGATGGTCATCAGGGGAGGGCAGTTGGGAGGGACCAGGCCTGAAAGGGAGGGTAGTTGGGGGTGATGAAGCCTGCAGGGGAGGACAGTGCGGGGGGGGGGGAGCAGGCCTACAGGAGAAGGCAATTGGGGGGACCAGGCCTGCAGGGGAGGGCAGTTGGGGAGAACCAGGCCTGCAAGGGAGGGCAGTTATGGGCAATTGGGCTGGCAGAGGAGCAGTTAGGCATTGATCAGGCTGGCAGGAAGAAGGTTAGTGGCAACCAGGCAGGCAGGCAGGTGAGCAGTTGGGAGCCAGCCATCCTGGACTGTGAGAGGGCAGTTGGACATCCCTCAAGGGATCCCAGATTGGAAAGGGTTCAGGCTGGGCTGAGGAACACCCCGCCCCTCATGCATGAATTTTGTGCACCAGGCCTCTATTCTAGTATATATATATTAATCCCTTTATATTCTTTCAGCCAGTTGGGGTTCTGTATGTCATACATTTTTCACTGATAATGCCTTTAATGTTTAACCATTAAAAAGGTTGTTGGCTAAAGTTATTTGTTTGTTTAATCATCCTCTTTTCAACACAGATGAGTTACAAAAATAGAAAGTAAAACAATATCATTTAAAAATTCAGTGCAATTTCAATAAAAATACTTAGTAATATAAATGATTCTTAAATTTATTCAGAAAGGAACATTCTTGAGAATAGCAAAAAACAAAACAAAAACAAAGAAAAAAACAAAAAACAAGTTTTGCAATGATAAAAAATGTTCCATGCTTGATGATAAGTATATTTATAAAAAATAACAAATATAATTCTAAAATTATGAAAGAATGTTCATTAATTTGTTATTCAACACACACTGAGTGTAGGGTGTCTAGATTTAGCATATAACGATATAGGATACCAGTTAAGTTTGTATTTCATACTTTTTACCATAAGTATGTACCCTGCAATACAGCTATATTTTAAAAGCTCGTTATTTATTTGAAACTCAAATATAACTAGAAGTACTATATTTTATCTGGTACCTTAACCAAATGCCTGTATGTACATGCATTTGTACCCTGAATACCACTGAAGTACATAACAGAGAAAGATACAATCTCTGCCCTCATAGAACCAAAATGAGCAAACAAAGATCAATAATATACAGCTTGAAACAAATCTGGGAGTATTTGAGTATCTAATATATAATTAAGATATTATTTCAAGTTAGTGGGAGAACAGAAAAATTATGTTCAAAATATGAATGGTATAATTGGCTTTCTATTAGAAAGAGAACTAATAAAGCAAGATAGCTACCTTCCATTACACATGAAATTGAAATTTTGAACAACTAAAAAATACCTTAAAAGTTTAAGAAAATATGAGAATATTTTTAAATCTTTTTAGGAAGGAGGGGATGAGCGGTGTTTTATACAAGATACCAAATTGAAAATATACAAAGGAAAATATTGGTATATTTTACATTAACTTAAGTTTTTCAACAAGTTTATAAATACAAAATTTAGATTGGTAGAAAACATTTTAGCACATGTAAGAATAGAATATTCAATATTAATGTTTACTTTTAAATAATCTGTACAAATCAAGAAGAAAAATAAAAATAACTAAAAATAAGAAACTATATGAATGGGAGTTTTAAAACCTGTTAAAATAAAGAAAATTCAAGTCAACAATAAGTTGCCAGTTTTCACTTTTGAGATTGATAAGGAGCAAGATAAAATATGTAATGTTGAAAAAGTGTGAGAAAATGAGCACTCCATGTAATGTTTTGGAACATATACAGTGATGTAGTACAATTTTTTGGAGAATACTTTGGCATTATTTTAACAATATATTGTTACATATACTCTTTGATTGAGAAATTTCACCTATCAATATATTTACACATGTGCACAAATATAAATTTCTGTGATCATAATTGCTGCTTTTTTCTATTTTTTAAATAGAAACAACCTAAACACTAAGCTGAATAACTGCCCCCAAAGTTATCAAATTCTAATGTCTGGAACGTGTAATTGTTACTTTCTTTGACCAAAAGAGAACTATAATTTAGTTATAAACTAAAATTATAACTTTAAATTAAAATATAATGTAAAGATTTTGTGATGAGGTTATCTTGCTATCTACATGGGCCCTAAATGCAATCTCAAGCATCCTTATAAAAGGGAGGCAGAGAAAATTTGACATGCAAAGGAGAAGGCCACGTTAAGATGGAGTAGAGAGAGTTGAAGATGCTGCCTTTGAAAATTGGAGTGATGTGGCCACAAGCCACTGAATGCTGGTAGCCATCAAAAGCTGGAACATGTAAGTAATGGATTCTTTCCTAAACCCTCTGGAAGGAGTGCAACCCTACTTACAATTTGATTTCAGCCCATTGGCACTGATTTCAGACTTCTGGTTTACAGAACTGTGAAAGAATAAGTTTTCTGTTGCTTTAAGCCACCTGGTTTGTGCTAAGTTGTTATAATGGCCACAGGAAACTAATACACACATCAAAAGGGCAATAGTGCTATAACTTATGTTATCTCTGTATGTGGGAATCTAATCATTCCAATTAATAAGTTGAAGTTGTGTAATATTTACTGTTATAGTTTAATCTCATGTGAAAAAAATTAAACCTATGAATGTGTATATATAAATATGGATATTGATGCTTATCTAGATGTTATTTTTACAATAGTTAAGATTTGGAAACAACCTAAATGCCCATCAGCAGATGAGTGGCTTAAAAAACTGGTATATCCACACAATGGAATACTACGCGGCTATAAAAAAGAAGGAACTTTTACCATTTGCAACAGCATGGATGGACCTGGAGAACATTATACTAAGTGAAATAAGCCAGTCAGAGAAAGATAAATATCACATGATCTCACTCATATCCTATCTAATAAGAAGTGAATATGCTAACTGACTGCCCCGCCCTCAAAGATGGCAGCATCCACAGCCAATAAGGAGGAAATATGCTAATTGATGGCCCACCCTCAAATATGGCAGCCACAAGATGGTGGCACCCAGCCCAGCTGGGGTGGCGGCCACTCTACATGCCTGCCTCTGGAGTCTCCCAGTCCCCTCAGGCCCCCAGCTGCCCAGGGCCACCCGAGGCTCAGGTAACCAGGGCAGGCTGAGGCTTGCGCTGCCGGCAGTGGCAGCAGCAGAGGTGTGATGGGGCGTCACCTTCCCCTGATCGCTGGGTCACCTCCTGCCCCTGAAGGCTCCCAGACTATGAGAGGGGGCAGGCTGGGCTGAGGGACCACCCCCTCCAGTGCATGTATTTTCATGCACCGGGACTCTAGTGTAGGATATAATGATCAACATAATTTGATGAACAAGAATAGATACAGAGACAAATGGCAGGGGAGGTGGGGGGGTTAGAGAGCAACCAAAGGACACATGTATGCATGCATATTAGCATAACCAATGGACACTGACACTGGGGCAGTGGGGGCTTGCCCCAGGTGGGAATAGCTGGAGGGGGTGGTCAATCAGGGAAAAATGAGATATATGAAAAACTTTAGACAAAAAAAAGTAGAATAAAAAAATAGATGTTATTTTTAAATGTAAGTGCAGTATTTACCTATAGGAAGAATGCAGGTTGGAGGAGAAGAAAGGGAAATTTTCACAATATTATATTAAGTATTTTGTAACATGCATGCATTTATATATTTTATGTTGCTTTTTATAAAGAAAAAATGTGATAGGAATTTCCCCAAACTGCATCTTTACAGATTCCAAATATACAGTTTCTGAGTACTTATTAAATATTTGTTCCTTTACCAGACTTAATGTTGCTTGAAAGTAAAACTTCAACTGTCTTATTCACATTGGTTTCCAGCATCTAATGGACTGCTGTCACGTATTATACTAAAAAATAAAAAAATAATGTGTGCAATGAATGATGGGCTGTAACATCTATTAGTAGCAGCCAAAGGTGAGCACACCCATGAACTGACAGCAAGGGAAGGCAGTACCTTACGGTATGACAGCACATCCCTTCGTTTCTTGAGTTCTTCCCATCCAAAAATATGACAGCACAGCAGCTTAAGCAGAAAGATACATCCAAATGCCCCACCTCTGTTTCCATCAGACAGTAGCTCACTGTCATAAGCTTGGAATATTTTGTGGGGATCCCAGCTGGTGCTGCTCTGATTGCAATGCTGAGGATGGAGTCTTGTCATTCAGAAGCTGTATGGAGAATCAGTGATTGCAGACCCGGGCAAATCTAGAATGCCATTTGTAGAAACAAGTATGGCTCCTTTTCTGCAGAAGTTTCCAGGGCACATGCCAGTGTCTTTTCCATCCATTCACCCTTGAGGAGAAAAGCTTGCATGCCTGAAACTAGATAGAGAACTGAGCCAGTTGACTGCCTTGGGTGGTTAGTGTCCTATAGTCCCTGTGGCTATCATGGACAGGGTCTGTGAGGGATGAGTGCATGAAGTTTCTGGTGCATAATGAGTTTAAGAAAAAATTAGCCTGGAAAAAAATCCCTTCACCCTCCAATGTCTAGAGATATTTATAGAAGTTGTGAGTTAAATTTCACTTCACCGATTTTGTCCTTTACATTGACAAGCTAGATAAGATTATCTCTTTCTAAATAATTTTTTGTGTTTAGGTATTTCTCTAGCAGTTTTGTATTACATTTTAAAAATAGACTAGCCTATGCCTATACTCATGTTGGCTATGGTATTTTAAACTTGATTTCTGAGGCTGCTGACAGCTTTTGAAAGATTTAACAACTGGCAGCAAGAAAAACTCCCATAAAATCAGTTCTATGAATTTTTTCTCCTGGAAAAAAAAGGCATCATTTAGCAGGTAATATATTGCAATAAAAATATGGTTATGTAATAATGGTTCATTAATATGACAAATCATAACATAACCTTTTCTATTAAATGTGAAATGCAATTTATTGAAATGAAGACATCTTCCTTATGGCATATTTCCATAGTTGTTGGCTTGAAAGGATTTGTTATTATTATTCAAAACAGTCATTTTGATTTGTACAGGAGATAACAGTTGTTCATGACATTTTTATTTCTGCATAAACAGATTTCCATTTTGGCAAAGGTTAATACAGTAGGAATTTGTTTTTACTTTTGGATATACGGTGATACCACCAGAGCACTTTGTTTGGTATGGAACCACTAATTTATCCTTTATGCCTTTATGATCTTGTCAGTGCTGCATGTCTCCCTTAGTTTTTCTAATCTAAAATAATCCCAGTGAAATCCTTTGATTGTCTGTTTGGACCTGCTCCATTCCTAAAGCAGAAATGTAATGGGCTTTATGGCACTTACTTGGGAGTAATTTATCCAGCAGAGTGACTATAGATACTTGTTTTAATAAGAATATGCTTTATGGTAAGTGGGGACTGCTATTTAATTAGCCAAAGGGAAAGTAGTTCATGATACAATCTGTTCAAATCATCTTGGACATTAAACAAAAAGTCAGGCTAAGTTATTTATGTACATGCACTTTATTTGTAGCTGCTTTGAGCAAACCTCTTCTCTGAAACTTTATAGCATTTTCTGAGTGAGCTGAATTGTGGTGGGGGAAGCATAGGGGAAGAAAAGGACATGAGAGCATCTTATAAAATTTTTGAGAAAGAAACAGAAGGTTTACTTACTGCTATTAAGGTTGTGAATACAGACATACCAAATGGAAAACAGCAGAGAACTATGATTTATTCTCTTCCATTTGGTAGTTTGCATGTTTAGTGCATAGTTGGTGAAAGAATGTTCCAGGATGTCAGTGAGGCATTATGGATTCTGTGTGTGTGTGTGTGTGTGTGTGTGTGTGTTTCAGTATGTGCCTTTCCTTTAGATTTCCATTGCCTTTTATAGGAATACTAGAGGCCTGATGCAGGAAATTCATACAAGAGCAGGCCTTCCTTCTCCCGGCTGCTGGCACCAGCTTCCCTCTGGCACCCAGGAACTGGGCTTACCTTCGGCTTCTGGCAGGCACCCAGGACCTGGGCTTCCCTCGCATGCATCCCGAGCTTCGTCCGGAAGGTTGTCTGGAAGGATGTCTGGAAGGATGTCCAGTCTAATTAGCATATTATGCTTTTATTATTATACATGTTTCTGAAAATTTTGCACAAGTAAGTAATGGGTAATTAATTATTCAAAGAATTGCCATAAATATGTTTTTGGATGGTTAAAAAAAGAAGAAGAAAAATGTAATTCCTAGGATATCACCTTCAGGTGATGGTTTGCTCAGTAGTTACACCTTTTTTTTCCTCTCTTCATCGGTAAAAACAATTGTCACTTATTGTAAACTCAAAGAACCCAGACGCTGGAATCTGAGGACAGGGAAGTGTGTACCCTCTCACTTCATAGTGCTGCAGAGATTTGAGAGTTCAATGTCTAGTGTCTAGTGTAAATTGGTACTTTCTTGTATAAACTCCTTAGGCATAAGGTTTGGGTTATGATCATATTTGCACATCTTTGCACAGGGCCTCTGTGTGGTCAGGGTTCCCTGAGTGAAGTCTGTGTGAATTGGTCTTCAGCTCTCCCGTGGGGTGTAGCTTTCTCTTCCTGTCTCCCACTCCTCTATCATTTTTTCTATAGTACATATCTTGCTCTTTTCAAATGACTCTAAAAACTACAACTCACAGACAACACAGTATGGTGATTGCCAGAGGGAAGGGGGTGGGAGGAGGTAGAAGAAGGTAAAAAGGGGATAGTGATGAAAGAAGGCTGGTAGAATGTATGGTAGAATTGTATACCTAAACCTATATAATTTTATTAAGAAATGTCTCCCCAAGAAATTCAATAAAAATTGCAACTCAAATGAAAGAGCTTAAAATCACAGTTTGTCCCTGCCATCTTAGCAACAAAAGCACTGTCTTCACAATCCACCTGTCTCAGCAGCAGTACAAACACCTGTCACCTGGACTAGAATCATAGCGAGAACTCTGTGGGTGAAGAATTCTGATGGCCATCCTGTAAGTTAATGTCAAGGATGAGCCTTCACACACCATTGTATAATTTTCATTCTACACCCTTAGTTTCTCTTTCCCATCAGCAGGTTCTCTCCCTCTCCCTTCTGCTCTCCTGGGGAAATCTTTTCAGCTGCCTAAACAAATGCACCAAGGATGGTTCATATTAAATCACATCCTAGACAGCTCAGGGAAGTTGGAGTCATTCCTCGTTGAACAATTGACTGTCCCATAGTCATAGTCATCAGGAAATAGGAGGTACAGTTATTCCATGAAATGAGAGCCTGGCTGAGTTTATGTTCAGTGCTTTTATCAAAAGAAGACAGAAAAGGAAATACTAAAGACCAAATTTTCCCTCAACTCTGCATTCTCACACATCCCTCAATGACTTGGAAACTTGTCTGACATGAGACAATGTGCAGAGCGAGCTGGCCATTCCCCTTCCTCCTCCTGAAGATGTGTAAACAGCTAGTGCATGCAGTCTCCCTGGCTGGAGGGAAGTGATTGCGTGACTGATGTTAACCAAATAGAAACTTCTACCAGGAACTCAGAAAATATTACATGTACAATGAGATAAAGGGTCCAGCATGGTTCATGGCTATTTCAGGTGTTGTGTCAAGAGTTAAGGTGTCCAAGTCAATGATTTTTTAAAAATCCTCACTAGAGGAGGAGATGTTTTTATTGATTTGAGAGAGTGAGGAAGGGAGAAGAAGGGGATAGAGAGAGACATCAATTGGTTGCCTTCCCTACACACCCTGACCAGGGATGAAACCCACAGCCTTTTGATGTAGGGGATGATGCTCCAATCAACTGAACCAGCTAGCCAGGGCTCAACAATGTTTTTTGAAGGTCTTGTATTCTTTTTCTTTCCCTTTGGAATTCTTTAGGTTCCTTTTCTATAGTTTTCTTAGTGCAACATTATAATACAGTTGTGAAAAATTGTCAGGTACTGTTTTCCCCAGTTTTATTGGATTTCATTTTTAAATTTGATTCACTTGCAAGAGTTATTTTTAATCTTGTCTTGAAGAATCAATGAGTCATTTTGTCCTCAACCTATGCTTGCAACTCATTGTGACTAATGCTAGCTTTGGGTGGGGATAAAAGTGAGTGTGAGCCCAGGTTCCATTAACTATACTTTTGTCAGAATAGCCATGCAGTGTTCAAAGGTCTTGGCTATTAAAAATAAGCTTAGATACACAGTGGAGACCTAAATGAAGACATCTGATTTATCAAGAAACACTTATGAAATGAGTCTGAGTGGCATTAATCCAAATGGTGAGTGCAGTGAATTAAATATACTGTCCCTGTCCTCTGGGACAGAGTTAGCCTTGCTGACATTGGTGCTGATTAAGCCATAGTCAGCTTCATCTTGTTACATGGTGCTACTCAACCAACCTGTTGACAAAATGGAATAGGAAATATAAAACAAAACTGAAAATCAGGTAAACATGGAGCATAGTAGAAATGAATTAGGTGGGCTGATTTCTCTTTTATCATCAAATTTGTGGTGCTGGAAGTTCTAAAATCCTCAGGGTTTAAGAAGAGTGGAGTAGGTGTCTATCTCTAGATCAAGAGTTATGCTTATATTCACCATTACAGCATTTTCACATTGTATCACTTACTGCTTTCTTTCTCATAAGACTGCAAGTTCCTTGTGAACAGACCTCATGTCTTCTTTTTTAATCCACAGCACCTTCTACAATTTCTACAACAAGATAGATCCTCAATAACTGTTCCCCACCGGAGGAGTAGTGAATGAATAAAGGAATAAACGAACACAGCTCAGTCAGGAGTGGAACCTCTGTGCACTCAGTCCTAGTTGTTCTTTTCTTTACCAGGTCACTTAACAACTTGGATGATATTCTTTCCTATATAAGTAAACTTCCAGAAAAGAAAAATTTTGTTTTAACTACACTCAAAACGGAGTAGCTGCATTAAAATTGTTATATTGCACAAACTTGAGTGTCTTAATAATAATAAATGGTCTGTACCAGTTGGTGGGTTTCTAGTCCTCTTGCTTGAGATTACTTTTTAAACATTTCCTGACATTATTTTTTAAAGGAAAAGAGAAACATAGATTATGGGAATTAAAAATATAATTCTGTTTCTGTTATAGTTCATAATTATAACCCAATTCTTAAGGTTCTTTGCTGAGTTCAGTAGATATAATCTGAACTTTGTTTTCTTTGAGTTGGTAAAACATTTTGCTATTTCTGTTTCTGGGAGGGCAAAAAAAACAAGTAATTGACCAGTTTGAGAAGCTGTTAGAAACAATCTTTAAAAGGTAACTTCTTTTAAAGCACCTGACAGCTATTACTTCCTTCCTCTGCCATTTGCTATGGAAATTGAACAGGACATGTAGTATTATCTTCATTTTGCAGAGAAAACTGAGGTTCATGAATTCATTTATTTAGTCCTCACATAGGATGCTACCTCTGCATGATCCACAGAAACTGCTGGGCTGCACAGCTAAACATGGTTTCCTCTCAAGTACCTCACATCCTAGTTGAGGCACTATTGCCCTTAGACTCCAGTAACCAGGCCCTCTGCATGAAGCACTGAGCTTTAGAAGGCCCTACCATTCTCTTCTGACTGTTATTCTCTCCATGGGGTGAGGAGTCTGTGGGGCCACGGAAATGTGGTCACCCAGTATTTGAGCCACCTTCCCCTCTAGATTACCAGCCACATATCTAAGACCCAAATGGAGGGAGCTGCCCAATGGAGGAAGCCCTACTTCCTGGGCTTTTGCAGAACCTCTTCTCTAGGTTCACACTCTCAAGGGCACAGCAGTCATCCCTAGGCCCAATAGGTTCCTTTCAGAAAGGCCCTTAAGGTATGAGAGAGAGCAAAGGATGGGAAGAGAAGAGTGGACAGCTCCAGTCAAAAGTTAGGGGCAGACTTGAGAAGGGGAGGTAGAGAAGTCAACAGTTACACTACCTGTGGTAGGAGGCATGATGAAGATGAACAGAGAATGGTATGGGAAGGCTGAAGTAGGACACCTAACACAGCTAGAGCATGAGGATGGGGGAAAGAGATGTTAGCTAAGGCTTTTAGAGAAGTTGAGTCATAGCGGTTGTGTAAGAATTATTTTATGGGGGCAGAAAAGGAATGGAGAACTGTTTAGTGGAGAAAAGATGTGTAAAGTTGCAAAGGATCACTTGAAGATTCATGGACCTGTAAGTTCTGACACAGAGCTTGAAGGGACAGAGAAAGGGGAATAAGTTAGAGGGGAAAGAGGTACAATTGTTGATATTTGGCTGCTAGCATTCATTCTACTTTGTTATGGCAATATGAATCTGATTTCACTTGGGTTCTCCCCACTGCGTACCATTGAGCCGGACTAATAGGATGCCCTGCTTTCTTTCTATTAGCCCGAAGACAGAATTAGTGACAAAAACACTGAGGTCCAGAAGCATTTTTTCCATGTGGAATAGACATGCAACTTCTAACTTTGAGCCCTTCTAACATTGAACAGCTTGGTTCCTTCCATCCTTCCAGCTCTGAATCTGGTCCTACAGCCTTCCTTTCCAACCTATGAGCACTGCATGTCCTTCTATCAAAGTGGATTTAGTTAAGCAAGTCATAGTCAGTGTCAGTTTATTGACATCATAAAGCCCCAGCTAGTAGAACAAAGCAAGGCCCTGAATGCCATGCTATGAAATGTAAACTATATTTTGAAGACAACAAAAAATCATAATAAAAGTAAATATGTACAAAATGGCTAAGTATCTTGCTGAAATGTTTGGACACTCTGATTTACCAACTTCATCAGTATCTGGAATTCTCCATAGAGGTAAAATGTTAAACAGGTAGGTCTCAGTAAGACACAAAACAGTGATAACTGTTATTGTTTGTTCTATTAAAGCAAATGTAGTTTTTGAAATGAGTAACTGACTATTAAGTTCAAAGCACTTTTTATATTTCCTTCTTTTTATATTTGGAACATGAAATAGTTGTCACCTAGATTAAGATGTTTATAACTACATAAGAGTACTACTATGTATGCTTCTTTGTAATTTTTGTATACTTTTTCATGTTTTGTGCATAAATATTATGAATTCTTTAGGAATTAGGTAAGTGAGAATAAATTTGTTCATTTTGAAAGCATGTTTTAGTATGATTTATTTGTCAATCTTAACTATAAATTATTTTAATATGTTTTAAAGAGGAAAAACAATTGTGATAGGTTTAACTCTTGAACTAATTTTATTTTTTCACTTAACAACTATTTATTAAGGTATTTTAATGCAAGTTCCTATATGAGTCACATTTTATAAGGACTCACTCAATCCAGTGAGTGACAAGAAAATTGTGCACTGCACATTGTTTTACAATCACCCTGACAATTCTAAGATTAGACTTTTTGAATAAATCTCTTCAGACCTTTGAAATACAGATGTTCCAGTGATCTGGCAAATTGGGGAGATTATGTGTGGCTGTCCATGTAGGGGGATATGCCTGTGTGTATCTTTGACATTTTTGCAGGTTGGGAGCCTACCAGGTAAAAATGAGACCTCGATGCCCTTATGACTTTCTTAGCTATTGTACTCTGAAGACAACAGTCTACATGTTTTGAGATTTACAGTTTCCTGGAGATTTTCCACAAAAAAGTTTTGACGTAGTACAGTACACTTGATCAACTGTCACCACAGAGATTTGACGGAAATTCAGGAAATGGAAGGGTCTATTTTGGACCTTGGAAATGCAAGGTCTTCTCTTTGGCCACGATGAAGAAAAATAAACCTTTCCTTATAGAGAAGATCTATGGAACACTGAGGTTGAAATTCCAAGCTCTGCATTACTAAGACTTCTGGACATTGTCACAAAACTGCTAAGAGGCATTTGCAGTTCTTTGCAAAGCTTGCCAGAAGACAACTTTAGTAAGAACTGGAATTTTATGATCACAGATATTACACCTGACACCATCTCATGGTTAAAAATGAATTTGGAAAGATACAAGGACTCAATTAGCAAAGCAATGACGAATCAGCAGCATTCCAGAAATCCTCATTCTGTGATTCTTTGACATTTATAGCTGTGTGACTTTAAGGAAGATGCCTAATCTTATTCAGTCTCAGTTTTCTCATGTTTAAACAGAGCTAAGAATACCTACTTCTTAACATTACTGGGACAATTTCAGGAGATAATGTATATAAAGAACAAAATGAAATTCCTGGCATATAGTAGGAGTTGAATAGATGCTGTGTCCTTTCTGCTCTTGTTAGTGTCTTATATACTTTACTTCTAGGAGAAGGGAAGGCTCTTTAAAAAGTACCATTTATTTTACCAATAATAGGAATAAAAAGAGTCCCTACCTATTATTGAAGACCTACTTTATTCCAGATTAATGATATATTATGTCTGTATAAAACAGTTATGTTAAGTCAATCTTATTATCTCCATTTTACAGATAAAAAAATAAAATCTAGAGAGGCTAAATGACTCTACCAGGGACATATAGCTAGTAAGTGAAGCTGCATGTGATTCTAGGCCTGATTCCAAAGTCCCTGCTCTTTCTATTTGTCCATACTTAGCAGTTAGGAGACTGTGACTTAGAAGCCGACCGGTCATTTACACTAACGGCTGTAAGAATGGATACAACATCAAAAATTTTTAAGCATTAGAGACACCTTGCTATATTCTGGGATTTCTTTTCTCACACCTCTGACCTCTATTAATGATAAACATTTTATTCCTTAATTTTCTTAAAATCCCTTGGTTTAAAAATTCAACTTCAACTCTGGTATTTGTTCATTTTCCCATGATGTCTCACTTGCCAATATACGCATCCTACCCCTTGGATACTGCACAGAGTGTTCAAGGTTTTCTGGTCAAATAGCAGCAGGCTGGTGGAAGAGCAAACCTCATGTTTATACTTTTTTCCATGGGTTGGAACATTAAATGCATGAATATCACTTGGCCTCAGGGTGCAGTCATATCAGGCATTCACAGTTAATTTTATTATTTGGTAGAGTCAAGAATGCCTTATTCTGGATTCTTCCACAGGGTTTTGCCTTCCACTTCATGCTGTCTATAGCCTTTACTAGTATAAGAAGGCTTGATTAGTTCTCATCAATGAACATGATCCACTGTACTTACTTTTATTGTCAATTCTTATACATGGATGCCCACCTGCACCAATTGAGAAGGGCTACTTAGTTTTACCAAGTGATTTTTCTGAATAATTATTTTATCCACTGGAGTTATGGAGAGTAGTAAGCTCTGTTTCATCCCTTCCTGTTCTCTGCTTCTACCTGCCTGGTAAGAGAAGCATGGTGTGAGCAAATACCCTGTGCAGTCTCAGCACTGAGCACACTGGTATCTTGTTGTAACTTGCCATTTTCCCCTCTTATAAGTCATTCTGTACTACATTGTAAATACCAATAGAATGTTTGTATAAAAGTACATAAATACATGCTATTTTATTTTTAAAGACTTTACATCTGAGATTGGGTTATTTTTCAGGTGAAGAGGAGATAAGGAAGATTATTGTTTTTACCTTTAATTTCCTATTGACTAATATGTTTGCTGTGGATAAAATTGAAATATATTTATTCCGGAGTCTTTACCAAAAATACATGAATTTTTTTTATAAACATATTTTATTGATTTTTTACAGAGAGGAAGGAAGAGGGATAGAGAGTTAGAAACATCGATGAGAGAGAAACATTGATCAGCTTCCTCCTGCACACCCCCCACTGGGGATGTGCCCGCAACCCAGGTACATGCCCTTGACCGGAGTTGAACCTGGGACCCTTCAGTCCGCAGGCGGACGCTCTATCCACTGAGCCAAACCAGATTCAGCAAAATACATGAATTTTTTAACCTTAGGCATTCTAGGGTACATATCCAACTTCTTCTAAGAGTCAGGTCAATGGACATATCCTTTTTGCATGGATCAGTTATCCACACTGTCATCCAATAGCATTTGCTTATAATAACAAATTCAAGTTTAGAATTATTTCTTTACCTTTTATTCTCTAAGGAGAAAAAGTTAATTTTCTTCTTATATATCTGAGAAATACATATATATGGAACTCCAGTGGGTGACAATATCATAAGTCAACTAATATAAATGAAATGAATGATGAGACTGCTAAATATATTGGAAAAACTGACTGAATAAATTAATGAATGAAGTCTAGTGAGAAATATGACAGGGTTCAATTCCTACATCTATGACACCAGTGAAGTTCCAATGCTTCATATAATAACAGTAACCACCTTATTAGGTTTGGAGAAGCATTGAATGAATTAATATATGACAAGCATTTAAAACAGGGCTGGGCACATAAAAGAACTATGTGTTTGCTATTTAATATTGCCTTAGAGCAATGGCTAAATTCTCTACATTCTTGTTCAAACATCTTTACTAATATTGAAGTAGTATTTTGAGGTTTCCAGAGGTTAACATAAAACATAACTATTATAGTCATTATGAATCATGACAGTTATTCTGTTTCTGATTAGCAGTAATAATTATGCCAACCCTAAAATGGGAGTAATGTAACAATTCAATATAGCCTTAAAACTGAAACATTGGAATGGTTACTTTTTGAAAGCTTGAAATCTCATTCTTTGAAAATTCATGAAAAAAAATTGAACAACAAATTATTTAGTTGATCTAGTTATTCTTTATACCAGAATAAGTTAAATAATTTATTTAAAATATGTGAGCATACTACACTTAAGAAATTAGACCATTATAGAGTAAGCTAGAGTCCTCTTAATTCCCAGAGGTGACTACTATGAGAATATGTGTTTTCTAATAATATCTAATCTTTTTCTTATTCCCTAATCCCACTGGCTGTGTGTTGTGCCTTTTTTACTAAAAGTGCAAGTATGGTTATGACAATGGCATTGATTTTCAGGTATGGCTTTAGAATTAGGCTCATTGCTTTAAAGTCACATATTGTATAATTCATTTTTGTAATTCTGTTTAGTGTTTCCCCAGGCTTTCCAATACTTATAAAGAAACACACAACAGGGGAATAACTCCTGAGGCAGCACTCAGATGGCGGAAATTCTACAATCGCTTATTAAATTGGCCTCCTAAATCCTGAGCGGATTTAGTCAGATGGAATTTCAAAGGACATTAGAAAGTGTTGAATACCATTTTACTGAAAAGAAGACTGAAGTTCAGAGAATTAGATCTACTGGGGCTCCTTTGGGAAGTCTCTTTTTTCTTCTGCCTCTCTTTCCCTCTCCCTTCTCTGAGTATCTTGCCGAAGAAAGAGGAAAAAAATTCAACATCTAACTAAAGAGATCATTCCAACCTTTGTTCTTGTTTACTCAACTTTCACCACTTATATTATGCTTATTAGAATTTCTAAGCAATCCCATGATTGACAGATTTTTTATGTGTTTATAAGTGTCATAAAATTTTAGTGTGTCATACAAGGTCTCAAGCTGGCAGTAAATTTCGCAATAATACAAATTTTGCAATAATATGTTTCCAAATTGTCAGAAAGTTGTTTGTCCATCCTCAAGCAGTTTAGAAAAGGGTGGAAGAGAATGGGAATCTCATGGTACTAGGAAAACTTTGACAGTGGGAGGAAGAAGTTGCCTTGTTTTGCACATGTTCTAAAGGCCATGAAGAATGGTGTTATATGGCCCCGTAGACCAGGACACAGAGCACTTTCTTCACTTACCAGCTACTTCACTTCAGCAATGTATTACCATCTCTGTCCTTGAAATTCTTTATTCACAATGAGGATAATAGCATTAATCACTTTATGGTTTTGGGAAACATTGAACGAATTAACATATGACAAGCATTTAAAATAGTACTGGGACATGAAAGAACTATGTGTTTTTTAGAGAATATTCTTTTAGAGAGATGGCTCAAGTCTCTAAATTCTTGTCCAGACATCTTTACTGAAAACAGTGTTTTGAGATTCCAAATATTAACATAAAACATAATTATTATACTCATCAGATATAGTCAGAGAGTGACTGGAAATAGGGTATCCCATTTTTTTTGTTGTTGCTAGACACAGTCTAGGGGAAAGATGAAGAACTCGAACTCTATGAAATGCCTTCATACTTGCAGAAAGAGAGATGTAAACAAAGTTGAATCCCAGGAGGGATAGATGATGCACATTGGACAGCAAGGTGGTATCTTTAGCAAAGATCTTGGTTTTGAACTTGGTTGAGTTTTAGGTAGATGTTAGCCCCAGATCTTACTTCCCTAAGTCTTAACATTTAGATTTAGGTATAGTAGATTCTAAAGAAAATCTGAAGGTTCTTTTAAAGAATTTTTCCAAAGATAAGCATCAGCTTAGTGGGTAAAAAAACGCACTTTCCTAGTAGCCGCATGGCAGTCTGATTTTTCTAAGAAGCTGACCTTTGAACTCTATGACTGTTGAATGACCATCTCTTTTGTAAGATCTCTGTGTATTTTTAGTGAGAGATACAGGAATAAACAGTGTCAGAACATAGTGTTTATATTGCCCATATTTGAGAGCTGCCTGTTTACTTTTTCTTTCTTTAAGCCAGTGATTTGTGTGTGTGTGAATCTGTTTATAGATGGCACTTTTTTGTGTAGTGAAATTACTGGGTCAGAGGAAAGAAAACTGAGATGTGCTACCTATTATATCCTAGGCCTGTACTAGGGATATTATGTATTATCTCTTTTATCTTTATAATAATTTTGAGGGATAAACATTCCATTTAAAATAAGAGAAAGCTAAAGTTCAGGCTAGCAACGCTTCCATAGCTAGTAAGAAATAAAACCTGGATTCAGCATAGGTCTGACTCCAAGACACCTGCTCTTGCTCATCATAGAGAACTCATTTGTGAGGTGTGCATACCTTTATGAGTTCTTAAGTTGCTAAGTAAGGGACATAGCCACAGGAATCAGATAGGTGGAATTTGTTTCTGGATTCCCTTCCATCTGTCTCCCTATATCATCCTCCTTTCCAATTATTCACTCCGATTTCCATTTTTCTCCTTCTGCTCTAAACTTAACAAATCCAAATTCAACACGTTTGCAAAACATGGTTTCCTAAGTCTCATTAATCAAGACCATACTTGGTAATCAGAACTAACCTGATAGACCAGTTTATAATAAATCTCTTCATCTCAAATTGCAATGGTGTATTGTAGCCTCTGCTGCTTCCAAAACAGCATCAGGACACTTTAACATTGAGCATACCAGCGTAAATTTAAAACTGACACGAAGCAGAGGCAGAATATCACTCTTATGTATTTTTTATAAACAATTTTCACAAAAATAAGTGTAGTACGATTTCCTCTTTGCTCTTCTTGATCCAATGACAAGTCCTTGTTTGAAAATGAAGACTGGTAACTTCCACATCCAGGTCACTTCTTCGCTTCTCCATTCCCCCCTTGTATCTTGTGTTGTTTGTATGCCTCCCTCAATCCCCGTAGATAACAGACATGTTTGCAGGCAGGGTTTGGTAATTTTATTAACAGGTAGTCCTCTCTTTCACCATTAGTGTCTGCATAAGTTACAGTGAAACAGAGGTTGGAGCTGGGAAATTTCAAGGCCAAGATCCATGCGTTCAAATTTTTTTGTTATTTATTGAAGTGCAATAATAGGCAGATTATCAAGCATCACTGAGTCTTTAGTTTCCTTGACTGTAAAATGGAAAGAATAATAGAACTTAGTTCATGGAGTTATTGTGACAATTCAACAAGACAATTTTTGCCAACACTTCATACATTCTGTCAATTATATCTCAATAAAGCTGGAGTAAAAACACTTCAGACAGAATCTGGCACATAGTAATTTATCATTATATCTGGCAAAACTTTATAAATTATCAAAGCCAGCAGCATCAAGCCTGTGGGTCTGTGATTTGTACAGACTGAAGTAGAACAAAGAGTATTACATCAAATGTGTATGGTGAAATTATTATTAACTCCAGCTTATTCAACTTGCAATCTAGCCTTATTTCTTGAAGAGAACCTTTAAAAATCATGTAATTGGCTATCATTTATTCAGTTATATTCACAAATAACTATTGTACACATACTACTTATCAGATAAATTATGCTGAAAATGTCCAGGTTACTAAACATTATCAAAAAATCATTTTAGCCCTGCCTGGTGTGGCTCAGTTGGTTGAGTGTCATCCTGTGCACTGAAAGGTCACTAATTTAATTCCTGGTCAGGGCACATGCCCAGGTTGTGAGTTCAATCCCTGGTCAGGGTGAGTACAGGAGGCAAACTCAATAGTTCTCTCTCTCCCTCCCTCTCCCTCTCCTTCTTCTTTCCTCTCTCTAAAGTCAATAAAAACATATTAAAATTATTTTAAAGGTAACATGATTCATTTATATAAATATTTCTATTTTGATTTAAAATCTGATGCCTTGTAGTTGCATTCAGTGAATAAGAGCTTTCCTTGATCTGATTAAAAATGCTTATTAGAAGTCAGAGCTAATTTTCAGTCTATGTTTAGGATGGTGATTCCAATGTGATTTTTACTACTCTGGATAATTCTCTTAAATCATTGTGACATAGACTATAGTGTATTGTTACATAGATTATAATATATGATAACATCTATTTTATGCTGAAAGAGCTCAGTGATTTTCGTCCATTTTGTTCACTCCTAAATCTTCAGCATTTGTAACAGTTCTTGATATACATTGGTAATGAAATGTTTTGCTACTACATACTAGATTTTGTGCTAGATTCTAGTAACATAAGTGAGAAGTGTTTCCTGCTAAGAAGTTGCTAACCATAAATCAGGAGAGAAAATAAGTAAATCAATTAAAATGAGGTAGAATAAAATGCTGGGGGTACAGTAATGGCAATTCTGCCTGAAGAATTAAGAAATGAAAAAATGAACTTCTTAAATTAGGAGTTTTCCAGATCAGCATGAATTCAAGTTGGAAGACATTTTAGGAAGGGAGAAAAACCAGAATAAGAGTTTTGGAAAACCCTGGAACCCAAGATCTTCAATGATCACAGTGCATGGAGTGATAGAAGATCATTAAGCAAAAAGGCAGGAGATGAGGCAGCAGCCAGGTCATAGAAAGTCTTTGTGTCTTTGAGAAACAAATTCTTCTCTTGGGCGCACAGGTGAATCATTAATGTAGAATTATTAAAATGGAATGATATAATTTTTGCATTGTAAAAAGATTAGTCCAGCCATAGTATGAGCATTTTTTATAGTAATAAGACTGAAGGAAATCAACAGGTAACTTCCCCTCATTTAGGTAGAAGTAACCAAAGTATTAATTAAGGCAGGGTCAGCAGTCGCAGCTTAGAAAAAAATTTTAATAGGTAGGATAAAAAGAACCTATTGACATGAGTGAGGCAAACAAATGAGAATTCAAGATGTCTTACTTGGGTAAAGAGTGGATAGTAGAACCATTAATAAAAAATGTAAGTTAAATTTTGCGAAAAGTAGGATTTTCATGTAGAGATGTCCTGTGGGTGGTTAACTAATATATGCATGGATTTGTAGCTCCGAAGAGAAATTTGGGCTGGTGGCATATCTGTCACTTTCAGGGTTTGTAAAATAATCCAGAGACACTTAAAAATTAGAAGAATAAAAGGTATGAGATCAAATTTCAGGTTTATCAGTTAGAAAAGAAGCCTCCAAACTTGGATGCGTAGGCACTTTTATTGTACAAAATGATTAATTGAGGTATGGGAGGAAATGATGCATTTTCTATGTATGCTTATTGTTCATAGTAATAATAAGAATCAAGGTAACTTTTACTGAGATTTAATAATAGGTTAAAATGGTCCTCACTCAGTCCATGTTTTAGCAGAACAGGTGTCATCTAAGGGTGCTTGGAAGAAGGGTAATAATTCTGTAAGACAAAAAGGTTATTAGAGTTACTTTCAACTTGTTTGTTTGTTTTACCCATTTTTGTGGTATGCTAGTTTATGTAGAGCCAGTGATATTAATTTGTAGATTATGTTATCATATTTAACTTAAATAACTCTCCTAAAATGGACTCACAAATTTCCCAGCAAAGATATAACACTGATTAAAGATAGCAGTGCACACAGAGATAGACATGGGAAATACTTCCACACACAGAATAAACTCTTTCTATGAGCTAAAACAAATGAAAATTTATTTGAACCTTCCACTATTTCTTCCAAAATTAGTAAAAAAAAAAAAATTGAAACTACTATTGTTGTACTGTGGCCCCCATCTTACAAAGGACGCCTCAAAAAGTCAAATTATGGAGTCATTTATTAAAAAGCCGGCGGCATCCGAGGGAGCAAAAGTGCTCCAGACCTCGCAGCCCTGAACAGCTTGCCACTTCTGGCTTATATGCAGAATATCACAAAAGTATTGATTACATCTTTGGGTCTGGAATGAGAAACCTGTTTCGCGAAATTGAGCAACTTAGTTATCTAAAGTATCTAGGAATCACTGAATCAACAGAAATACATTATCTGGGACCACTTGGGCAATTTAGAATAATTTGTGCTCTTCTGATTCCAGGACCACTGAGTCAACCAAATCTCAGTTATCTGTAGTTATTGAGACAATTTAGGATCACTATCTGTCCTAGGTTCCAGAGGAATGTGCTTCGATGACCAGTGAGATCACAATCAGTGGGATATTCAAACCGCCATCAAGGGAGTATTCAATCATACATAAATTCAGAAAATCAAAATAACCTTTAAATGAGTACAGAACCCAAAACAGCAAGGTTAAAATATTAAACAGCAATTTTTACCCAAGTATGGTTGCTACCATACTTCACTATCCCTTCTAACAGTTATCAGTCTGTTCTCTGTATCTATCATCCACTATCATAACAATAAACCTCAAATGAAAAATATGTCTTGAAATATTAGCTAATAATCTTTAAAAATGTTTGCTTTGTTATCTCATTCCTAGAAATTTATATTTTGTACATATATTTTAATAAAATTAGAGAATATGAAGTAATATAATTGATAAAGTATACAAAAAGAAGGTCAATTTGGGATATTTTGAGTTTGTAGGTGGAAATGAACAATCAACAAGATTTGGAGAGAGGTAAGCAAACAGCTGAAGGTGTCTTGGAGTAAAATGATTTCTTTTGCTTACATCCGTTTTCTATACTAGCTGAAAAAGGGGTTCTCTGAATTTCTCTGTGTAACTCATCTCTGAAAAGAAAGCCACAATCTCCTCATCACACAATTGATTACATTATTTAAATTAAATCTCTGAGCCATAGCAGGGCACAGAGGCAAGAGAAGACAATTTTAACAATGTGATAATTTTATTAAATGTTTGAGCCTTAATGCCAGAAGTTACAAGTGCATTCTTTGGTCCTGCTTTCACAGACCATTACGCTAGCAACCTGTTTTGTTTGGACTATTTTATTTTATTCATGTAACAAAATAGACTTTCATAACAAGAAATCCATGAAAAAAAGTTGACTTATCAATAAGCTTCCATTTAATCATAGGCACTTTCATATGAATAACATAGATATATGTTGTAAGCTGTGGTGTTCACACTGGAATATTGTCCAACTTTAAGATTCGTGAATCTTTCAATAACCATGCTGGTGCTGGGTGATCAGAGAGAGCAATAGTAACTAAGAAACTTAAAGGTATACAGAAGTAAATCCTAAATGAAAACTGTAGTGTGAATTCCATTTACTCTTTAAAAAATAACTGAACTTAGCCAAAACCGGTTTGGCTCAGTGGATAGAGCGTCGGCCTGCAGACTGAAGGGTCCCGGGTTCAATTCTGGTCAAGGGCATGTATCTTGGTTGCGGGCACATCCCCAGTGGGGGGTGTGCAGGAGGCAGCTGATCGATGTTTCTCTCTCATCGATGTCTCTAGCTCTCTATCCCTCTTACTTCCTCTCTGTAAAAAATCAATAAAATATATTAAAAAAATAAATAACTGAATTTATTGGTTAGTAAAATTACATAGGTTTCAGTTGACAATTCTATAATACATCATCTGTATATTGTAGTGTGTGTTCAACACCTAATGTCAAGTCTCCTTCATCACCACTTATCTCCCTTTTATCCTCTCTCTTATCTTCCTCTACCCCCTTTCCCTCTGGTAATCACTATACTGCTGTCCATGTCTGACATAATTTTATATTAATCCCTTCACCTTTTTTTACCCAGCTCCCAATTCCTTTCCCCTCTAATAGTTATCAGTCTGCTCTCTGTAACTATGAGTTTGTTTCAATTTTGTTTTTCTTTTCACTAGATTCCACATATTAATGAAATCATATGGTATTTTTCTTTCTCTTGCTTACTTCACTTTCTCTTGCTTACTTCCTCTCCCAGTCCATCTATACTATAGCAAAAGGTAAGATTTCCTTCTTTTTTTATAGCCAAGTAGTATTCCATTGTGTAAATGTACCACTTCTTTTTAATCCACTCATTTACAGGATGACCTAGTGGTCCACTTACTTTTAATGCTTGAATTGCTTTGGTGAATTGCAATTTCCAGAAAGTCAATGGAATATAATCCCTTTTAAGGGAAAGTAGTCACAGTACATTGAGCATAATCAAAGATTAGCCTTGCAATGACTGCCTTACTTACACATACAAATTCGATGACTATTGACTAATGGAATGACTAAAAATTTTAAAGAGAAAAATTTACAGTATGCTAAATTAGTTCTGACTTTTTTAAGGAAATGAGTATTTTAAATAACTTTTTGTGGAAAAAATAATAACATTTTTAGCAGAGCTGGAAATAAAAATGAACAGTATTTGCCTAGTGGATTGCATAATAAAAATATTAGTATTTACCCTTTAAGATTCTTGGTTGGTGAGCAAAAGACAGGTAAATCCAAAAATAGGGAAGAATATGGCTATAAGTAGTGGGCCTGTTCATTGTGGTAGAAGAGGTTAAGAAGTTGGGTAATGATTATAAAAAACTTAGCTATGAGAAAATTAAAAAATCACCTCCATTGACCCATTATAATAATTACCTGCCATCAGTGGCACATGTAACTAGTTATAGGAAAAAATGTTTACAATCATCCCAGGGATTTAGAACTTTATCTAACCATAACATTTCTAAACTTGCTTCCAAATTGGCTTAAGAAGTTGAGGTAAACAAGCTCTCTAAACACAACATAAATATAAACCTATAACTCATACTTAATTTTTCCTAGGATCCAAGTTCCCCTATGGGCAGGTCCAACAATGAAATATGAGGCTCAGGAGAAATGACCACTCAGGAAGAATTTTAGCCCCTGGGCCAATTATGAGAGCTACAATTATAAGCACTTACCCTTACCAAGGGGGGGGGGGGTGGCAGGGAGGGATGTTTATTAGATTAAAAACACTTTCAAGAAATTAATCAGGTGAAAAAGAGTAAGAGTAAGAAAACCATAATCTTCTGATTAGAGGAAGGGTAGGCAAGTGAGAAAGAAGGGCTGTATTCCATGGAAAGGCTCCAGATGGACTAAAACTTGAGTCTCTTTTGTTTATCTAAGTGGAAGTCATGTGTACCTGGGGCCAACTTTGTGACTCTCCTGCAAAATTTGAATATTGTGCAAATCAATTATACATTTTTAACAAATAAAAAATCCAAGAGCAATAAATTTTATCTTCAATCTATGTTGAACAATTTTATAGTGGTAATTGACTGAGATTTATTTTGTGCTTAAAAGTGGACCATCATCTTTCTTATTTTTGTTACTGTTTTCTACCTACACTAAGTTCCTACTGGATGAGATATGTTAAAAACAAAACCACCTGCTCGTGGTCTTCTCTCCTCCCTGCTGAGTCACGGACTAGTTCTCCTTTTGTTGGCTTTTGTCCCCAGGTGTATCCCCAGGCTCTGGTCCCCTTTGCCTACTCTTCTTTCTTGAGACTAGGCTTTTCATCTTGACATGTCTGCCTCCTCTTCTGACTTCTGTTCTCACCAGCATAAGGCATCTTCTGGTAGGTTTTCAATTTTCTTGGATTTCCTCCCTCTAACATCTCTCTTAATTCTTCAGCTAATATGTTCTTGTGTTGGACCCTCTGTACTTGGTCTCTCTTTTAAATGGCATAGTTCTAGATAGAGAAGTTAAGAGCAAGGTTTCATAAGCTAGTTCTTGTTCAAACTTTCCTCTAAGACATTACTGAAGTTTCATCTTTGAGCATATTCCAGAATTCATATCTTAAGAACTTCAGGGATTGGGTTAAGTATGTTCAGCATACTTTATTTTTTAAATGGATATATACAGCAGGCAATTTCTCTTAACTAGACACTTAAGAAACCGCCTCCAGTTTGCTGAAAATGGAACATCATGCAATTAGTATTTACGGATGCAGTTGTGGGAAAGTCAATATCAGGAAGCAGATGGGTAGGGGAAGGGGAAAGAGGGTACAGAGTGTTGTTTGTCTTTTGTGGATGACCAAGGAAAAAAAAGAATAAAAGTGCCACCACTCTGACAGTCATTGTGTAAGAGTACAAAAATAGCCAACTGGGATACATCCTATTTCATGCTCCTCCCGCCTCTGGATATTTAGGCTCTAAATCTGCAACCTCTGCCTGTGATCCTGACCTGGTAGTAACAATGGCAAAGGCCAGCAGGTGTAACTCCTGGCAGAAAGCAAAGGACGTACATATTCTAGATACCAAGAGCATAGAGGGCAAAAAAGACAGCAAAAGAAGGTTTCGTGTAGTCGAATAATAGTAACAGCAAATGACAACAAGAGGCCGAGAGGACTGAGTCCTGTCTGTCTGAGGACTGCTCTTGATGGTATGTATAGCAGTTCCTGGACCTGGTGGTAGAACACACACATCTCTGGGAATCAAAGCAGAACCTAATTATGAATGAAGCCCAGTGGATTTCCCCCTCGTGACCTGGTCCCATTAGTATTGTCAGTGGCTACATCTTGTATCCATTAGGACTTTGGGGAGCCAGCTGCATAATAAGGGTTTTGTGAGTTCCAAAAATTATAAGATATTTGGCATCTCTGCGCTCACATCTTCCTGTAACAATGTATTTTATTGTTTGGAGAAAGAAGGATTAAATTCACTTGAAGCAAAAGTGGTGAAAGCTTTTAGAGATTTTTATGGGTATATGTGAATATACATTTGGCCAATTCCATCGCTGAAAGGTTTCTTTGTGTGGTAGCAGTGGTCTCTCCCTGTGAGGCTCCCTCTCATGCCCACTTGCCCTCCTCGCTCTCACTGGTAATGCTCCTCCTGCTCTAACCTCTTCCCTCCTCCCTCTGATGGAGAGAAGCTAAACAGAGGTTGACCATTTTGTTCCTTGGGAGGAGAATTTTTTCTTGGGATACAGGTGATTAAACAACAAAGGGACATGCTACTCACTCATTTCCATTATCTCTGCATATCAATGGCTGTGTTTCAAAGGTGACCTTGTAAGGAACCCAAAAGTGGCAAGCTGCCAATGTGAAACAACAAATATCTAATCTGGCCAGACTGAAAAGGGTCTGTGGGCCAGACCACTAAGACATCATCATAACTGGAGGCTCCTATTTACTCTCAGCTTATTTCTGCCTCTAGTCAGGTAAGGTAGTCCACACAATCAAAACCCAGGATAGCAATGTCCTTGCACCCAAATCAACAGGCCCCCAGATCAAATTTAAGCTTCAAGTCCAAGTACGTATAGAATCAAATGAAAGCACCTGCTGCTTAGAGCTTGCTGAAGTGCCCGCTCCTGATAAGTTTCAATGATGTTATTCACCCATGAGTTTTCTAGTGTTTGGAGGCTAAATGGCAGGTCTTTGGCCCTCTGATTCTAATAGAAGTGTTTGTGATGGTGGTGATGGTGGTGTGTGTGTGTGTGTGTGTGTGTGTGTGTGTGTGTGTGTGTGAATATCTCTTGCAAACTAGGAAGTTCTTGGCAGGAATTTAAAATGTAAGGACTATAAATTAATAAATGTGCTTTGAACAGTGCCAGGTTTACAGTCAAGAGAGGGCAGTACATGGCACTATTAAGGATAACAAGAAGAAGAATTCTCTGATGGGAACCCTAATAAATGTAGTAGCATGCTGTAATAAAGAGCACTAGAAAATGGATGAGGTATAACAAAATTATTCATAAAGAGAAATGGAAAAGGATGTCATGCTGAGTGGTTACACGCAGTTATATAGACACTAACAAGTTTATCATGAGAAGCTGAGTGCTGGTACGTTCACATGCGTTTTCTAACTAGCACAAAGAGAGGCTGTTTTTATCTTGAAGAACCGGAGAGCCTGGGAGTTGGAGGTGTGCTAAATCTTGCTACTGATTTTTAATAATTCAGAACCAAATAGCAATAATGGTTCATGTAGGTCAGTTTAATGAACAAAGCAACCTCACTCCGGGTTGTTTGATGGAAGGTTCTCTGCCGCGTTGCTAACTGGTATACTTTACCGCTATCTCCGGGGTTCTTTTTGATATGATATTATCTTCCTCACACACTGTGCTTTCTATACACCAAAATATAATGTGAAGCCACGAGCTAGGAGGAAAACACTAAAAGAATTTTCAAATGAGCCCATGAGCTCTTGCTCCGAAGCCACAGTGACGCTAGAAAAACAGCGGCAGCTGCCCTGCTCGTAGAGCTCTTCAATCCCGTTTTCTAGGAGCCAGTCAATCAAAGACTTGGCTGGAAAGTCTCCCAACAAACCTTGCAACTAAGAAATATACCCACAGTATTGTCATTATCTGATGCTAAGCGCCACACAAAGGCAGCAGATGGATGTGATGTTAAACAGACTGATTGCAACCAATTTGAAAAACACATTGATAGGCAATCACTTTATTGACACGAGGGGCATGCAGGTTCCTCTATTTCTGTGAATTTCCCTTCAGGATAAATTTAAGTAGTGCAATGATGCCAGTGTGTTTTCAATTTAACCCCTGGGAAGAAGTTTTAACTTAGAGATTTGAGGCATTCAGACTTTTTTTTTTTTCAGACCAAAGTCATATCAAGGCATGGGTAGGAGGATCGGTGTCAATATCTTACGCCAATAAAAATCATTGGAAGTCTTTTTCTACTGAAATAGGCCTTAAGGAATTTTTAAGATTTCATTTTAATGGAAACTGAGCCAATGCTATATGAAGAAAGACCAGAAAGCCCACATTAGAATGCTTTGCAGAAATCTGCTGCTTTGACAGTGTAACTTCTTGACTGATTCGAACCCCATAGAATGAATACTTGGCTCAGTTTCTCTCCTCTTCAGAGACCTAACATGATATTAGGTGTGCTAATTAACAGCACCAATGTAAAGATTGAACAGTGGGTAGGTTTTCAGCATATTAGCTTTGGGAATACTTCTTGCACTCCTTTCTCTGCTCTTCTCTGGCATTTCAAAATATACAGTTACACATTTTGGAAACATTTAGGAAGTAAAGGCACAGATTATGGATGAGTGGACTCCCTTTGACCCCACCCACACCCCCAATCCTTGAGAACTTTGTACAGCACAGCGAAGGCTTACTTGACAACTAGAGCCACCTAGATGCACAACCTTGTCACACAATATTCAGTTACACCTGACCTCTCACTCAGAGGTTCTGAATGGGTGTGAGATACGCTCCATCCTTCTCAAGTGCCATTTGCCCTGGATTTATTTAGTGGGGCTACTAGCCTGAAACAGAGGCAGAGTTCTTACTCCAAGGTTATAAATGCTATCATTGTGTGGATACTGATTCTCTAAGGTAAGCACCTGCCCAGGGAGGGTTGGGTTTCTTAGAGAATTTTCCCACTAAAAGTTTGTTTGAGGTTAAGCATTTTTGAATGGAGAGATTGAGGGCCGGGGCTGTGTGTGGGGTTCAAACTGAGACCTCAATATTTGTTTCTTAACTTGAGAAAACAAATCATCCTCTGCTCTCCTGAAAGAGCCTTGCATACTGGTAGAGCAGTAACAACCTTAATGCTGAGAGCGAAAAAGATTCAATTTCCCCCATCTCATTAATTAAAAAAATATTGTACAGTTGAACAACTTAGAGGTAACAAGAAAGTTCACTTTCTTCACTTAATTTGAGCCTCAGAACACTGTAGGATATAAATTATCAAATCCACTTTATAGGTGAGCAAACGAAGGCTTATAAACAGTGAGACTTGCCACCCAGATCCAAATTGGATGAGTTGGAATGTGAATTAAGGCCACTCTCAGGCCACTGACTTCTGCCTCCAAAACATACATAGGTCAGATATTAACAATTCTACTTGATTCTTTTCCTAGCTACCTTGGGAAATACAAAACAGAGATCTCAGAGATGAAGACAGAGGTAGGTGAATTTGAGGAAGCTGGGTACATTTGTACCATGACATTATACTGTGGGGGTGGCTCTGGGTAGATTTCTAGGCCTGGGGAAGCTAGGACATGGGGGACTAGAGAAGGAAGAAATACTAAATGTTCTTAATAGAGGAGAGAAAAGAGAGGAGGGGGGACAGGAGCTTGAAGAAACTCAAAAGACCAACTTCTTCCCAAGTTTGCCTTGGGGAGCAATACAACCAGAACCGATTAGTGCAGGCCATAATGCTTTGTACGTGAAAGTGAATAACACTTATTGAGGGGAGACTAATGCAAGGAACGCTATCATTCCAAGGAGCGATTAAAATTTGGTTTGTTAAAGGTTTCCGGTTCCCTATATCCCAGGTCATGCAGGGCAATAGTTAATACGATAAAATCATGGCACAATTCTTCTGGAAAGAACATGTTAAAGAAATGAGCATTGTAGAAAGGAGGAACAATGAGAAGTACTAGGAAATGTTTCAAAGATACTGTTACTGGAAAGAAATGTCACATGTAACTTCAGACTAACTGTTTCAATGATAGAAAATTAATTTTGGAAAATATAAGCAGTGCCCACAGTGGGACCCCAGCTGGGATTCGAAATAAGCCTCCCTTAAGCAGGACATAATTATTTTCTTTGGTTTTTAAAATATCAGCTTTCATGAGCAATAAAAATGTTTATTTAATGCAACTGACCTTAGTCTGTGTATCAGATACAATCATAGTCCCAGGCATTAAATCGTGGCACTAGCCACAGGTATGTGTGTGATGTCTGCTGTAGGTGGAGGTCACCTATCGCTGGGACACACTGAAGAAAGGGATCGCAATGATAAGAATGCCAAAAGCATGCCCCATCTCATTCTCCATGCTGAATTCCCACCAATCTTGCCAGCCTCATTTTGTCTACGAAACAGATTTATGGTTCTAAAAAGCAGAACACTTATCAAATGAATTTATTTTAAATACTGAAGCCAAATTGGAATTTTTCATTGCATCTGTGACTTTTTACAATAAATCTGGATATAGTTTTGTACCCGCTTCCAGTCTGGAAAAAGATCTATCTTACTAAGTATTCATCTATCCACTTTCCTCTGTGAACCACGTATGGCTTCAACACCCTCACCCAAATGGGAGTCTCCAAAATCTACAGCTGTGTTAGTATTTTCAGTGCCTGAGAAGTTAGGTTAGCTTAGTCCTTTTTCTTTATACCACTAGCATCTGAGGAATTGTCATAGTCTAAAGAACGTTATACCCTATAAACCTACATTTTTTACATAGAGATAAAGTAGGCACTCGGTAAGACATTTAGTTGTAAATAACTAGCTAGACATATACCTTGCTGCCTGAATTAAGCTTTGGTAACATAAAATGTAGAGATTTTATTCAAGTGATGCTTTTTGATATTGGCAATTTACAACTACACAGTTCATGTAGCCAACAAATAAGTAATTTAATGTGATTTTAGGATTCACAGAAGTTTAGGCTTTTTTAAAGCCTTTTTAACTTTTTAAAATTTTATGAAATATATACCCATGCAAAAACCTCATAAATGAAAAATGTACAACTCAATAACTTATCACAAAGCAAACACCTCTGTGACTACCAACCAGGCCTAAAAATTGAATGCATGGCAAAGTGTTTTTCAAATAGTCATTAATTAATTCAACAGATAGTTTGTGTGCCCATACTGTGCTAGGCACTATCCTATGTCTACTTACTGTAAGTGACAAAGAAAAACAATATACAAATAAGTATTTAACAGATATGTGAAAAGAAATAGAGCAAGATAAGGGAGAGTGAAGGTAGGTAGCTATTTTATATGTAGGGTTACCAGGACAGTCTCTGAAGGACAGGGATCCTATTTGGTTATCATCTATGTCCCTGGATGCTTTGTCTAAAGTATCAATTACTAAAGATCTATCACATAAATAGGACGCTGAGAAAAGCAAATATCTGTGACAGAGCAAAACAACCCCAAAACACACAAACAGAAAAACAACAAAAACAATTGCAAATTAGTTGGCTTTGTGAACAAAAAGGTGAGGCAAACGGCATTTTGTCAAGGCAGAAGAAAAAATTGGCCATTAAACTTCAGACAATGTGTAGCATTAGGGCAGGAAATGTGATTCATTTTCAGGCACTTCCTCCTGAACTATTGCACGGAGCTAAGATTGTACAAGTTCAAGAGGCATCTAAATGTAGACACCAGACTACTAAATTTGAACCAAAAAGTGTTCACTCGTCCATGGCTGCCCTTCACTTTCCTAAATGTTTCCAAAATTGATGATTGTGTATTTTTGAAATGCCAGTGGAAGATAAATAAGAAATGGACTGGAGACAAAGTATTATAAAAGATAAAAAGCTCAAGAAACTATTTTTCAGTTTAATATTGGTGTTGCTATTAACCCACCAACTATCACTTGAAGCCTCTAAAGATAAGAGGAACTAACTAGGGAGGGAAATATGTTTCCTTGATCCTGAGGCCCACGTCCATCAGCAATGTTATTTTGTTATTTGGCAAAAGATGCAGAACCCACATGTAGAAACTGGCTCAGAGTTTCAATTAAAATAGAGTCCAAATGGAAAATCTCAAGGGTCAATTTCAATTGAAAAAAATGAAAACAAATATTTCCCAGGCCTTTTTTTTTTGCTTTAAACATCTAAAGATATAGCCTTTTGCGGGGTGGGGGAAGAGAGAGAGAGAGGAGGGGGAGAGAGAGAGAGAAAGGAAAGAAGAAAGGAAGGAAGAGAAAAAGAGAGGGAAGGCGGGAGAGAAGAATCCTTGACTTTGACATTTTAATGAATGTTAGAAATTTGCAAAAAGCAGGATTAAAATGTCTGTAAAACTCTCACATTACTTCTTTATTATGCCAGTTAACATTTTTCTTGTTAGGCTAGCCTCTGCATTTTGTTTATTTTTTTATATCCATTGCAAATTGATATTTCAAGCATTGCACCCTACATGTAGTAGTCCTTCAATAAATGTATCCTGATGATATTGATTTTACTAAATCCATTTCCCACTTCCTTTTTAATGACTCCTAATAATCCTCATAATTAAGTTAAGTCAATAGTAACACAAGTGTGGAATTCGGCATTAAAAACCCATGTAATTATTCATTCCATCAATCAATAAATATTAATTGCACTTCAAGCAGTGTGCTTGTATGCCTGGAATTTTGCTATGAACAAGGCATATATGATTCTTTCTCTAGGTATTATAAAGTCTAGTGAGGCTAACATTTAAAAATCTTTACCATTATCATCCTGGTTAGCACCATCTTCATCATATGGCTAACACATACTGAGAACTTCCTCTTTTATCCTTTTACATATATTAACTCATTTAATCTTCACAGCAACATTTAAGTAGATAATAACATTAGCCTCATTTTTTATGAGAAAACTAAAACCCTAAACAAAATTAAGAAATAAAAAGAGTGAATTCCAATAAAGTGCTAAAGGTATGAACCATAATGTGATGGTTAAAATAAAGCAGCTATCAGTATTGGTAAAGAAATAGGATTAAGATTTCCCCCCCTCCACCCCCCCCCCATACTCCATCCCTCTGCTTAAAGAAAGAAAATCTGAAAGTGTTTTTATTTAAAATTTTATCTTTTCTCCTTCTAAGTTTTCAAGGAGAGAATTGCTAGTGATAGTGATTACAGTGTTTTATATACTTGATGTTTGGGGAGTTATTTATTAAGATAGAGAAGGTGATACAGATCATGTGATGTGATCCAGAGCCTTCCAAAATGAGGGGAAAGGGCACACCAATTGAGATGTAAGCAAAGGAACTCTCCTTGGGAATTTAGAGCCCTTTGTTTTATTTTCTGACCTCACTACATAGACTTCCACACCATCCAGGCCTGCCATTGGATAAAAACTGTGTCCAGCAACCCCTGGGACCCAACCAATTTATCATCTACTCTGCTGGAGAGATTTTTGGTTGCTTGCATCCTGTCTTGTGCTGTAGGGTCTAGCAGAGCCAAAGGGTTACTAATTGCCATGTTAAATTCTCCTGGCCTCAGCTCTTCTCTCCCTGGTGACTCTCAATCTCCCGGTCCAATTGGGGACATCGGAGGAATTTATCTGCACGCCAGGAGCTCAAAAAGCATTTACTGCTAGTTTGTCTGTATCAGCAGAGGAGAAAGGTGGTTTCAGTCAGGGTGACTGTGCTCTGCATTTTATGATGCTGTTTCATAATAGGAGGTTGCAATCTTCTGCTTACTGTAAGATAAAAGGGAAAGAAATTCACAACAACTCGTGTTTGGGGAAACATTTTGTTGAATTTAAGGTTATCCATCAAGATAACAGTTATTACTAATGCCCTTATCTGATGTTGTCTAAATAAAATCCATTAACTGACTTTACATTCCCTGGTACAGTTGCAATAACTTTATTATAGCTGTCAATACCCTGCAGAAAATAATAATTCTAGCATTGATTTCTACTTCTTCTTTGGTTAAAGACCCTTTGGCATCTCCACCGAATTTCTGGAGTTTAAAGGAATGTGTGACTTTAGGTGGGGGATTTAAAAAGCTGGCCTGGGAACAAGAGTCTGTAGGTGACCTTCCTTATGCAATATTTTAAACAATTTAATTCTGTTTCAGAAAATATAGAATCAGTGACTCAGAGTAAATTTTTTTCTTCATCCACTTTCAAGTTTAAAAATATTTTTAGACAGCATGAAATGTATTTGCCTCATTTTCACAAATATCATATAAACACAGATACGCCTGCTCCGTCATGGCTCACCAGGACACCATCCCTGATCCGACCTATGCATTTTTAAGTTGACCTAAGAACACAAAAAAACTCTTCCTACAGCTGACTCCAATGTGAAATATTACAATTTCTTCTAGTGATAATCTGTTTCACATATATTTGATGGGTAATGGGGTTTTGTTTTTCAAACACTGGAAAGAAGAGCAGTGTTCTTTGCATCTCCACACATGAGGAAGGTGAACAGCTCTTGTTTCAGGGAAGAAGTAGGAGAAGTGCCTGAAGCTGCCAGTCACATTGAATATCACATTACTAACTGAGGAGGTAGGAAATGTGATGTAGGTGCAGTCCATAGTGAAGATCTGTTCCAAAGGAACATGGATTTGAAGGACCTGCTGTTGCTCTTTCCAAGTCCTTTATGCCACCTTCCAAAGTAGTACTCTCCTTATTCTCCCCAAAACCAAATGCTGGGTGTTAACAAATGTCCACCATCATTGCGCAAGAGGATTTAGAGATCTGGATTTTATTCCTGGCCTGGCCACACCTTACTATCTTCCCCAGTTCTGTTTCTTTCTCTTTTAAACTCATGGTCTTTTTAGAGGCCTGGCATCTAATGTGGTAGAAAGAACAGCAGCTTTGGAGTTAGAGAAATCAGAGTGCTGGTACTGACTCTGACACAAAAAAAAGGTGTAAGACCTTGGGCAAATTATTTCACCTTTTGGAGATTCACATTTCTTATCTGCAAAATGGAAATAAAATTGCCTACCTTGCAGAGTTGTTTGTGAGAATTTAATTAAACCTCATAAATAGTCACCATAACAGCATAAGTCACATTGTAGGGACCCAATTATAATAATAATGGGACATAAATAGATAAGTGAAAACATAGGGTATTGAGATCTGGTATCTTTGTTTTTCTTTTTCTCAGTGGATGCAATGTCGCTTCTGGAGGAATATTATTTGTCTAGTAAAAGAGGAATTCATTTTCAGATACCATCCCCCTTCACTAAACAACAATGAAGTTTACATCTATTTCTCAGCTTCTTTGATGCAAATATTGAGTGGGATAGTAAGGAAATTAAATTGTTATGTGAGTCCAATTGAGAAGCTTAAAAAGTAATTGCTTTATAGGCAGTTTAAGAAGTGTAGTAATTTGATTTTAATTTTCTTCGTTAAAGCACAGTCTGAACCCCAATCAGCTATTTGGAATTGATTCTGTCATTTCACTCTGGGAACCTCACTTTCAGCTTCTATAAAGTGTGAGGTTAGGTCTGGGTGAGCTCAAAGTTCACTTCAGTTCCTGAAGGCAGGCATGATGAGTCTGTGATACACAGGTGGGGAAATCTGATCGTGAGCTTCCTGAGCTCAGAAAAGAACACTTCTGTCCCTATACCTGCATCACTTCAGGCTCACAGAAGTCACCTGCGATGTGATGTTCATGAAGCTGCGTCAGTCATCTTCAGAAAGAGGAAAACCCTCCATTCATCTCAGATTAACTTATTTCTGAAGATTAATGTGAGGAAGCCAAAATCCTAAATTTCCTGGTTTAAAAACAGTTATAATCCTATATAATAAAGAGGTAATATGCAAATTGACCATGACTCCAACACACAAGATGGCCACCCCCATGTGGTCAAAGATGGCCACCCCCATGTGGACAAAATATGGCCGCTACAAGATGGCTAGCAGGGGAGGACAGTTTGAGGTGATCAGGCCTGCAGGAGAGGGCAGTTGGGGGCAACCAGGACTGCAAGGGATGGCAGTTGGGGGGACCAGGCCTGCAGGGGAGGGCAGTTGGGGGTGACCAGGTCTGCAGGGGAGGACAGTTAGGGGTAACCAGGCTGGCAGGGGAGGGCAGTTAGGGGCAATCAGGCCAGCAGGGGAGCAGTTAAGCATCAACAGTCTAGCAGGGGAGTGGTTAGGGGGTGATCAGGCTGGCAGGCAGAAATGGTTAGGGGCAATCAGGCAGGCAGGCAGGCGAGCTGCTGAGAGCCAGCAGTCCTGGATTGGAGATGGTGCAGGCTGGGCTGAGGGACACACCTGCTCCCCCCGCCCCCACCCATGCACAAATTTCATGCACTGGGCCTCTAGTATTTTATAATTGACCTACCAATGCTTACTATTAAGACAGGTGTCCATATGATGTGCTGAAAATTAGTCTTAATTTTTTTTTAACAGTCTGTGACTTTCCTCAGTGTCTTAACCTCCCTATCCTTGGATCTTTTATCTATAAAACAAGGGGCTTCAACTAGGTTATGCCAGATTTTCTTCAATGATGAGAGTTAAAATAATAATTATAAAAAGGGAGAGGATAGCAGCTTCTGAATGAATCCAGTATTACGATTACATGTGAGACCCTGAAGTTTGCCTCAGTTCAAAGAACTGGCTATGTGACCTTGGGCACTTTAATTTCCTCAACTGTAAAATGGGAATATGAATAATATGAACCTCAGAGAGCTGTTGTAAAGGTTAATTGAATAATATACGTAAAGTGTTTGCCACAACTGAAGAATTAATGCCAGCCAGTAGTAGTAATTGTGGTGACCAGGAATAAGATCCTTAATTTAATTCCCATGGCCTGCTATTTTATAAGTATTAATATCTATATTTTATAGAAGTAACTGAAGTTCAGCGCAGTTAAGTAATTTTAAAATTCATGGCTGGGAAGTAAAAGTCAGATTTTAAAAGCAAGTCTGTCTAATTTTAACTAGTAAGAAGGATACTTTCTACCTATATAATTTTATGAAAATTCTACTTTGATTAGTATAAAATGGCACTTATGTGTTAGTTGTTCTATCTTTTTTGTCTGAAAGCACTTTATACATGTAACTAACAAAATATTAATCATCTTATTGATTGGTTCTTTTTTATTTGTCTGACCAACAGCAGATAGTGAGCCATATAAGGACAAAAATCATGGTTTACAAGGCCAAGACAGGGACCCTGGCACATACTAAATGTATAAGAAATATCCTTAGAACAAAATACATTTTAAGAAAAAAAAGAGTCTGTGGCAAACAAAACAGAAATATTTCATTGAGTTCACTTGGCTTTATGAAAAAAAAAAATAAGAGAGAGAGAAAACAGAGACTAGGGTAAGAGCATTTTGTCAGGGCCATAGGGTAAACAGACATTGAAGGTAAAATTCTATTTATTTTAGGTAACAAATGAGATTTGTTTTCAGGAATTTGCTGCTGAAACAATTGCTTTGAATGAAGATTTCATTGGTTCTTACAATGATCATAATTTAAATTAATCAATTTTATATATAGAGAAGTTTTAAACTCAGAGGCCTGGCTATTAAATTTGGACCAAACACAGGAAGTTCAGTTTCAAAGACATTCTAGGAGAAATTCACAACGGTTGATTTCCTATTAAAATTTATACCATCCATCATCCTAACAGATTATCCATATGATTTGTCCATCATATTATGAGGACAAAATGCTATCTTGTCTCCTTGATACAGTGTCTTAAAAAAAAAAGAAAGAAAGAAATGCCACACTGTTTCTTTTCTAGTTTTTTTTTTTTTCTTTGAAGTTGTTCATAGCATACAAGGTCTGGCATTGGGAGTAATTAGAGTAAACCATGCAGAAATCCCAAAGGGAGAAGGCAGGTAGGATAATGTTTACTGCATTAAAAACTTAAAAAGAAAGCTCAGTTTTTAGAGGATGAGAAGGTGAATAAATCCTTACTAGGAAGATTAAATGAGTGAATAGGTTTTACCTGTATAAATTAGACTCCCTGGCTATATTCTGAGATATAATCATAATTATGGGGAATGTTTGAGACAGAATTTTTAGTAATTAACAATGCTGTACACATAATAGAAAGACAAATGTTTTTGGAGATTATGACCCACAGTAGTTGTGCACTAAAATCACATGAGACACCGTCTCCACCCCAGGCCCAAGGAAGCTGGATCTCCAATCTCTAAGGATGGGTTTAGGACTCTGCCTCTAACAGGTTCTCTGGGAGATTGTAAGGCTCTATAGACAGACAGAACCCTTACAAAGAAATCCTTCATTTCCTCCAACAGAAATTTGTTTATCAGTTACAGTAATTCTCCCTTATTTTGGGGGGGTTATGTTCTAAGACCCCCATGGTATGGCTGAAACTGAGGGGAGTACCAATATATATCTGTGTGTGTGTGTGTGTGTGTGTGTGTGTGTGTGTGTGTGTGTGTGTGTTTTCTTACATATGTATATATCTATGATACCATTTAATGCCTTTTCTATCTTAACTAAGCACTTATGCACTGTGGCCATGACTTTTGCAGTTTGAGGTGTGACTGCAAAACTAGCACAGATTTCTTTTTCCTTCTTCACAATTTCACAGACAGAAGATTTATTCTTACCATAGATTTTAACAGCCTCAGCATATGGTTCTTTTACTTTCCTTATTAATTAGAGAACTTTCACCTTTTCACTTAAAAGAGGCACTTTATGGCTTCTCTTTGGTATATTCTAAATGCCAGCATCACTCCGCTCACACTTTGTGGCCATTACGAAGTAGAACAAGTGCTACTTAATCACAAGCACTGGGATACTGGACAGTCGATCTGATAACCAAAATGACTACTAAGGGACCCACAGGCAGGAGCATCTGCAGCGTTGAGACACTGGATGAAGGGATGGCTCACGTCACAGATGGGACAGAGGGAGACTGTGTGAGATTTCATCACATCACCCAGAACAACTTAAAACTTATGAATTGTTTATTTCTGGAGTTTCCATTTAATATTTTAGGACTGAGGTTGACCACGCCTAACTGAAACCGTGGAAAGTGAAACTGCAGATAAGGGAGACTAGCAAATTTGGTTTGTGTTAAATGCACCACATGCATAATGCTTCCATATTTCCATTCCTTATGAAGGCAGAATGATTCAAAGTATTTACAAACAAAAAAAAATTGTTAAATAGGGTTTTAGGATTTACCAAAGAAAATATGTCCCAAACATTACAATTGAACATATTTAGACTAAAAATTATTTGTTGTTTAGCTCAAATTTAAATTTAACTAAATGTCCTATATTTTATCTGGCTACTTTATGCAAAAAAAAAAAACATAAGTCACAGCCTGAAGGTAGCTAGTGCACCATTTGCAAATGAGCTCACTTGTGATTTGATTTAGGGAACATTATATTTGTCACCTAAAATAATATAATTAATGTAAATCTTGAAAATAGTTTCTTTGTTTAGAAAACAAGAATGCAAAAGTAGCCTTAATAATGTAACAGTCTCTGTTATATACATTTTGTAACTTTTTTAATTCACTTTTAATTCAATGCAGTGTTATTATTTTAAAGAACTAGTCTTTTATTCAGTGAAAGAAACTTAACTGTCTGCCAAACTCAAAGTGTATTTAATTTTCCACCTAGACAAGTGAAGTCTAAAAAAAATCACCAATACTAAAATGGATGTGGCTACCAAGACCTACAGGAAGTCTATAGAAAGTAGGTGATGATAAGCATCTCTCCTGCCTGGAGATCTGTCTCTGTGTTCTAAACAGGGCATCAGGTGTGGCCACAATTCGAACAGATGTTTCCACATGTGGGAGTTGGGGTTTGAGTCTCTATTTGCTACCTCTGCCTTTTCCTTTGTATCATTCATTGTGGCGATGTGTGTTTTCAAGCTGTCCAACTTTTTGCCTTACTTTGTGCTTCTATTTGGTAGAGCTGTGGGTTGCGATGTGCTATTTTTTTTCTTGCATATTTTTATACGATTGTTAAGAACTTTTTCCTTTAATTTTAGTCTTGCTGTTTTGAGACTCCTGAATCACTTTCTGGTCACTGTTTTAGGGTATGATTTTATAGCAGAAAGAGGGAGGAGAAAAAGTAACAATAGAAACATTATTCTTAAGGGAGAAAAAAGCCTCAGTCAATAGCAGATGACCTTGCCCTTGGTCTACCTTGACATGGGAAGTTGAACTGCCCCAGGAAATCATTAACAGACAAGTAGTGACTGTTTTGTCA
The DNA here is from genome assembly GCA_026230045.1 of Corynorhinus townsendii. Taxonomy (NCBI): domain Eukaryota; kingdom Metazoa; phylum Chordata; class Mammalia; order Chiroptera; family Vespertilionidae; genus Corynorhinus; species Corynorhinus townsendii. The sequence continues at coordinate 155,522,212 of JAPDVU010000002.1, forward strand.
GGTCTTATTGTTTAATTAGGTCACAACTTAGATCCCAATTCTAAAATCCTTTTGGCACATGCCATAATTCTCAGTACTTTGCATCAAATATTCCTTAGCAGCTGCCTATGTGAGGCAAAAAGCAAGTAAATTCATTATTTGAACTTATTTTTTTAAATAACAGAGTGAAAAGTTTCTAGTGGTCAATCACTCAAACTTTTTATGGAAGTAATTGCACCCTGTGGCTCCCAAATGCTTAATTTAGCCACAAGGCTTTTCTGAATCACATTTAGTGTTCTACAGCATATTTGAAGAATAACCAGTCTTTAGTCTTCCCAACAGTATGGTCTGGTTTGAAGATGTTTCCTTGGTGTTCATGGACTATGTCTTGAACCTCTCCAGCTGCAAAGTTGAATCAAAGTTCTAGACCTGGGCAGAAGATTTGTGGCAAACTTGATGTATTTGACTCTGGCCCACAGCTGGGGTTTCTGGAGGTACATCACAGAAATTACTGCCATCCAAAAATAGGAAGTGGAAAGATCTGGAAAATCCCAGTGGATAAAACATTTTCCCTATGAACCAGTTTATATTTCAATTGCTAGATATTTTCTTTGTAAAAACACCGAAATGTTGGCACTTATCACTCTTTCTCCAATGAGACCATGACACAGAACAATGAATCTGTTTATTGAGATTTTTTTTCTCTAGAAAAGCAGCCTGCATGCCATTTTGCTTAATTTTATTCCATTGCCACTAGTGATGCTACTATAAACAAGGCTTCCCATTTCCCTTTTTTTCTGTTTTTATGTTAAAATTCGTCAATCATATCTGTTCCTCCTTAATAGCCATTTAACCAAGCTCAATGTATTGAGTTGTGTTAATTTACACTTCTCTCTCCATTTCCTAGGTCTATAAACTTGCAACTTTGCTTTCCCAAATTTCATTACTTCTTTTCAGTATTTTCCAAAAGGGTAACAAGTCGCATGCAAGTTTTTAAGAGGGTGGTATGGAAATACTCAGGACAGACACTACCCAGATTGCTGAGTTTAATGAGAGGGCAAGGGAAAACCTTTCTTGGCTGAGAAAGAATCTTACGTAGAGAACTTGAGAGGAGTGGAAACAAATGAATAAAACTGCAAGCAGTGAGTTCAGTATAAAAAAAAAGGCAAATTGTGAGGTTGAGTGATAGATAATAAGGCAAGAGAAAAGTAAAGCTCAAATTATAAAGGGCATTGCACACCACGATAGGGTTTGGTTTTCATTCTAAAGGTAAAGTGCAATAATAAAGGGTTTTAAGAAGAGGAACTAATCAGATTTATGTTTTTGAAAGATTACTCTGGCAATGTGTGGAAAATGGATAGAATAGAGTAAAAGTGGAGTTAGAGAGTGGTAGGAGGTTATTTAGTAAACTAGGCAACAAACAGTGCCCAAACCTCAGGTAGTGATAATGTAAAAGTTAAGCAGGTAGAATCCATACGAGTTGGTGACTAGTTAAATAATAAAGGTGTAAGTGAGCCACAATGCAGTGAAGGAAGACTCTCAATTTCCAGGCATGGGAAAATAATGGAATTGTGGAGGTAATTAATTCATTTATTGAGAAAGAAAGTACCAAGATTAAGTTCCATTCTGAATAGGGGGTCAATTCCATTTTGGACCTGTTGAGTCTCTGATGTCTGCCATACACTTAGGTGCCAATACCTAATTGGCTGAGTCATAAATATGGAATGCATCAGTCTATAGGCAGTAGTCTTGAGAATAAATGACATCATCCAGAGAGAAGTTTCAGAATGAGAGTTGAGAGTCCAGAGCATTTGAAATGTGAACAAAAGAAAATTAAGAAGGATAGTGATAACGAATATACATAGAAGTAGGAATAAATCAAAGAGAACTTTATGCCACTAAAAGAAGAAATAATTTCAAGACCTGCTCAATACTATTAGTTAGAGAAGTGGGTAGGGTACTAAAAGGTTCATTGCATTCAGTAGCAGAGCAGTCATTAATGATTTTGTTGGAAATGGTTTCATGCAAGTAATTGTTGTAAAACCAATTTTAATGAAATTTGTTGAGTCAGGTTTGATCATTTGTAACTTTCAAACAATTTTACCATTTAATCTAAGTTGTCATATTTACTGTTACAAAATTTTTCATAATATTGTCTAATTATCATTTTAATCTCTATAGAACACATGATGTCTCCTATTTCATTCTGATGTTGGTAATTTGCCTCTTTTCTTTTTTCCCTTGTTTAATATTTTTATATTGATTTTAGAGAGAAAGGGAGAGGGAGAGAGAGATAGAAACATCGATGAGAGAGAATCATTGACTGCTTCCATGCATGCCCCCTACTGGGAGATCGAGCCCTCAACCCAGGCATGTGCCCTGGACCAGAATCAAAACCGGACCCTTTAGTCTGCAGACCAACGCTCTACCTACTGAGCCAAACCAGCTAGGGTGCCTCTTTTCTTTTTCTTTTTCTTTTTTACCTTGATAAATCAGTCTAGCTAAAATTTTAACAATTTTGTTTTTTTTTCAACAAAAGATGATTTTATTTCATTGGTTCTCTTTATTCTTATTCTATTTTATTATTAGTTTATTTTCTTCTTCATTATTTCCTTCCTTATGCTTTATCAGAGATTAATTTGCTCTTCTTTATTTTAGTTTCTTAATGTGAGCTTAGATCAGTGATTTTAGAATTTTTATCTTTTCCACCATAAGCAATTAGAGCTATAACATGTGTTCCTAACAATTTAACTACACCCATGATTTTCATATGCAGTGTTTATAATTTTCTTTCATTTCAAAATATTTTCTAACTTTCCTTGTGATTTCTTCTTTTTTTCATGAGTTATTTAGAATCATGCTGTTATATTGTCAAATACTTGAGGATGTTCCAAGTATCTTTGTTATTAGTTCCTAATTTAATTCTTTGTATGTAGGTAACATATGCTATATAATTTTAGTTTACAATGCAATCTAGATAAATGTTTATGTTTACTTGAATAAAAATGTATTCTGCTGGTTATTTATACCAAATTTAGTATAGCTTATCTTCTATATTCTTACTTTCTGTAAATACTTTATCAATGTCTATTCCTTCATTTTATTCATATTTTGCTTTATGTATTTTGAAACCCTATTATTAAGTGCATACATATTTAGGTTTGTTTTGCCTCTTTCATGTATTGATCCCTTTAACATCATGAAGTTCCAAGTAATACACCTTGTTTGTTCAGAAATCTATTTTACCTGATTTTAGTGATAGCTGTTCCCTTTTATTTTATGCTAAAAGTTTATATAATATAACATTTCTTTTTTTGTTTTTAATTTATCTGTTTTTTTAAATATATAAAGTGAGGTTTTTGTTAGGACAGAATTGGTTCTTTCATTATACAGCTTGACAATTTCTTTTAATTGGAGTGTTCAGATCATTTATATTTAATATAATTATCAATATGATTGGGTTTAAATGATCAACTTGCTATATTTTCCTATTGTGATACCTGTGTGATTTTTTTCCCCTTTTTACTCTTTTTCTGATTTCTTGTGGATTGAGTATTTTTAGAGTTCCATTTCACCTCTGGTATTGGCTTATTAACTACTAGAGGCCTGGTGCATGGAATTCATGCAAGGGAGGGGGGGTCCCTCAGTCCAACCTGCACCCTCTTCAATCTGGGACATCCCTCTCACAACGTGGGACCATTTGCTCCTAGCTGCTCACCTGCCTGCCTGTCCTAACCACTCTGTATGCCTGCCTAATCCCCTAACTGCTCTCCCCCTGCCAGCCTGATTGCCCCTAACCGTCTCTGCCTCGGCCCCACCACCATGGCTTTGTCCGGAAGGACGTCCAGAAGAAGTCTGGTCTAATTAGCATGTTACCTTTTTATTAGTAGAAATATCTTTTTGTTTTGTTTTTAGGGGTTAGTCTAGAGCAGCGGTGGGAAACATCCAGCCTGCGGGCCATACAAGGCCAGTGAAATCATTTGGTCTGGCCCTGCCAAGGCATTAGAGATGAGTTAATTAAGTGTTTGACCAAATAACAGACCAATTTTTAAGTTGATAATTTTGTGTGTCCCATGTATGATACTATAAATATTCAAATGGCCCTTGGCATAAAAAAGGTTCCCTACTCCTGTTCTAGAGCTTACAAAGTACATTTCACTTATCACAATTGCTTTTCCATTAAAAAAAAAAGTAGCTAAACACACCTGTTTATTAAGTCGGGGGAAGGGGGTTGCTTTCCAAGATGTATAGGAATTTTAGTGCTAAAACCAGGAAAGTTCCAGGCACACAGGAATGAGGATCACCTATTTTTCACATTAATATAAGAATATTAAAGTGACATGTCATAAACCCAGCAATACATTATTATTTTATTTGCTTTCAATCATAGATTATTTTTTAAAGAATTTTAAAATATAAGAAAGTTTATTGTTTTCACTCACATATTTATAATTTATTATTTCTCTTATAGAGGTGGAAGGAAGGAGGTTGGGAGGGAAGGAGGGATTAAAGAAAAAAGAGGCTGGTTAGTGATGATTATGAGAATATCATTGGGCAAATCAGTGAAGTGACAGTATGCAACAAGTAGAATAATTAACTCTAATAATAATGGTATCTGGAGGATAAAGTCTGGTTTCAGTTAAAGTCAAGAAATAGATTGAGGAAAATGGTGAATATAGGAGAGCTGCTCATAAGAAAACAGGTGTCTCATAGTCCATAATATGAATATCACAGAGGGTGTGGACAACATGGATAAGAAATACTCTCTACTTTTACCTACTCTAGATCTGTCCTAGCTTTCATATATAACTTCAAGAGTCACTTTGATTTGAAATGTGCTCACTGGCAGTTTAGGACAGAGTAATACCCCATCTATAATAAATAAAAGCATAATATGCTAATTAGACTGGACAGCCGAACAACCTTCCAGATGTCCTTCCAGATGACCTTCCTGATGAAGCTGCAGCAGCAGGACCTGAGGCAGAGGTGGTTAGGGGTGATCATGTAGGCAGGCAAAGTGGTTAGGGGTGATCAGGCAGGCAGGAGAGTAGTTAGGTATGATCAGGCAGGCAAGCAGAGGGGTTAGGGGCAATCAGGCAGGCAGGTGAGTGGTTAGGGGCAATCAGGCAGGCAGGCGAGCAGTTAGGGATGATCAGGAAGACAGGCAGGTGAGCAGTTAGGAGCCAACAGTCCCGGATTGTGAGAGGGTGCAGGCAGGGCTGAGAGTCCCCCAACCTCGTGCACAAATTTTGTGCACCAGGCCTCTAGTTTAATTTATTAAAATATAGCAGAGTCTGGGTGTAAGTGGCCCAAGATGGAAAGGAAGACAAAACATGTTAATTAGCCCAGAATAAACAACACTAAGGTGGTGCAGAGAGTAAGTGGAAGTGAGTGAGAAAGAAAAATATTCAAGGGAACAAAGAAAGAATGAATTTAGAGAGGTTGGTAAAACTTGCCAAAAAAGGAAGAGGCCAGGCAAGAAAGCCACATAGGATGCTGGGTTTTTATGTACTAAGTTATCAAAATACACCTGGACTTATGTGAAAGAGTTATATTTAGCCTGGCATCATGACTCAGTGGTTGAGGGTTGACCTGTGAACCAGGAGGTCATGGTGCAATTCCTAGTCAGGGCACATGCCCTGGCTGTGGGGTCCATCCCCCATAGGGGGCATACAGGAGGCAGCCTATCAATGATTCTCTCTTCTCATTGATGTTTCTATCTCTCTCTCCCTTCTTCTCTGAAGTCAATAAAAATATATATACTGAGTGGCCAGATTATTATGATCTCTGAACATATAATAATCTGGCCACTCAGTATGTGTGTGTGTGTGTGTGTGTGTGTGTGTGTGTGTGTGTGTGTGTGTATCCACACACACACACACATATATATGTTAGAGACCCGGTGCATGAATTTGTGCATGGGTGTGGTCTGGCCAGCCTGGCCAGGGGGAGGGGACATGGGCAGTTGGCCAGCCTGCCTGCTGGTTGAACTCCTGGTCGAGGGGACAATTTGCATATTAGCCTTTTATTATATAGGGTATACACTGAGTGGCCAGATTATTATGCATTCAGAGATCATAATAATCTGGCCACTCAGTGTATATACTAGAGGCCCAGTGCATGAAATTCATGCACTGGGGGGGGGGGGCATCCCTCAGCCCAGCCTGCCCCCTCTCACAGTCCAGGAGCCCTCAGGGGATGTCCTATTGATAGCTTAGGCCTGCTCCCCATGCCACGAGGCCTAAGCCGCAGTCTGGCCTCCCTCTGCAGGAGGCGACTGGGCTGATTAGGAGAAGGCACCACCCCCATCACCCTGCTGCTGCTGCCACTGCCAGCCACCCCAGCCGCCAAGGTGTTTTCATCAACATGGACTCCAGTTCCTTCACTGCAAAAAAATGACAACTTTCTTTAGGCATTTTCAAGATGTCTCTTTCATAGGATATGACATTTCTTTCTTTCTTTCTTTTTTCAATCCTCACCTGAAGATACTTTTCTATTGATTTTTAGAGAGAGTGCAAGAAAGAGGGAAAGACAGAGAGAAACATCAATGTGAGAGGGACACTTCGATTGGTTACCTTCTGCATTAGCCCTGACCTGGGCCCCAGCCAGGGAGGAGCCTGAAACCTAGGAGCATGCCCTTGATCAGAACTGAACCCAGACCTTGTGGTTTGCAGGCCAAGGCTCTATCCACTGAGTCAACCTGGCTACGGCAAGATATGACATTTCTTAGCCCCTCCAACAGCGAACCTTCGTTTTTTCCTCCAGTGGTGAGGTGGAAAAACCTAGATCACCTCCTTGGATTCTTATTACTCAAGTTACCAAGAACACTGCGAGTGGTATACCAGGAGCTTAGCCAATGAGCAGTCAGAAAAGGTGTTTACTTTGCAGCTCACACGCAGAGGCAAGACTCCTGGTGCACTGTGGTATGTCTGCTCTGGGCCTGCTCCAGCCGCGCCGCAGAGGCTGGTGCAGGCCCCCCTGTGTGTGTGTCTTCTCTGGGCCTGCGCTATCCATGGCTTGCCTCACAGCGCATGCAGTCCCCTCCTGCCCATCTATGTGCATAGCCTCCTCCTAGCCAGTAGTGACTGTTACAGTGTCCCAGCTAATTTGTATATTATCTCTATATACATATATAGATAGATATATAAAAAATGATATTTATTCCCTTGTTCATTAATTTTATAATGTGATCAAAAGCATATGGGTTTATGAAAAGATAATAAATAACAAAGCCAAAAGAATTAGAGTATTTTATACATATATATAGTAAATGTTTTCACTAGGGAATAAAACACTCAGCAAACCCTGTTTAGCATCTATGAGCAGATTTGTCATATGGTTACTAAAATAAGTTATGTTCAATCTTCAGTGTGTATTTTTATTCTGTATATCTCTAGACACTGACCTTAGGGACTGCACACATCTGCTAAAGTCACATGTACTCTATGAGAATCAGAATTAAAAATTATAGCTTCTTCATCTAATAAGACAATCAGCTATTATATCCCTGAGGGAAAATTTTTCCCAATAATATTTCAGTCACATTCCATAGGAAGGGATCCAGGGCTATTGTTTTCACAAATGTGTTTGTCACTTCTTCACAAATGGGTGGCATACTGCAGCACTGTAGGGGTGGCCTGTTCCCTTAACCCACTCAGAAGGGTACTAATCCTGAATTCCTAGGCAGACATCCATCAGCTGACCCTCCTGGAGCTTTCATTATTCCATAACATGTCTCTTTGCTCCAATCAAGCCACCCTGCTTACTATTCTCTGTATATGACTTTAGTACATATTGCTCTGAATCATAGCATGTCAGAACTGAAAAGGCTGTTAGAGATGTAGACCAGCCCTCCTCAATTTACACCTGAGGAAACACATTTCAGTAGTCCTTCAAACCCAAGCTCAAAACTTACCTCCCACAGATTGCTTTCCCTACTGAGTTGTAGCCAGTTCTGGAACTACTCTTTTTTTTTTAACTTCTGTTGTTATTATATCTTTTTGTCTAGGAAGAAGGAAGATCTGGATAAGCCCATATGCTTCCCCTGGCCTCCATTTCCTTTGCTGGTGATAGGAAAGAATGGGATTTGGTTTCTAAAGTTCCACTTTACTATCATATACAGGGAAGGGCAAAAGTTGGTTTACAGTTATGAGTACACAAAACAATTTATTCTTGTAGTTTTATTAATTAATTAATTTGTTATTGTATTAGTTATTATTATGATTATGGATATTAACCTACTTTTTCCCACCCCTGAATTGGACCAATTGTGAAGTTTCATACTCTTCATAATTGTTCTTGGTAATGTATGCAGGCAGTCCTTGCTTCATATAATACCTTATTCACTGAACTTGATGCACACTGGTACTTGTGTCCCCTCACTGCAGTGTCCAAGGTGTCTGAGGTCAAGTTTCAGTTACCACAGACCTGTGCAAAGTGAAGAATCAGTGCCAGTCTGCATGTGTTGCAGCTAATATGACATGAAGCAAAGCAAGAGACACCTGTATTTTCTACTTATCAGTAGTTTTGTTTTCCTTTTGGAACACATTCACCTGATTTTCTTGGGGAACTATTTTTCCCTTAATCAATAAACTGTAATTGAAGGGCATTGACCTTCCCTGGCAAATGGTGATCACATGACCAGAGCTAGACCAATCAGATGTTTTCCCTGTAAATTCATTACAGCCATAGCAATACAAGAATTGAAAAGGGCTGAAGTGAATTCACCTGGTGGCCTCATTCTGAAAGGCTTGTTCACTAGTTCCTATGTACAAGTAACTGTTAGAGCTGATCTGGATCCTGTACTTCCTAAGGTCTGATTCTTTAACTTTTTTCTGATTCTAAGAACAACCGTTTATCATTGTACTAAGTCCTGTTTTTGCTTAAGTTATGTAGAATTAATTTATGTTGTAAACAACAGAAATACCTTAACTGATGCAGGGTTTCTGGTTTTGCCTAAGCAGGTATATTTATTTCCTCCTACAAATTTCATAAGCCAATGGTATTCACTGATTGCCCCTCCAATTTCTGAAGCACCTACTTGTTTCTCACTCTTTGCAATTGACTCTCACCCCATTTAAAATCCACCTTTGAAAGTTGGTTATTACTCAATATAAAGGCTTTTTTTTTGGTAATTTCTCAACCTTTTAGACATTTCCTTGCAATATATGACTGCATGGAAATTCCCATCCACCTTTGTCCTCTTCTGCGATAGTGAACCAATTTGGTCCGCACTTCTCTAACAACTCTTCCATTTCTTTTACAGGTCCATTTTCTTTATTTCATAAATATTGACATATATAAAGGCTCTGATACTAGCCCTCTATATTCTACTATGGCCTATGTTGTTCAGGTTGATTCTTCCTTTCCCAACTCCAAGGTACATGTTAGTCTTCTGAGAGTAAAGGAAAGATTAACTAGGACACACATAGCTCCTTGGATTTTAAATTTTCCTTGACTCTTAGGGAGGAGAATTAATATTTTTATATTGATTCAATATTAGGATGAAATTTTTAAGATAAGAAATGTTCTTTTTTCAGTGTCTTACTTGAGAGACACCTATCAGCTCTTTACCATTCAACCTTCTTCACTCAGGGAACAGGCTGACTGGGCTGGTGTTCTTTCTGCCACAAGACACAATCTGCCACAGCATTTGAGAAGCACTGCCCAGAATGATCATACTTATTCTTATAGTTTAACAAAGTGGTTTAACAGTATGGGCTCTGAAATCAGATAGGTACAGCTCCATACTCCACTACTTACTAGAGAGGTGACTTTGAGCTACTTATTTACCTTTCTGAGCCTAAGTGCCCTCATCTACAAAATGGGAAGAGAATATTTACCTTATAGGGTTGGCATAAGAATTAAATGAGATAATGTATATAAAATGAAATGTGTCATTTATAATGCTAACAGCAAGACACCCATGAAAAACATACATGGTGTCTAAATAAGATAAAGGAAAATCGTTTGGGCAAAAATAAAAAGGATCCCAAATCAACTATATAGAAAAGATTCCTTTATTAACTTTTGGTGGAGAATATGTTTGTATATTTTCAGAAAACAACTCCAAGACCATGTGGATTCCTGCAATAGAGAGGAATTGATAGGTCTGCTCCAACCACGAAGACAAGAGGAAAAACAGTCCAGAGATGGAAGATGCTGACAACGCCTTGCCACGTGAGCAGTCAGCAGCTGTGCACCACTGCAGGTTGCCTAGGACCAAACCAGAGAGGGTCGGACCTGCATTGCCACCATGTGCCCACCATCCAGATATCATTGCTGACATGTACACATAAGGAACTGTTAGACATTGAAACGGGGACTCAGAACTGTTGGACATTGAAATTGGGACTCAAACATTTGTTGTTGTTGTTGTTGTTATATGTTTATTTCTAGTCTGCAGAGGCAAAACTTTTTAAAGGAAAGAAATGGGGGAAAAATAGATACAGAGGCAAAGAAGCATTGAACAGACTGTCAAACTACAGTGGGAAGACAGGGGAGGTTGGGTGAGGGGGGCTGTAAGAGACCAACCAAAGGACTTGTACGCATACATATAAGCATAACCAATGGATACAAGACATTGGGGGATGGGGGGCAGGCAGGTGAAGGCATGTACTGGGGGGTAGGGGAGGTTGGGGGGAGGTCAAGGGGGGGGGGAATAAAAGGAGACTTAAGTACTACTATTTGTAATACTTCAAACAATAAAAAATAAAAGAAAATTAAATAAAGCAAAAACAAAAAATGAAACTTGTCCAATGCAAATTAATTATTGTAACAAATTGCTATTCATCTGTATAAATAATGGCCAAATATTTTCTTAAATGTTTTTATTGATTTTCTTTCGTTCTTTTTTTTAAAATTAATTTCAGAGAGGAAAGAACAGGAAGAGAGAGATTTAAATATCAATGATGAGAGCCCCACCCTGGGGATGGAGCTCTCAACCTGGCCATGCGCCCTGACCTGTAATCAAACAGTGACTTCCTGGTTCATAGGCCTACCCTTAACTCCTGAGCCATGCCAGCTAGGCTGTTTTTATTGATTTTAAAGAGAGGGAGAGGGAGAGAGAGAGAGAGAGAGAGAGAGAGAGAGAGAGAGAGAGAGAGAGAGAGAGAGAAACATTGATCGGTTGCCTCCCATGTGCACCCCGACTGGGGACTGAACCCTCAACCTGGAGCATGAGTCCCAACTGGGAATCAAATCTGTGACCATTTGGTGTAGTGCGCAGGACAGTGCTCAACCAACTGAGTATACCAGCCAGGGCATGGCCAAATTTTTATTTCTAGCCCTCTGTCTTCTCTCAACTTCTAGTTCATAATTCATAACGATTATTTAGTTGCCTTCAGATTTCCTTATTTTTATCAGCAGTATCACCATTATGTCCAGCATTAATGCATAAAACCTGACTCTTTCATCTGAATCACCACCGCATGTCCACTTTCATGACTAGACTAAAACTCAGAATCTTGCTTCTGCAATTTCTCACTTAAATCCTGTCTTTTTTTATTTTTCCCATTTGGTAATAATGGATGAACCTATATTAACACATCAGTATCACCTAAAGTCCTTATGGTTGACTCTTGATGTACATTCTATGGCTTTTGGTAACTGTATAATGACAAATATTAATCACGTATCATACAAAATAGTTTAACTGCCCTAAAAATCCTCTCCGCTCTATCTATTCATACCTTCCTATCACATATACCTAATGAGGTGTCTGTTAGGTCTTTTGCTCATCTTTTATTGGGTTGTTTGCTTCCTTATTATTGAATTTAAGACCTCTTTGTACATTTTGGTTAACACTATTTTATCAAGTATGTCTTTTGCAAATACTTTTCTCACAGGTCTATGGCTTACTTTCTTATTAAGGCAGATGGCATATTTCACAGAGCAGAAAAATGTTATTGAAGTCCAGCTTATCAGTTATTCCTTTCATTGATCATGCCTCTGGTGTTGTATTTAACAAGTCATGGTTATGCCCAAGGTCCCCTAGATTTTCCCCTACTACTATCTTCTAGGAATTTAAATTTTTTGAATTTTACATTTAGGTCTGTGATCCATTTTGTGATAATTTTTTGAAAAGTATAGACAGTGTGTCTAGATTATTTCTTTTTCAATCTTATTAGATTTTTGTTCTGTCCCTTACCTGCTTTTTACAAATTACCTGAATTCCTTAAGTTTCCATTTGTCATATTTTTCAAACCTTCTGAAGTGTTCTTCTGCATGAAATTTATCAGAAGATGAGTTATAGGCAAATACCAACCCACACTGGGCACCAGTGCTGCCACGTCGAATCTGTAAACAGAGATCTAGATAAAGTACAGCAGAAGGGCAAAGTTCTGTGGCTGTTTTGTTTCCAAATAATATGGTTAAATTCAAATAGCTTCCAACAAAATCTTTCAAATAAGTCCTAGGAGATCCAAGATGGCGGCAGAGTAGGTGAAAGTTACCTCCTCCCAGAAACAAATTGGAATTACAACTAAATTATAGAACAGTCAACCTGAATAACCATCTGAGGACTAACTGAACAAAAGTCTTATGACTAAGGACATACAGAAGATGCTATGTTGTAACTGGTAGAAAGGGCAGAGTCTCAAAAAGGACTGGCCTTGCAACCACACATGGAGGTTGAAAGTCCAGAGGAATATCTCAGCTGCAAAGATCTCCCTTGAGGAGCAAGAGGTCTCAACCCCAAGTTGGGCTCCATAGCCCAAAGTACAGAGTCAGGAAGTGGAGCCCCATAACAACTGAATATGAAAATCAGCAGGAGTCTGCTAGAAACCCTGGGTCCCTCTTATAGGGCCAGCATACAAAATTTCATTCTTGGGCACTCATCCAGTGAAAGGATGACTGCTTAAAGCAAACAGGAGTTATTCAGGGAGAGATTGAGTTGTATGGCCTAGGGAGAGGGCTAGAGGGACAGCTGCCATTGTCTCTGTGCTGATTCCTTCTCCCACACTGCCCACAGACAACATCTTTCTTTTTTTCTTCTTCTTCCTTTTTTTTATAGCCAATCTTGTTAATTTAATTTTATTTTTTATTAATGTTTATTGCATGTAATATTATATTTAAGATCATTATTCTTGGATAATTGGTGTTCATTGTAAATATTTCTCTCTTTTCCACTTCCAGGTGCCTTCCTAGGCACTCTCTACAGTTTATTGCATGTAACATTATTATATTTAAGATCGTTTTTCTTCAGATATTAAAATAAAAAAATAAAAAATAGGTTATTTCTTTGCATATGAATGTCCAGCCATTCCAGTTTCATTTGTTGAAAAAGACAGTCTTTTCTCTATTGCATTGTCTTTGCTCCTTTGTCAAAGGCCACTTGACTATATTTATTATATTTTTCTGTTTAATCCCATAGTTGTTGCTTTAAGTTTTTTTATTAACTATTACCTGGACTATTAAAATAAATACATGATTTCTCCTTAAACCATTCTCTCCCCATTCACTTCTATGCTGACCCAGTCCTAGATTAATCTTCCCAAAATGTAGCTATCATGGAACTATCAGTGGCACTCCGTTGACAATAAGCTTTTAAAGTTATAAAAGCTTAAAACCATAGCTTATGGAGTTGGAAGGAACTGCAATTACTAGTCTAGCTTGTGTCCAAGTTCATTGTCACTAAGTTTAATATCTCAGAGAAGAGGTCAAGCTGTTTTTAATTTTGGCATTCTCAAAGACGGGATTTCTCTGTCTCAAAAAGAAGCCCATTTCATTTTTGAACAGCTCCAGGTGTTAATAATGTTTCTAATATTGAACTAAAAGTTTGTCTTTATCTACTTTCTTCCATTGGTTCAAGTTCTTCCTGCCAGAACTTCTAGAATGAGATCAGTCTATCTACAGGTGACTTAAGACCACAGGCTCTGCAGTCAGACAACAAGTGTTCCAATACCAACTCCACAATTTACTAGCTGTGTAATTATTAATTTCACTACTGACAATACTGGAAATTATTTCATAAGGTTGTTATAAAGATTAAGTGAATTAATATTTATAAAGGGGCTTATAACACTTCTTGGCATGTACAACCACTAAATATGTGTTAGCTGTCATTATTGGCTACTTTTTCATGAGATATTTTTCTTAAAAATATTTTAAGATAATTATATCTCTCTTTTCCATTTATCTCCCTCAATATTATCACATCCAGTCTTATTATACGTGAACAGTGATTCCAGCATCAGAAAGATTAGTGTTTGAATATTAGCTTTGTTACTTTCTGGATATATACGTTTGAGCACATTACTTAACCTACTGAAGCTTTTTTGGTCACTTGTAAAAATGAGAGAACCTTTGTTTTAGGTTGAACAATGGCCCCCAAAGATACCCAAGTTCTAGTTCCTGGAACCTGTGAGCACAACTTTATATGGCAGAAGATGCAATTAAATTGAGGGAGAGCATTGTGAATTATCCAGGCAAATCCTAAGTGGAATGACATGTGTCATCAGAGGGAGGAGAAGGGAGATTTGACTACAGAAGAGAAGAAGGCAATGTGACCAACAGCATCTTGTATGTAAAAACCCCATTCCCTTCCCTCAGACAGCACATAAAATAATGGGACCAGCCAGGTACCATATGATATGCAACTTAAGCAGCACAAAAAAGTTCACTGTTCACTCAAAATAGAAAAAAGTTTTTCCAAATAAGAAAGGCGAGAGATCAACCAAAGGACTTATATGCATGCATGTAAGTCTAATTAATGGACACAGACAACAGGGGGGTGGGGGCATGAATGGGATGTAGGGGGTAATGAGGGAATAAGGACACATGTGTAATACCTTAATCAATAAAGAAATTTTTAAAAAAAGAAAGGAGAACTTGAGCTATTGCTGGGCACTGCTTTCATATAAGGGAACTGTCCAAGTCCAGAACATTGTTTGGATAATCCTGGGAACTGCCAACAGGTCATAGGATAGCTATTTCCACAAAGCCATTGTTTTAAGTCACTAGAGTCCATCATAATTTTACAGAAATAATAGGAAACTTATACAATTATTTTTATCAAACTGGATTTTTTATAGGATCAAATGAGGAAATATGTCTCTATATCTATATCATCTATATCTATATCTATATCTATCTATACTTATATTTATCTATATTTAGTGCCTAGCACAGTGCTTTAAAAAATAAATATACCATGTCCAAATACTTAAAAAATCACTCAGACCACAAAGGAAATGCATTGAAAGAGGTAGGTTAAAGGCATGGAGGTAGCAAATTACATTTTTATTGCATATTCCACATAAGAAATGAATGTGACTGCAAGCTAGAGAGAAGTAGAACTATTTCAAGTATTTTTAGAAGGTCAGAAATTTTGCATAGACTGCATGGAGGAGTAGAGGAGAAAAAGACTTAAGAGTCAAGATTGATTTCCAGCTTCCTGGCCTGAACAGCCTATCTATTCTTCCCTTTTTGCTTTGATGACCTATAAGGTTCACTTTTACTAAAGGTGAAGTCACTAGGCTATAGCAATTAACAAAATACCTAGCCCACTTTTCCACTGGCTTAATAATTACTTGTTCCAGAGACCATCACAACCTGCAAATAATTAAGCCATGTTTTACATTTGATTTTTTAAAATTCAGCATGTACCTCCTTAGTTAAGTTTATTCCTAGGTGTCCTAACTTTACTTAGAAAACTACAGGACATTGAAAAAAGGGATAGAGGAAGACATAAACAAATGGAAGAATATACCATGTTCATGGATTAGTAGAATCAACATCATTAAAATGTCCATACTGCCCAAAGCAATCTATAGATTCAATGCAATTCCCATTAAAATATCAACAGCATATTTCAAAAGACCTAGAACAAACTCTCCAAAAATTCATCTGGAATAAAAAAAGACACCAAATAGCTGCAGCAATATTGAGAAAGAAAAACAAAGTTGAAGGAATCACAATACCAGATATCAAGCTATATTACAAAGCCACTGTGCTCAAAACTGCTTGGTACTGGCATAAGAACAGACATATAAACCAATAGCATAGAACAGAAAACCCAGAAATCGACCCAAGCTATTATGCTCAATTAATATTTGACAAAGGAGGCATAAACATACACTGGAGTCAAGACAGTCTCTTCAATAAATGGTGCTGGGAAAATTGGATAGATACATGCAAAAAAATGAAACTAGACCACCAACTTACACCATACACAAAAATAAACTCAAAATGGATAAAAGACTTAAATGTAAGATGGGAAACCATAAAAATCTTAGAAGAATCCATAGGCAGCAAAATAACAGAGATATGTTGTAGCAATATTTTTACTGATAAAGCTCCAAGGACAATGGAAACTAAGGAGAAAATAAACAAATGGGACTACATCAAAATAAAAAGCTCCTGCACAGTGAAAGACACCATCAACAAAACAGCAAGAAAGCCCACTGCATGGGAGAACATATTTGCCAATGTTATCTATGATAAGGGTTTAATCTCCAAAATTTACAGGGAACTCATACCATTTAACAAAAGGAATATAAACAGTCCAATTTAAAAAAATGGGCAAAGCACCTAAATAGACATTTTTTGAAAGAGGACATACAGAAGGCCAAGAGATATATGAAAACATGCTCAAAGTCACTAATCATCCAAGAGATGCAAATCAAAATGACAATGAGGTAGCATTTCACACCTGTCAGAATGGCTATCATCAACAAATCAACAAAGGACAAGTGCTGGCAAGGATGTGGAGAAAAAGGAACCCTTGTGCACTGCTGGTGGGAATGCAGACTGGTGCAGCCACTGTGGAAAACAGTATAGAGTTTGCTCAAAAAATTAAAAATGGAACTCTCATTTGACCCAGTAATCCCACTTCTAGGAATATATCCCAAGTCAACAGAAACCCATCAGAAAGGATATATGCATCCCAATGTTCATAGCAGCACAATTAACAATAGCTAAGATTTGGAAACAGCCTAGGTGCCCATCAGCAGATGAGTGGATTAAAAGACAGTGGTACATCTACACAATGGAATACTATGCTGCTGTAAAAAAGAAAGAACACTTACCATTTGCAACAGCATGGATGAACCTGAAGAGCATTATACTAAGTGAAATAAGCCAGAAATAAGGAGAAAAATAAATATCACATGATCTCACTCATTTGTGGAATATAATAAACAACATAAACTGAAAACAAAAATAGAGCCAGAAGTATCCTAACCAGTTTGGCTCAGTGGATAGAGCGTCGGTCTGCGGACTGAAGGGTCCCAGCTTCAATTCTGGTCAAGGGCATGTACCTTGGTTGTGGGCACATCCCCAGTCAGAGGTGTGCAGGAGGCAGCTGACCGATGTTTCTCAGTCATTGATAGTTCTAATTCTCTTTCCCTCACCCTTCCTCTCTGTAAAAAAAAAAAATCAATAAAATATATTTAAAAAAAAATAGAGCCAGAAGCATGGAACAGACTATCCAACCTTAGAGGGGAGGCAGGGGAGGAGTCGGAGGAGTAAGATCAAATAAAGAACTTGTATGCATGCATAAGAGCATAACCAATGGCCACAGACAGTAGGGGTTTGAGGCCATGTGCTGGGGGTTGGGAACAATCAGGATGAGGTCAATGGGGAGAAAAGGAAATTTATGTATTAAGCAATAAAGAATTTAAATTTAAAAAAAATTTAAAAATCAGCATGTATTTCTTTAATATAAACACTTAAGACACTTGCAACTTTGTTCTATGACTTCAAAATGGCCTAAAGTCTGGCATAATGACGATAATCTCAGGACCTTCCAAAGCAAGATGCTCCATATTCCCTGGAAGAGAACAGTCAGAAATCCTTTGGAGGACTTGGTTCAGGTTACAAAGTACACCTTCCAGAAATATTTGGCAACAGTGCGGCTGTTCCGCCTTGCCCTGGATAATTTAATCAAGTGACAAATATGTACAGTGGATCTCTAATTAGCATGTGGAGTGACTAGGAAAAAGTAAAATTGAAAAAAGAAAAAAAAACAACCAACAACACCCAGCAATAAAAACGACATAGAGCTATTGTGTTTGTGTGTCCACAGTTTACGTGATTGATATTAGATGTAGAATTTTTTCTCTTTGGCACAATCAACTACACTGACAATTTTTTTTCTAATCTCAGATCTGTGCATACCTGCACATTGGAAATGTTTTCAGATGACTCATTATAATCATCACGGAATATGTATTGAGAACCCACTGGGCACAGAGAACTGTACTAGGCATGGGATCAAGAAAGAGCCTACTTCCAGCCAAGTCCTTTTGTTTCCAACCTGTTCTGGGAGTAATAACATACCTAAGGAAAGTGGAATTCTACACATAATCAAACTTATTATCTGATTTGATCATTATTTTGATTGCTACTTATGATTTATAATAGAGGTCATTATTTTATTACATACTTTCTGTATATAATTAAGTTACTTTAAATGAAGACTTTCATTCAGTTCAAGTTAGCAAGAATAATGTATTTCTGATTTTCTCATCAACTGAAGAGAAATTGAGCCACAAAAAATGTATTATACTATTGAATAGTTATTTTTAAAATTTTAGAATGTATTGCATAAAAATGAGAATATTGATGGCATTTAGTATGAGATAAATTTCATTGTTTCAAAAAATTATCAGAAATATGTCAAGGAAAGCAAGTTCCTCGCATTCCATGTGGAGCTTGAATTCTCTGATCACATTACTAGTTTCAAGTTTTAACAGGTAAAAAAGATCACATTATTATAGTTGTACATATATTTTGCAAAATACGAAAGGGCCAAAATGATAAAGAAAAATTAGCACCTTTCACACCAGAATTTCATTGTTAGTGAGTTGGTTTATGTGTCATGTGTCAGGTAAACTTTGATCTTAAAATATCTTTCACAGGCATGATTTCCTCCAGAGACTATTATCTTGATATCCTCATAAGTGAAATAAGAATAAATATTTTGTTCCATAAAGTATTCCTCCCATGACTATTCATATCTTTCAAACTTGTTTTTGTGTGAAGGAAGTTGTAGCCAATTTTTCAGAGATGTTTTTAGCTTTTCAGAAAGCTTCCCTCTCTCTTCAACAAGAATCCTTGACTAATATCCAAACATTGGGGTGGGGGTATTCCCATATCAGATCAGCTTAATTTAGTATCCAGTGTCCATAACAAATAGCATCTTGGTTTCCATCCCTTTATTTTCCTGCTCTCATCTTCTCTAATCATTCCCTTCTTCTCTCCCAGTGCCCTCCCTCTTTTTCTCTCCCCTGAGCTGGATGGAAGCCTGTGTCAGAACGGAAAGAGAGAATGTCAACAGTTGCTCACAATTCCTTCCAGCTCTGATCTGGCAAGTGGAGGTGCCTCACCCTTCTGCTGGAGCCATTTAGTACCAAAGCCATTGAGTTATGTTCTGTGTACCTCCTGAGACAACAAGTCTTCCTTATTGTGCCAGAATCTTCTTGAAAAGCTCAGCCCAATGAAGTAGTCAAAAGTACATTCTCTCTGATCACAAAAAATAATCTGGACTAAGTTTGGGATATATTTAAACTGAATTTTAAATGATAAGGTCTGCATGTGTTTCCTTTCTGATAGAGGAGAGGTAGTTTACTTTCCCGCTGGTTTCTATTTTTATTATCAGAATTTTTTGGGTTAGTCATGTCCTAATTAATTCATTCATGAATGTAAATCTGAGTATTTTTGCATTCTTAGCTCTTCCTTAACTCTTTTGCAGTGTTTACGGAGCCTTCGGGACTAACAGAGGCAGTCAGTGAGGTTTGTTAGGTTCACCCTAATTTATCCACCCTCGGTAGTCCAGCTCATCTTCCCATTATGGAGAATTCCACTGCAAAGGTAGGGTCCTGGCCTCCATCTGGGACCAAACTTTCTCATTTCATGAAAGAATTCATTTCCTATAGTCAACCCAAAAGAAAGTCAATGAACTGCAACTCTTGTAAAGGTTTATTTATTGTCTAGAACAGGTCCACTATATGGGAAAAGCTCATGATTCCTTATTAAAAATTGTATATGCTAACCCTGATGGTGATTTCCACTCACTTTATTATAGTATTTAAATGTAGTATGATCTTCCCCATAGAAAGTCTCAAACATCTGAATTTAGAACTTAGTAATAACCTGGGAATATAAATAAGCATTGGCCCAAACTTTGCCCTCCCTTTATTTTTCTCCCACTGCCTATACCCCTGGGATAATGAACTGGGCTTTGTGTCAAACATGCCAGACCTAACATGTTACCTCTCCTATGCAAATACACAGATAAGTTAATACTGGCCTGGATTTATGTTACTCTACCTCCAAGAGATCCCAAGGGATTTCTACTTTGATTGGAAAGAGATACAGATTATTTCCCATTTTTCAAGTTAAAGTTTATTCATTAGATGAATGTATATTTTATTTCCATGATGATGACAGTAGCCAAAAGAAATAGTCTATAGGCAGTATCTGACGAGTCAGTAGCTCTACTGTGTGCTCAAACTTTATTTCTAAGTCAAATGTTTAGAATTTTCCATAGAAATGGCATGTTAACTGGTGGTTTGTTACACATAGACACACACACAAACCTGTTTAACTCTGAAATATATTTACTCTGAAATGCAGTTCTAGTAGTATCAGTTCATCTATGTCTAAGTACCATATATGACACAGAGTCCATGAGAAAACACACGTATGTATACCTTGAACACATTCCCCACCTTTTTCATGTTATAACATAATGAGAAAAAGTAAGTACTTTGGAGGTACTAGTTAACGAAATATTTATTAGCTTCATAAATGACTCTCAATAAATCAATTCTTCACCTATTCAAAATGAAGAATTGAAGACAGGAAACTTATAGAGACAAAGTCACCATATCTAATCTACATGTAAACTTGATGGTGTGGCAACATCAAGATGAGGAATAGCAGATAGACTGTGCAGCCAGAAAAAGTAGACTTTAGATATCAGCTCCACTATTATTGGCTGTTGCCCATTAAATCTCAATTTTTATAAGCAAAACGAGAATAAAAATAGTATCTACTATGCAAGGCTTCTTGGGGATTAGTTGAGATGCTACATGAAAAGCATAATGCTTAACCCAGAGAATACTAGTTATGATTACACAGGCACTTTTTGCTAACTACCGCACTGATTTCCTCTTCTACAGGAATTTCTTCTGACCCAATACCCAGAAGTGGGCCTCAATAACAAGGCTTATAATACTTGACAGTCCACTTAACCATTGCTAAATGTCCATTTGGGAATGGACAATGACTCAAGTTGGGCTACTTATATTTACTCTCCCAGAATTTTGAGTTGTGAATTGAGAGCCTTAGAGTGGGATCAGGAACTGATTTCACTTTAATGGCAGCAATCAAAAAATGAGGTTCAAAAATTCTTGCTGTTCAGATTCCAAAGGTTCAAGTTCCCTAAGTCTTATAGTTCTTAAGGTTTATTGATCTCTTCCTTGGATTCCATGAGAGACTTTGGATCCCTCCAGTAGGGCCGCATCACTGCCTGTTTACTAAGTAAAACGAAGTTTCATTAGTTTTTGAAACTTACAAAAAAAATTTAACGGTAATTAGTACTAGTCATTGTAGTGATTAAGAATGACACTATTACTAGGAGTAATGTAATTACAGGGGAAGTGTAAACCAAGCTCTGGTTTCTCATTCAATGTGTTACACAACCTGGCTCCACCTTTATGTGTTATCTACATCCTTAATGATAGAGTTCAGATTTTACTCTTGCATCTATGGCTTAATAGAACCTGTCTGATATTGTAGAGGGAGGTCACTCATTAAATATTTGTTGAATAAATGGAAGAAATTATAAAAGAAATAGACTAGATATGTAAGAATCTCATGTATACAGTGAAAACGAAGGTTTTTGGAAAGTACTTTAAAGCAAGTTTTAATAGGCAATGGCAATAAATGTGTACATCTCATGGTGCCACTGAGGAATGGAATAGATATGGATTAATTAATAAATAAATTTGTAAGCTAAATCCTAAATAACAGAGGTTGAAAGGATGATGTTTTAGAATTATAATTGTAAAAACCTTAAAAGTAGATGAGTCATTAACATAAAAAAAAGTCTTCATTAAAAACTGGTCTTTCTCTACTTGTCAAACACAGCTACTCCCTGCCACCTCCACAACACTGCAGCTGTACTGGTCATATAGCACAGTGACTCCAGAAGGTAGTCTTTCCTCTGAGAATTTGAGTCAAAAGGCTGCTGAGTGCAGCTGTTGCAAGCTTTTTATTACACTTACAGCTGATTTACTATTTATTTATTTATTATTGATTAAGGTATTATAAATGTGTCCTTATTCCCCCATTGTCTCCCCCTAACCCCAATCTTGCCCTCACTCTCACCCCCTGTTGTCTGTGTCCATTGGTTAGGCTTATATGCATGCATACAGTCCTTTGGTTGATCTCTTCCTCTTACCCCCACCCTCCCTTATTTTCCCTCTGAGGTTTGAGTATTTGATCAATGCTTCTCTGTCTGTAAATCTGTTTTTCTTCATCAGTTTATGTTGTTCATTATAATCCACAAATGAGTGAGATCATATGATATTTATCTTTCTCTGACTGACTTATTTCACTTGGCATAATGCTCTCCAGCTCCATCCATGCTGTTGCAAATGGTAGGAGTTCCTTCCTTTTAACAGTAGCATAGTATTCCATTCTGCAGATGTGCCAACCTTTTTTAATCCAGTCATCTGCTGATGGGCACTTAGGCTGATTCCAAATCTTAGCTATTGTAAATTATGCTGCTATGAACATAGGGGTGCATATATCCTTTCTGAATGATGTTTCTAATTTCTTGGGATATATTCTTAGAAGTGGGATCACTGGGTCAAATGTTGAGTTGGCTTTTGAAACGTGCAGGTTTATCTAGGAGGTACTGGTTACTTGATGAGGGTTATAACTTTGGATGCTAGTCACTTGAAAAGTCAAAATGCTATGATGATGAGAGGCTGGAAAAACACTTGTGGAAACAATCTCTTTAATAGTCCTTCTTGCCAAAGAAACTAGGAGTTTTGTGTGGAGGTTCAGATATAAATACCCAGCAGATTAGACTACTCTCCTGAACTTTCTACATGGAACTATCTGGCAGAAAGTTAACCTGGCCTTGCTCCTGTTCTATTGTTTGAAAAAGGCAGAGATTCTTTTATGGGGAAATGGGAGGAGAACAAGAATGTATTTTAATTTATTTTTATGATAAATATCATTAAATAAAAAATTGAACTATATATTTTTATTTTCAGTTTGATGCTCATAATGCAAGAAAGAGTCATTTAATAGGAGATTGAAATGAGCATTTGCTAACAATGAAGTCATTATTTTAATGAAATCTGATCAACTTTCCCAAATAATTTGGGATTTTTTTAAACAACATATTTTAAGGCAGGAAAAAAAGGAAAAAGAAAAGACCATACGTTGGGCAGAAATGAAAAATGGTTACTATGGCAGCTTGATTTGGACATGGAAAACCTGTTTCAAGCTATTCATAAACCCAACTCTTGCAAACTATTTATTATGTACAATAAATTATATGAAACATATAATGAAAAAAAAAATGAGAGTGACTTGTTTTAGAACTCGGAGAGTTAATGAAAACTACTTGAGAAGGAAGGACTGGGTAAGACGTGGACCCTGGTGTTCCCTGCTGAACTAGCTTAATGAAATTTTATCCACAACAAGAGGACCTCCCACTCTTCACTGGTTGACACAAATGTCACATTCTTTAAGGAAGAAAAACTTTATGTGGAATGTACCCTAACCACATAAAGTGCACCATTTTCACAATTCAAATGCAATTTGTTTAGCCTCTATTCTTCATGCCTGAGTGGACAGATTTTTCCTTACATACCCAAGATGAAACTTGGAAATAGTGATGCAGGGAGAAATGTATTGACATCCCCTATATTCTGAGTTGCTTATTCTATATGCTTAGAAAAGGCAATATGATTACATTTTCTAAGTGGAGCATGTCTGTTTCTATGAGTTCAGAGAAGTTGGCAATTCTGTGCAAAAAAATGTGAATTTCTGCATATGCATGACCCAAGATAAAGACTTGGTTTATGTTTTCAAAGACATGTAATCTAATTGTCAACACAAATTTACATTCTCTAAGTAAGAATCATTAGAAGCAATAGGCAATCAAGTATACAACCATTTCATGGGGATAATAAATGCCATAGAAACTTTACTATGGGACAAATAGATTTGAGTGGGAATAGGATAGGTGACATATTTCAGTATTACAAAATCTGAAGGTTTGTGCTTTGTAGAAAGAAAATAATTTGGAAGAGGAATGAGAAGTAGGGAGAGAGAAAGTTCATAAAACAGAGGTCCAGTGGGCAGGACAGTGCATGCTAATGAAAGCTGGGCTTAGTATGTGTTCAAGTATTATTTTACAAAAGAATTCAACCTGTGTGCAAAAAACTATTCAAGAAATGTGGGCGGTAAGAAAAAGAAAGTAAAATTCTATAATGCAGTTACTAAGTTTATGAAGTAGTCAAAATAAACTCTCTCTTTATAAGTAAGATTAAACAGAGCTATATGCCTGAAGCCAGACCACCTGGGTTGAAATACAAGTTCTACATTTAAAACTGTGTCATTCTCTGTGCCTCAATTTCTTCCTATACAAAATGGGTATGGATAATACTATACCCAACAAATATAATTATCACCGTGATTAAATAAGTTTATACTTGTAAAGCACTTAGAATATTACCTAACACAAAGTAAGCATTTATCAATGCTTATTAATTTAATTTTTTAATAAATTATTTGTCTAATTTCTAATGCACTAAAATACCTTTCAACAAATAAATTTGAAAATTAACTTTATTTTAACATATTTTATATTAACTTAATTTTAATAGTTGTATTGAAGTATAACTGGCATACAATAAGCTGCACATATTTAAAGTATAAAATGTGATATATATATATATATATATATACATATATATATATATATATATATATGAAACCATCTCTACAGTCAAGATAGAGAGCATATCTAACACCCTCAAAAGTTTCCTCTTGCCCTAATGTAATCCCTCATATCTATTTCTAGTTCCCTCCTCATTATGCATTAGTTTGCATTTTCTACAATTTTATGTAAATGGAGTCACACAATATCTATACTTTCGGTGGAGTTGGTGATCTGCCTTCTTTAGTACAGCATAATTATGTTGATATTAATCCATGTGTTTTGCATGTTTATTCATTTTTATTGCTGAGTTGTATTTTTCCTCAGTACAACATGTATGGATATACCAGTGTTTGTGTATCTGTTCACCTGTTGATGGACATTTGGGATGTTTCCAGTAGCTATTACAAATAAAACTGCTATGAACATCAATACTAATAAAAGGGTAATATGCTAATTAGACTGGAGACCTTCTGGGGGACCTTCCAGAAGTCCTTACGGACAAAGCCATGGTGGTGGGGCCGAGGCAGAGGTGGTTAGGGGTGAACAAGCCGGCAGGGGAGGGCAGTTGGAGGCAAGCAGGCTGGCAGGGGAGGCAGGGGGTGAGCAGGCTGATGGGGGGAGGGGGAGGCAGTTAGGGCGAGCAAGCCAGCAGGGGGGCAGTTGGGGGAGAGCAGGCTAGCGGGGCGGCGGGCACTTGGGGGCTATCAGGCAGGCAGGCAGAGTGGTTAGGGGCAATCAGGCAGGCAGGCAGGTGAGTGGTTAGGAGCCAGCAGTCCTGGATTGTGAGAGGGATGTCCGACTGCCTGTTTAGGCCCAATCCCACAGGAATCAGGCCTAAACCAGCAGTCGGACATCTCCCGAGGGGTCCCAGATTGGAGAGGGTGCAGGCCGAGCTGGGGGACACGCCCCGGGCACAAATTTTGTGCACTGAGCTATTAGTCTATATACATAACAGCCTAAGGGACCAGCTGGCTGGCCAGTAGCTATAATGCGCACTGACCAGCAGGGGGCAGACACTCAATGCAGGAGCTGCCAAGCGACAACAACTTTGCAGAGTGCCCTCTTACAGTCAGAGACCCCTGCAGGTTTAGGCCCAATTCCTGTGGGATTGGGCCTAAACAGGCAGTCAGACATCCCTCTCACAATCCAGGACTGCTGGCTCCTAACCGCTCACCTACCTGCCTGCCTGATTGCCCCTAACCACTCTGCTTGCCTGCCTGCTCTCCCCCAACTGCCCCCCCTGCTGGCTTGCTCGTCCTAACTGTCTGCCCCTCCCCCCACCGGCCTGCTCACCCCCTGCCTCCCCTGCCTCCCCTGCCAGCCTGCTTGCCTCCAACTGCCCTCCCTTGCCAGCTTGTTTGCCCCTAACCACCTCTGCCTCGGCCCCACCACCATGGCTTTGTCTGTAAGGACTTCCAGAAGGTCCCCTAGAAGGTCTCCAGTCTAATTAGCATATTACCCTTTTATTAGTATTGATGTTCATAGCAGTTTTATTTGTAATAGCGAGCCATTAGTCAAACCTCGGGGTTTGTCGAACTGCCAGTTTCAGCCCAATCCCCTCAGGCCAGGCCGAGGTACCCTACCTGCCAGAGGGACCCGGCTTACTTGGCAGACGCCCTTCGAGCCCCAGCCCCAGGTGCGGCTGGTCAGGGAGGGACCAAAGGAGGTTGGCTTCAGGGCACATCTGGCCCATCTTGCCCAGTCCTGCCTCTCTGGCCACCTTCTAAGTAATTTATTTTCAATGTGCACAAATCTGTGCACCGGGCCTCTAGTTAATATATAAGTTTTATATGGCCACATGCTTTTATTAAT
This sequence comes from Corynorhinus townsendii, assembly GCA_026230045.1. NCBI lineage: Eukaryota > Metazoa > Chordata > Mammalia > Chiroptera > Vespertilionidae > Corynorhinus > Corynorhinus townsendii. The sequence continues at coordinate 155,548,913 of JAPDVU010000002.1, forward strand.
CTTGAGTGCATACATAGAAGTACAATAGCTGTGTCATACATTAGTATTGTTTACTTTTTAAGAAACTACCAAACTATTCTCCAAACTTGTAGCATTTAACATTCACACCAGCAGTGTTCTATTCTTTTATGTGCTCACCAACAACTGGAAGATCAATGTTTTAATTTTAAATTGTCTAAAAGGTGTCTAGAGTTATAGCCTTTGATTCTGATTTTTATTACCCTAATACTTAATAATGGTGAGCATAGCTTCATAAGCGTATTTGCCATCCATTTATCTTCTTTGGTGAAATATCTCTACAAATCTTTTGCTCAAATTTGACTGTATTGTTTATTTCTTTAATATTTTCATTTTCTCCCATTGGGTCTTATTTTTTTATTCTGTCTTTTAAACAGAAGTCTTTAACTTTAATTAAGTCCAATTTATTTGTTTATGGATTGTGCATTTAATGTATTTAAGAAATCTTTGCATAAGTCAAGAACACAAAGATATTCTCCCATGGTTTTTTCTATAACTTTTACAGTTAGGGATCTTATATTTAAGTCTATGGCCCATTTTTAGTTGATGTTACCATAATGTAAGGAATAGGTTGAAGTAGTTTTTGTTTTGTTTTTCTTACATATAAATATCCAATTATTTCAGTTCTAGTTAAAAATAAAACTCTTTTCTCCACTAAGTTACCTTTCACTTTTGTCATAAAAATGATTGACCACATATGTGTGTGTCTATTTCTGAATTTTATTTTATTCCATTGATATATTTATCTATTTCTTGATTATTAATCTTTATTTAAAAATTTGAAATCAGGTAGTGTAAGTCCTCCAACTTTATTCTTCTTCAGAGTTGTTCTAATTTCTCCAGTTTTATTACATTTCCATATGAATTTTAGAATCAGCTTGTTAATTTCAAAGTTAAAATTATTCCTGGAATTCTGATTATATTAGATTACATCTCAAGGTTAATTTGAGGGATAATGGGCATCTTAACAATATTGAACATTCTGATCCATGAAGCCATATAAGCCATATTTCTCCATTTATTTATATAGTCTCCAACAAAATGTTTTCTAGTTTTTAATATCTGGGTCATATATATATATGTATGTGTGTGTGTGTGTGTGTGTGTGTGTGTGTATATATATATATATATATATATATATATATATATATATATAATATTTTTATGCCTTTATAAATGACTAGAGGCCCAGTGCAAAACATTTGTGTACTGGAGAGGGGAGGAGTCCCTAGCCCAGCCTGTGCCCTCTTTCAGTTCGGGAGCCCTCGGGGGATGTCCGACTAAGCTGGCAGTCGGACATCCCCTGAGGGGTCCTTAGCACTGCTGCAGAGGCAGGAGAGGCTCCCGCCACCATCACTGTACTTGCCAGCCATGAAACCAGCTTCTGGCTGAGCGGCGTTCCCTCTGTGGGAGCACACTGACCACCAGGGGACAGCTCCTGCATTGAGCATCTGCTCCTGGTGGTCAGTGCATGTCATAGCGACCAGTCGTTCTGCAATTTGGTTGATTTGCATATTAGCCTTTTATTAATAGGATACTGACTTTTCATTTCAATTGCTTTATGTTAGCATATAAAAATATGGTAATTTTGTATATTGATCTTATATCCTGCCAATTTATTTAATTCACTCATGGATCCATAGGATTTTGCATATAGATAATTGTGCAGATGTGAATAATGTGGTTCTTGCTGTTCCCTGTCTAATGTATTCCTTTTTTCCCCTTATAATATTTTGCCATCTAGATCCTCCAGAACAATTTTGAGTAGAAGTAATGATAGTATACATTATTCCTTGTTCCTGATCTTATGGAGAAACCATTTAGTCCTTCATCATTTTGAATAATTATGATGTTAGATTTAGGTTTTTCCTACGTGCCATTTAACAATTTGAGTAAGTTCCCATATATTCCTAGTTTGCAGATATTTTTTATTGGAAGTAGATGTTGGATTTTGTTTTCGTGTGTCTACTGAGATGACCATATGATTTTTCATTTTTAGTTTGTTATTATGAGGAATTATATTGATTGATTTTCAAATGTTAAATCAATTTTGTATCTCTGGCATAAACCTCACTTGGTCACGATGTATTCACTCTTTATATTTTGTTGATTGAGTTTGCCAACATTCGTAAAGAGTTATTAAATGCTGCAGTGAAGCTTTCTGGACTTATGGCTTTCATTGTGGAAATGTTTAACTGCAGTATAATTTCTTTAATATGTATAGGGCCATCTAGGTTATCTATTTCTTTTGAGTGAGCTATCATAGCTTGTGCCTTGGAAGAAATATATCTATTTCATCTAATTGTCAGATTGTTTGATACTAAGCTATTATGATTTTCCAGTATTCAGGATTCTTTCAAAATCTGTGTTTTCAACTCTCTGGTTTATAATATTATTAATTTGGATCTTCTCTTTTTTCTTTTCCTTTTTTTGATTACCTAGTTAGAGGTCTATTAATTTTAGTGATCAGTTCAAACAAACAGCTTTTTGGGTCATTGATCTTATCTATTAAAAAACTTTTATGTTTCTGCTCTGATTTTCATTATTTCTTTTATTCTACTTTGTTTCTATTTCTTAAGTGGAGACTACTGATTTATACCTTTATTTCTAATGTAGGCTTACATTTAGTTACATACATTTCCCTCTAAACATGACTTTTAATTCATCCTACAAATGTTAAATATATTATGAATTCATGTTTATTGGTTTCAAAACACTTTCTAATTTCCATTTGATTTCTTATTTGACCCATGAGTTATTTAGAATTTGGTTAGTTAATTCCAAATATTTGGGGACTTTTCAAAGATCTTTCTGCTATTGACTTCACTTACATTTCATTGGAATGGCATTATAGTCAGAAAATATGCTTTTAATTTTTCATGTTAATTGATACTTGTTTTATTACCTAAAACATAATTTATCTTTGTAAATGCCCTGTGTGCCCCTTGGGAAAAAAATGTGCATTGTGCTGTTTTTGGATCAGGAGTTTTTAAATATCAGCTGCGTCTAAATGGTTGATGTTTTGTTTGAATATATATCTTCATTAATTTCTCCTTACTTGTTTTTCAATTATCAAGAAAATGTTAAAATCGTCATTTGTAATTATATATTTGTCTATTCCTCCTTGAAGTTCTATGAATTTTGTGTTATGTATATTGGAGTTCTGTTTTTAAATAGATAAACATTTAGGATCATTATGTGCTCATGATGATTTCACCCATATCTAATTATATTCTTTGCTCTGCTTTGTCTGATATTAATATGGCCACCCCAAATATCTTTTGATTGGTACTAGTATAGTTTATATGCTTTCTTCAATCCTTTATTTTTAATTTGTTTCCCTCTTTATATTTAAAGTGTATTGTTTGTAGGTACAAGGGTACTCTTTTATCCAATATTTTAATCTCTGCCTTTTAGTTGAAACTTTTAAACTAGTTACATTTAATGAAATATTGATGTTGGGTTATAAGCTATCATTTTCTACTAATTTCTAATTATCCCATGTTCTGTATTTTCCTTGTTTGAAATCTTCCTTCTTTCTAGTCATTATTTTGACTTATCAACTATAACTTTTTTGTGTTATTTTAGTAGTTTACAGTATGCATAATTTAGTTATCAAAGTCTATTTTTAAATGGCATTATGCCATTTCACACATAAGAACTTACAACAGTATCTTTTAATTTATTATCACCTAGCATATGTGCTATATTTTACTTCTACATGTGTTATAGACCTCACAATACATTATTATTACTTTTTCCTTTAAGTGTACAACTGCCTTTTAAAATGATTTAAATAATAAAAAAAAACATATTTTATATTTACCTATATAGTTACTATTACAGTTCTTCAGTGTTAGATGCAGATTTTCTTCTTATATAATGTTCCTTTTTCTTGAAGACATTTCTTAAAACATTTATTATATTTCAGGTGAGCCAATGGTGATTTTTTTTATATATCTAAGATGTCTTAATTTTGCTTTAATTTTGAAAGATATTTTACCTGGGTATAAAATTCTAGGTTGATTCTTCTTACAATACCTTAAAGATGTTGCTTCTTTTGTCTTCTGATTTGCATCATTTTTCCCCCCAAAAGAAGTTTCAATAAATTGTGTGTTTTTTTCTCTGCATGTAATAGTTTTCTTTTCTCTTACTGAATTTAAGAATTTCTATATATTACTGGTTTTAATAAAATTGACTATAAGTGTTTGTGTCTTTTTTCAAGTTTACTACCCTTGGAGTTCATTGAGTTTCTTGGATTTGTTGTTTTAGTTATTTAAGTAAATTTGAAAATGATTCAGCCATTATTTCACCAAATATTTTTTCTTATCCCTCTGCCTTCCTTTCTCCCCTCCTTTGAAACTCCAATTACTTGTATATTAGACTGTTTAAAATAAATTCACAGTTAATTATTTTTTATTTTAATTTTAGTCTCTTTTCTCTCTGAGTTTTATTTTTAATAGTCTCTGTTTTTCTCCATGTTCATTATCTTTTCTTTTGAAATATCTAGTAGCTATCAATCCAATGAAGTGTTGTTATTGTAGTTTTTCATCTAAGCTTTGAAGTTTCTGCCTGAGTTCTATTTGGGTCTTTCTTATATCTTCCTTCTCTCTACTTAACATGCTCAACCCTCCCCCCACCCCAAGCTTCTAGAAGATATAGAATATAATTACAATAAATGTTTTATTGTACCTGTTTTATTCATTGCATCATCTGTGTAATTTCTTGATTACTTTATTTTTATTCTCATTTGCTCTTGTGTTTTTCTGCTTCTTAACATGCCTTGTAATGTTTTATTGTAAGACAGACATTGCAAATCTTGACTTATGTTGTGTTGAATATTATACTATTTCTATGAATATTCTTCAGTATGACCTAGGTTGCAGTTAAGTTGCTTGGAAAAACTTTGATCCTTTTGGATCTTGCTTTTAAACTTTATTAAGCGGGACCAGAGAAGTGTTTAGTCTACAATTGGTTTTGCCTTAATGCTGAGGCAAAATGCTGTTAGTGCTCTACTTATGCCCCATAAATTATGAGTTTTTTCTATTCTGCTGGGTAGGAACAGAAACTATTCCTTTCTCTGTAAGCTCTGAGCATTGTTCTAATTTTTTTTCTGGTGTTTCCTTTCCCAGCTGAAAATAGTTTTCTCACACTTTTATACTCCTTAGAACTCAGCTAGACATTAAGGAGGACCTTTTAGAGATCTCTGGAACTTTCTCTCTATGCAGATCTTTCCTATTACTTTTCTCTGGAAACTCCTGCTTCCTCAGCTTCTCTTGAACCCCAGTTTTGTTTCCTCAACTCATAGAGACCACTGGACATAGCCTAGGTTTCCCTTCTCTGTGTCACAACTTGAAAACTCTCTCCAGAGTGTAAGTCAGAGCAAATGTATTATTCCAATTATATCTATGTTAAATTGTTTAAATTAAACCCACAGCTAATTCTGTCAAAAAGCATTGTCCTTCATTATTGATGTTTAATATCTTGAAAGCTTTTATTTCATATATACCATTCAGTTTTTCAGATGTTTCAATAGAAAAATAACTCTGATTTCTGTTACTCATTTTGACTGAAATAATAGCCTCTTTGAAAGAATATCTTTCTTTTTATTTCCTCAATTAATCCTTCAGTTGATCAATTTTATCTCTTTTCTTTCTCTGATAGTTTATGGGCAGTGGGCTATGGGCTGTGCTTTAATATACAGAGAGACTATAGTCACATTGTTCTATCTCTTTTACAACTAAAAAAAAGAAGGTGCAGTGATTGGCCAAAGAACATGTATGCATAATCCATAGACACAAACAACAATGTGGTCATAGCCAGAGGGAAGGGGCACAGGAGGGATCTAGAGGGGGGCTGCTGGGTGAAGGTGGGCAAAGGATGGGGGGTGGGAATACCTATAATAGTATCAACAATTTAAAAAGTTTTAAAAATAAATGAAAAAATATATAAAGGATGTCCCAAAAAATGTATACACACTTAATTTTATATGTTAATCTTGACTAGGCTATGGTGCCCAGTTGTTTAATTAAACACCAGTCTAGATGCTGCTGTGTGTATATAGTTTTTGAGACACCCTATATATACTACAATCACATCTTTACATCTGTTTTCACAATTAACCTCTTGAAAGTCATCAACATGTCTCTTTTGTATTATTGTGATAGCTCTTTAACGCTTATCTTTGATCTGTCCTTTATCAATCTATAATCTATTCTCAACCCAGTAACCAGAATGATCCCTTTAAATAGCTCTTGGGGGGGAAAAATGCCACTCTTCTGATAAGAACCTGCAATATCTCTCTATTTTACCCATAGTAAAGTTAATCTATAAATATAGAAACCCAAGCAACTGAATGACCTGTCGACCGGTCACTATGACGTGCACTGACCACCAGGGGACAGAGGCTCAATGCACAGGATTGGGCTCCCTCCTGTCTGGATCGGGCCTGTGGGGATTGGGCCAAAACTGGCTATCCGACATCCTCCAAGGGGTCCTGGATTGTGAGAGGGCGCAGGTCAGGTCTAGGGACTATCTTGCTTCTGCTATCTCTTCAATATCATCTCTAACTACTTTCCCTGTGGGTTACTCCTTTTTAGTTAACAGGTCTCCTTGCTGTTCTTTGAGCCAACCAGACACAGCATGCCTTGAGGCCTTTCCACTTGCTATGTTTTCTGCTTGGAAGGCTATTACCTCCAAAATCTGGATGGCTTAATCCCTTGTCAACTTCAGCATTTTCTCAGGTGTGTCATTTTACCCATTTTAAGTTGCACCTTAACACCACCCACCACTTCAGCCCAAACACTTCTAATGCCCTTTTTGTGGTTCATTTTTGTCCTTAGTCCTTATCACCATCTGATAATTACTCTGTACCAGTCGCTAGGATTCCTTGCTACTCCCAGAACATAACAGGTACTTTCTAGCCTCTTTTAATATTTACTATTTCCTCTTCTTGAAAGAGTCTTTTAGCTAGATATACATATATTTTTCTCTCTTTTAAGCCTGTCTTCAAATGTTATCTTCTCTATGTGCTCTTCATTAATTATTGTATTTAAAATTGAATCTCTTACTATGTGCTCTGGCTTTATATATCCCCTTTTCTGGTTTGTTTTCCTCAAGAGAAGTTACAAAATGTTTCATTATACATTTAATATCTATGAATTTTATTTTCACTGTTATCATCAGAAACCAGAAATAGTTTTGGTAGGTCCTTGTAAACTATAGCTGATTGAATTTCATAAATAATCATTTTTTAATTTTAATTTTTACATTTAAATATCTTTTTATTGATTTTAGATAGAAGGAAGGGCAAGAGAGAAACACGATGTGTGAGAGAAACATTGATTAGTTGCCACCTGTACACACCGTGACTGAGGATCTAACCCACAACCTGGGTATGTAGCCCTGACCAGGAATTGAACAGGTAACCTTTAGGTGCATGGAATGATGCTCAAAAAAAATAATCATTTTAACTGGCTGGGCATGGCTTAGTTGTTGAGCATTGATCTATGAACCAGGAGGTGGTGGTTCTATACCCGGTCAGGGTACATGCTCAGATTGCGCGCTTGATTATCAGTGTGGGTTGTGCAGGAGACAGCTGATCAATGATTGTCTCTCACCACTGATGTTTCTATCTCTCTCCCCCTTCCTCTCTGAAATCAATAAAAATATATTTAAAATAATAATACTCATTGTACTTATGTGCATATATGCATAGCCTATGGACACAGACAATAGAGTGGTGAAGGCCTGGGAGAGGCAGGTATGGGGTAGAGGGGTCAGTGGGGAAAAATGGACACAAATAAACAAAGGGGATATCTGTAATACTTTTAACAATAAAGATATTTTTTTAAAAGACTGCTTGTAAGCCAAAGTTTGGATTTTGTCTCAGGTTCTTTCCATGAGAACATGGTACTTGCTCATTGGACAGCATGTTTACAGAGCAAATTATAAAGTATTATTTTTGTATATTAAATCAGGAATTTATAATCAGAGAGTGAGATACAAAATATCATGTTGCTGTTGGAACAACTGAAAGTTGGGGTGGGAGTGGAAGGTGATTGTACAGGGAAGCTTTTCTATTAAATAAATATTGGTGAATGGAAAAATAATTTTTAAAGGACTGAGTTTGTAACCTAAAAGAGGATATTCAAACAAATTTAAAATATTTTTTACATTATATATAGATTCAAAATATCCAAGTTGCATTTTCCCTTCCAGAGCTCTATTTTATGGAGACCGAAATATTCCTACATAGCTAGGATTTCAGAAGTAATTAGTATATATAAGCACCCAATGCTGATATTACAAAGTCTACATAATAAAACAGAGCTTCTGGCATTTTACCTCAAAAAAAAAAAATACCTCATTCATCTTAATTTGCATATAAACCTTTCAATTCTACCACTCAACTTCCAGTCTCACAGCAGAACAGAAAAGTCAATATGGTCAAGAAAAAAAACTTTTATTAGTTAGTGCCCTGATGGGGATAGGAACTAACATTGGTTTATTTTTCACCATACATAGACCTATTATTAATCCTTATTACATTTCTGTTAAGTGAGTTACTGTGATCACTTTAGAGATGAAGAAACTGAGGTTAAAAGAGTAATTGGCTCTAAAATCAAGAGCTTGGATGTGAGCCCTGGTCAAGTAGCTCAGTTGGTTAGAGTGTCATCCCAATAAACCAAGGTTGCTGGTTAGATCGCCAGTTAGGGCAAAAACAAGAATCAAACAATGAATATCTCAATAAATGGAGAAACAAATAAATGTTTCTCTTTCTCTCTCTCTCCCCCCCCCCTTCTCTCTATCTCTAAAAGTCAATAAATACAAATTTTTAAAAAGAGCTGGTATTTGAACACAGCTTCCTCTTCCTCTTCAGCCCACCTATACTGTGTTGTTGCACAGTCATCAGTAGGAATGGTAGTTGAGTGTCTACCAGTAAGGGGAAAATATAACCTGACACAAATCCTCCAAAAGACTAATAATAGGACCACAGGCCATCCTGCATACAACAATCAGTGTTGAGAACGTCATCTCTGGATAGCACAGCACATCATTAATGTTCATAATGATAAAACTAAGTCATCAAAAAAAGATTAATTACATTCCATCCACTCTGTTTAAGAAGGCAGGGAAGTGTGAAATCCATTTTAGAAAGATTTCCATCAAAAATGATTAAAATACTCAGCTATCCAGAATGATCCATTCCCTGGGGTTTCCACATAGCCAAATATGTAAATGGAAAAGCACAAATATTGCCCATTTCCCCCAAAACAAAACAAACAAGCAAACCACACCACACACACACACACACACACAAACACACACACGCATACTGCAGAAAGGACTCAGTCAATTTGAGGATTGGATTTCCTACAGTAAATACCAAGGTGTATAAATTGTAGGCATTCATTTTTTATATAATTTATGTCTGTTCTCCTTGGTCAGGTGTCCACTTGAATGGTTAGTACCCTGTCCAGAAAAGTTTTAATTATTTTGATTATTTCTTCTTCGATATAATCTTTTAGGATGGGGTAAATGTATTCCCTAGATTCCTGAGCAAAGACTTGAAAACCTGACTTTATTTCAAATATAAAAATAAACTTGTCTTAATAGTGTAAAAGTGAAGCTGGGCACTACTTAATTTGTATTTCATTATAAAACCTTGAAACAATCTCAGTCTAGTACCTGAGGTATCTGGTAGATAGTGAATAAATGTTGTTTAAAGAAGTTTTTGCTGTCCATCAGGAAAATGAGTAAGTAAATTATGTTAAATTATGGTACAACTAGATGATGGAATGATGTATACTTATTTCAAATAATGATTTTACAGATGCTGACAGATATTTTTCACCATGTAGCCTCATCTCCAGAATAATTCTTGGCATTTAATAAACATCCAATAAATATTTGTTGAAAGAAAGAATGAATAAGTGAAACATAAAATTAATGAATAAGTAGTAAAACTCTGATTATTGATATAATATGAATAACACTATAATTTTGGGAAGGGATATATGCATGTGGCTAAATCAAGAAATAATATGGAATGCTAAACATTAAATTATTATCAGTAGTCATTCTGGTAAATGTAGGGGAACCTGTAAGAGACTCATACATTTTATTTGACATATTTAAATGTTCAAAACACACACACACACACACATATTGTTTTGTACTGAAAGTAATCTATGCTATAGCTATCACAAAAACTATTTATTACATCAGAAAACCTGGAACTTGAGTGTTCATTATAGAAATAAAAAATTAGATGATATCAACTGCCTACAATATAGAACATCAAAGAATGTAAACATTGATGAAACTAGAAACAATCTCCCAGTGTTAAAAAGACTTAATTGGACAGGGAGTGGAGAGGTGTAAAATTAAACAAACAAACAAACAAACAAAAACTATCAGAAGTATTCACAGAGTGGAGGGTGGATGGGAATAATTGCTTAATGTGTACGAGTTTTCCTAGATAGAGGTGCTGTTTGCTCAATATTATGAATATACTAGAATTGCTCATTTTTAAGTGGTTAATTACGTTATGTGAATTTTACCATATATCTATACTAGAGACCCGATGCACGAAATTCATGCAAGAGGCTGGGCCCCCATCACTGTGGCAGCTGCCTTGGCCCCTGCCCACCACAGCGGCTGCAGGCCTCTGCCTTGAATCCTGCTGCTGCGGCTTCGTCTGGAGGGTTGTCCAATCTAATTAGCATATTATGCTTTTATTATCCTATATAATAAAGAGTTAATATGCAAATTGACTGTCACTCCAACACACAAGATGGCCACCCCCATGTGGTCAAAGATGGTTGCTCCCATGTGGACACAAGATGGCCACCACAGATGGCCAACAGGGGAGGGCAGTTGGGAGGGACCAGGCCTGCAATGGAGGGTGGTTGGGGTGATCGGGCGGAGGGGAGGACAGTTGGGGAGGACCAGGCGGGCAGAGAAGGACAGTTGGGGGCAACCAGGCCTGCAGGGGAGGGCAGTTAGGGCAAACAGGCTGGCAGGGGAGCAGTTAGGCGTCGATCGGGCTGGCAGGGGAGTGGTTAGGGGGTGATGAGGCTGGCAGGCAGAAGTGGTTAGGGGTAATCAGGCAGGCAGGCAGGTGAGGGGTTGGGAGCCAGCAGTCCTGGATTGTGAGAGGGATGTCTGACTGCCCGTTTAGGCCTATTACCAGTGGGATCGGGCCTAAACGGGCATTCAGACATCCCTCGCAGGGTCCCAGATTGGAGAGGGTGCAGGCTGGGCTGAGGAGCACGCACACACACACACACACACACACACACACACACACAGATATATATATATATATATATATATATATATATATATATATATATATATCTGTGGATATATATAATATATATGTGTATATATGTGTATATATATATATCTGTGTGTGTGTGTGTATATATATATATATACATATATATACACATATATATATGAAAATAAACCAAAGATGTGTGAAAGCCTTGAATGTCATCCAAGCCAAGTATAGGGAAACTTTTTCTTTTTAAATCCTCACCTGAAGATATTTTTCTATTGATTTTTAGAGAGAGTGAAAGAGAGAGGAAAATACAGATAGAAATATTGATGTGAGAGAAACACATTGATTGGCTGCCTCCTGCATGTGCCCTGACCAGGGCCCAGGCTGGGGAGGAGCCTGAAAACTGAGGTACACATCCTTGTTTGGAATCGAACCCAGGAACCTTCCGTCCTCAGGCTGACACACTATCCACTGAGCAAACCAGCTAGGGCTGGAAAGACTCTTAATTGGAATTAATTTCAAAATAAAGACGGGACAAGGATTGGTCCAAATCACCAGTGCCCAATTAATAAATCCTAACATCTATCCCTAGTATCTATCCCTATGACAGGAAATTTACAATTAATATTACTTTTAAGCCCAGCCTACATAGCTCAATGTTTGAGCGTTGACCTATGAACCAGGCGGTCACGGTTCAATTCCCAGTCAGGGCACATGCCTGGGTTGCAGGCTCAATCAGGAGGTAGCCAATCTATGATTATCTCTCACCATTGATGTTTCTATCTCTCTCCCTCTCCCTTCCTCTCTGAAATAAATTTTAAAAAAATATTTTAAGTATTTTTAAAAATTACTTTTAAGACAGGGAACAGAGGGAAAATAATCAAAACCTGATAAAAGAAAAGGCCAACCGTTGTCAGCTAGGTAGATCACAGGATGCGTGCTTGACAATGAGTTCCTCACTAGCAGAGACCACATGTAGTTCATCTTTGTGTCCTCAGCATCTGGTATAGTGCCTGCCATAGGAAATTATGAATGTTGGTTGGATGATAGTTTAACAAGGGAATAATGGTGGAATGAAATGGCCCTCAGATCACATTTGATGTTGACCAGTGAAGGACTGAACACAGGAACCCTTATTGCCATTTCCACACCAAAGCAAGCAACTAAGTATGGCTCACTTCTTGCCAGCAGGACCCTCTACCCACCAGATGTAAAAATATTAATGAGGAAGCTAGTGAAAAAAGTATCTTCCTGGGCTTCACCTCCAAGATACTCTGGTTCAGAAGGTCCCAGAGAGGCCCTGGAATGCCCCAGGTGGTTTCATGCAGGTGGTCTGTGGACCACACTTTTAGAAAAATGGAAGCTCAGGGCTGGGAATTGTCAATGTCTTTTTATACAAGAGAACACAGGATAAGTAGCCACTGCATTCTGTTGACCTGTTATCACTCAATATCAGAAGAACTTTATAACAACTAAAACAGTCTTAAAATGAAAATGTTTTGAGGTGTCATGTGCTTTAGAAATATTGATAAGGCTAAAGAGAGCCTCTCTCACAGGAGTGTTGGGGTAAATTCCTTTGTACTAAGTAGAATTTCAATTGGCTGGCTCCTAGATTTCCTTCCCGTTCAGATTCTCTGTCTTCATAATAAAAATAGGTTGAGGGAGGTGAAGACGCAGATGATTCATGTATAGGGTCTCCTCCAAAATGTATGCACACTTTAATAGCTGACAACTCACTTAATTTTCACTCCTTTTCAAGTTTAACTGATTTGAAATAATGGATGAAGCCAGACTAAGCTTTGAACACAGAAAATTTACCCTAACATGCCACTAGACATTTTTTATGGGGACACATAAAAGATAAAAGTTTATAGTAGAAAACAGGCAACAAGCCATGAATTGAGGACACAAAAATACCAAATGAAATGATTCTTGATGTTTGCAGTTCCATTGCTTTGCTTTATCAGCAGTGCCTGGACCAAAGCAGTCATCAGTTTGAAAACAGGCATTGACAAAAAAATTATTCATTTCTGTAGATTCTTTTAAAGTTTAAAAATTAACTGTATGTTAATAAACACTGACTTTATAATCATTCAAAGTGTGTATACATGTTTGGGACACCCTATATATATAACTGCTTTGAAAAATATCGATTACCATAAAAATGTGAAGTATTTTTTTTCTTGTTGTGCCACAAGGTCTGTGTCAATTCATTGTAGCAGCAAAAGGAAACTAATACCGTTCCCCAGGTTCTTTCCGTCCTGCTCCCAGGATACTTTCCCAACTTCATCTCCAGCCTCTCTCCCTTCTATTTCCTCACACCACAGTGGAAGAATCACTGTTTTCCAAATATTTTGAAATGCTGCTTCTGCTACCCCTCTACTCCTGCTCTTTATCCTTCTGAGAAGTAATTAAACTCTTACTCAGGCTCCCAGGTTCAACCAAATTCCCTTTACTTAGGACAGCACTATTCTTCCTTCTCTCACTGCATTGCCACCACTTGGAATGTAATTAAGCATTTATTGAAGTCTGTCACCCTTGCAGAGCATAAACCCCTCTCTAAAATGCTAATTTACAGATTTCTAGTTTTAAGCCAGTGCCTAAACTACTATGCTAATAAATGTTTACTGAAGGGCTTTATTTTAAACATTCATCCACATGAAATGCATAGGTGTGAAAAAGGCAATCCACATCAATAAGATGAGGCATTGTCTACATAATATGGACATCAAGCTTTACCCAAAGTTAGGCAATCTTCTCACCTATACTATCCCCAGACATTTTTTAAGTCATCATAGGATCAGAGTAATAATGATACATTGGCTAAAATCATTAATTAGATCTGGGTTAAACTTTATAAATCTACTTTTAGGTAATAAATAATATTTATGTATTTTGAAATATTTTTATTATTCATGATTTGGAGGCAGAAGTCTAACATCATTTTTTGAAGGTTTCTACATTTTTTTATATTTTTATGAAAATATTTAAAGAATATCATATACTAGTTCCAATAAGGGAGTTTGGAAACAACCCGTATTTGTAAAATAAAGCAGGTATGATGCTTTTAGGGCCTATTTTGTACTTAGTTTTAATAATTTTACTTATTTTAATGTTAATAAACTTTCAAGGGTAGAAAACTTATAAAATACAGAAAATTTAAGGAAAATAAGATTAAACAAGAGATTTTTTTACCACTAAAAGATAACCTATTTTACATTTTGGACTATTTCTGTCCCCCTCCCACTCAAATACATACACATCAAGTTTTATGGTGAGCATTTTACTATCATTTGAAATATCCATTGAAAACATGTTCTTAATCAACAGCATACTATCTCACTAACAAATTGATCCAGAATGAATCAATCCAGAATGTCTTATCTTTGGACATTTAGATTATTTCAATTGTTTTCTTTTATAATATAAGCTTTCAGTGAAAATGCTTGCACATGGCTCACTGACTTACCACTATATCTTCAAGTTAGATTCTCAGGTATGGAGCTACTTTGTAAACACTATGAACATTTGTAATAGTCTGAAGAGGATAGGTTTTAGTTCTTCCTTGAATGTTTGGTAAAACTCCCCTGTGAAGCCATCTGGCCCCGGGCTTTTGTTTACTGGAAGCTTTTTGATGACTGCTTCAATTTCCTCCATAGTTATCAGCCTATTGAGATTTTTAGATTCTTCCTGATTGAGTTTGGAAGGTTGTATTTTTCTAGGAATATGTCCATTTCCTCCAGGTTGTCTAGTTTATTGGAATAGAGTTGTTCATAGTACTTTTTAACAATCCTTCGTATTTCTGTAGGGTCTGTTATTATTTTGCCTCTTTCATTTCTGATTTAGACATTTTATACCTATTTTCAAAGTGCTTTGCCTGAAGTTGGCACCATATTATGCTTCCACCAACCATACATTAGAGTCCCTCTTTCAATGAACAGTGGCAAACATGAATATTAATAATAAAAACAAAACAGAAACCTTTTCCACCAAATTTAATGGGCAAAATTTGAGATATTGTTTTACTCTTGTTCTCTTTTGATTCACTTGTAAAGTTGAAGATATTCATAAATCTGTATCACTCATTTGTAGTTCTTCTTTTAGTTTGCTGGGTTTTACTTTTACAGTTGAACATTTATTTTTCAATATATTTTTATTCATTTCAGAGAGGATGGGAGAGGGAGAGGAAGATAGAGACATAAATGATGAGAGAGAATCATTGATTGGCTGCCTCCTACATGCCCCACAATGGGGATCGGGTCCACACCCTGGGCATGTGCCCTGACCAGGAATTGAACCATGACCTCCTTGTTCATAGGTCGATGCTCAACCACTGAACCACACACTGGTCTGGCCAGTTGAACATTTCTTCACCTAAGGCACAATTGGGGATACAACCATTGTTTTGTTAACTGGTCAGTCATTCACAATAAACTATGAAGTTACATATGTGCTGTAATATATGAATCAAAATTACAAGGTTGAAGTAGGTAGGACGTCATGTCTATCTTTGCATAACATCTCACTTAATTTTATGGTTAAATTTATTGGCACTGCTCCTATTGTATGATATTATGCATTATCCTTTATTTATGTAAAATAAAATCCCTTATACATTATTAATATAAAATAACCTATACATTTTTAAAATGCTGTCACTGAATTATGTAAATTTGTATCTATGTAAATAACTTTTTAAAAGTAATTTTAAAAATAAACATTATGCTTACTAAAAAAAAAGCATTTTAATCTTTAAAATTCTTCCTACTATTTTTTGGGGGGGAAATGTGAATTGGGAAGGAAAACATTTTAAAGAAGAGGATACAATCCCCAAGTTATTTTAATATTTTTATTAAAATTAAAGAAACATTTGTGGCATTATGTGGTATTTACAGAGCTATAAAATGGTAGCTTTTTTTAAGAAAAATAATATGACAATAAATATGAATGACTTTTCCAAGAGCATTGAAAAACACTGTGCAATAATAAATATACATTTTCTATTACTGTACCAAAATATTGTTTTTAACAAACTGAAAGTTGTCAGTCCAAAGAAAAAGTTTTGGACAGCTTTATTTTTATATTAAAACAAAACTTCAAATTAACAGTTTCTTCAACTTCTATGATTATCAAAATACCCTCCACAGATTATTTATAAAATCACATCTTTACTAATGTGATATCTATTTCCACTTAATGTCGTTGGGACTCCTGGAAACTACATCTCCTGTCTGAGTAACTGCCAATGGATTATTGGTGATGTGGTTTGTGGACATGAACCCAACCTACAAGGCACTGTATAGTCATAAACTTCTGAATTTCATATAGTGTATGTTTTCCCTCAATTAAGCTTTTTAATATAAAAGAAAACATTTATTAAAATAAATAATATAAATACATTTCTACATTTTTAACATTTTCATAGTTTATTAACAGTAGGACACAATTTTAGAACAAGATTTAAATAAACAAAACTCTCTAGAAGCTATACCTTAGGTGATACACTTTACCCTAGTCTATATTATTTAATCCTACTTTCTTTGTTTCACAAACTTCTTCCTTTCCTTGTGACGATTCAGATGGTGAAACTGAGGATTGTGCTCAGTGTTCTAGTAGTATCATTGGTCTTAATAGCTTGCATCTTCTGATAGGAGATTATACCTTCCTTTACCGTTGGTATTCAGATCTCACTACATTGTCTCTCTACTTTCTTGTACAAAGGAAAAATTACCTTCTCTTCAATTATTTTCTTTCTCTATTTTTCACTGTAAGCTTACAAATAGCAAAAGAAATATCATGACAACTTAAAAATAGTTTCCACAAGCCATGTTTTCCAACATTTTTGCTTCTCTCCCATTAGTTTATGTATCAAAGTGTATAGTCTGTGATTCAAAATGTGCAAAAAGAAATGTTGCTATTCACTTGTCACGACTAATTTAAATGTTCAAGCCCTCCATTCTGTTGGGTATTAGTGAATACAAACTTAAACTTGGCATCCCAGACTTGTGCATTTAAATGAAGTCTTTTGGGTAAATATTCAGTTAATTCAAAGTCCAGCTTCTTAGCAATACCACTCTCTTTCCTTTCTTATTTCTCAAGATGGTGTCTGGATTCAGGAAAAAGCATCTATATCCTTCTTACAAAGAGGAAGACTACATGCTGTCTCTCATATCTTTTGTTGTTGCTGATTAATACTGTGACAACACTACTCTGATTCCCTTTAGTCAGTCACTAGGCATCGGGCACTAGTGGCCAGTGAATTGTTGTTGTGATTGCCCTTTTTTTGGTGTGTGTGTGTGTGGGGGGGGGGGGGGGCGGAGAATCAGCATGATGTCATTGCTGACATGTTTATCTGGTGAATTTCAAGAAAATGTCCAGCTCAACCTTTACTGGTCTATCAGCTCTGTGTCAGTTCTTATTGATTCTGCAGAGTGTCTCTCTGGTGGGCTTCCTCTCATCTGCTCCTAGTCTCACCATGGTGGTCTCATTGAAGGTCCCATTGCTTCTCCATTCAACTAAAATAGTCTCCCTTTGTCCATGGTTTCACTTTCTGTGCTTTTCAGTTACCCACCTTCAACCAAGGTCTGAACATTTTAGAAATATGTAATTTGTACATTTTAAATTGTGTGCCATCCTTAGTAGTGTAATGAAATCTCTAGCTGATCCTCTCTGAACTGCCCAGGACAAGAATCATTCCTTTGTCCAGTGGGTCTATGCTGTGCATGCTACCCACTGGACAGCCGCTTAATAGCTATCTGGGTTATCAGATTGGTTATGAGAGAGAGAGAGAGACCACATTTACACAACTTTTATTACAGTATGGTGTTATTCTATTTTATTACTGGTTACTGTTAATTTCTTACTATGCCTAATTTATAAATTAAACTCTATCACAGTTACGTATGTATAGGACAAAACACAGTATATATAGGTTTTGATATAGCCATCCACTGAGAGTGTTGGAACTTACTAGTACTCTCCCTGCAAAATGGGAGCTATTGTAC
The DNA here is from genome assembly GCA_026230045.1 of Corynorhinus townsendii. Taxonomy (NCBI): domain Eukaryota; kingdom Metazoa; phylum Chordata; class Mammalia; order Chiroptera; family Vespertilionidae; genus Corynorhinus; species Corynorhinus townsendii. The sequence goes on from JAPDVU010000002.1 coordinate 155,567,225, forward strand.
CTTCTTGTGCCTCTTCGATTTATAAAGGAACCTCCTACATCACTTCCACTCTACCACCTCCTCTGTGCCTCCATAACCACCCTGTGAAGGTTCTTCTCAGGACTTTCCTCTGATTAAATACTTTAGGTCAGCAATTTCTAAACAACATCCTGGAAACATTTAGTGCCATCGTGTAGCTATCATCATGCTAACCTGAGGTATTTTCTTCAGATGTTTGTACTTTTCCTGAGCTACACCTGCAACATCAAGTACTGAAAATTTTCAAGCTTTGCCTCTTACTTCTTGCATCTTCCTGATGGGATAGCCAGGACGCTGAACTTTGTGTCTCCTGCCCTTGAATTCTCTCAGAGCCACTATCAGGACTATATATTTGCTTTCTTTTGGAAAGAAATTGAGCTTTCCCTACATCAAATTCTTTTTCTTCTCTAAATGAAAGTGTTTTTTAAAATATATATCTTTATTTATTTCAGAGAGGAAGGGAGAGGGAGAGAGAGATAGAAACATCAATGATGAGAGAGAAGCATTGACTGGCTACCTCCTGCACACTCCCCACTGCGGACCACTGCGGATCAAGCCCTCAACCCAGGCATATGCCCTTGACTGGAATCAAACCCGCAACCCTTCAGTCCGAGGCCAACGCTCCATCCACTGAGCCAAGCCAGCTAGGGCATGGAAGCATATTTTTAAACTTATACAAGTTTAACTAATATATGTAAGTAGCTCTTCAAATTTAGAATCCCATTTATTTTGCCACAACACTGGTTCACAGGACTTTTTTGTCTCACTGCACACTGATAAAAACCAAATAAAACAAAACAATGACAACAAAAAATACACACACAACCTTCCTTAAACACTGATTCCTTTTTCCTCTTTGTATTCCTCCTTTAATAATACAAATCCTACCTTACATAATGGATATCTCTGGCTGAATGTGGGGAGGGTCAATTAATTTATTCCAAAAGGTCTTATCCCTGTTATAGTCAAAATTTATGATATTGGTAAATTACTTTTATCTTATAAATTAATTTCTTAGATGAGCCATTCCTTTTCTCAGAACCTACTTTTAAAAACAAAGTGTTTTAAAAGAAATACTATCATTTATCTTCAGCTACACAATAGCTTCCATGTAGCACTGCCATTAAGATTTCAACAAAAATTTGTTTTTTTTTTATTTCAATAAGCATCAATTAATGCTTTTTAACTAGCTTATAGCTACATAGGAAGAGAGGTTTACAAAAGGAAAGACAAGATCAAAACTTTTAAAGTATAAAGAACCAAATGCACAAATAAAATAATCAGAATACAATTCAAGACTTGGCATAATTGTGCCAACTTGTGTGTACTGTTTGTCATAGGAACTTAATAGACATTTACTGTTCTTATGTGTCTATAAGTATGACAGTGTAGGTTATCTGAGAAACATTGAAATAATGTGACTCAAAGAAGATACTTAGGACAAAGTAAGATGGACTACAGCTCACATTTTGGGTAAAAAACGGAAATGAAGAAATCATCTATTTCAGGAAAGAAGAAAAAAATGGGGAACAACTTGGGAAATAAAAAATGTGGGTTCAGAGCACAGTTTTGTTATGTTAAGCTTTAAATTGGCTGAACAACACAAGTCATTCTAGAAAAATGTGTGTGTTTTTTCCCAGATATTTGTTCTTGGCATTACCTCCCTTGTTCTCCCACCCCCATATATTTTCATAAAGCAAATGCTTTGTCATATTCTTCCTCTTCATGGGATTGATTTTGGCTCATTTCACTGCTTCTGTTTGCATGGTCACAGCTGTCCATGAGAGTCTTTCTTTTCCCAAGTGGTCTGACTAAGCAAGGCTCATGACGAATAATGGGCAGCCCAAGGACCAGCCCTGATGGAGCTTGCAAGTTTTTTACTTTGGAGCAAAGCCAGTTTTGCTACTAGCAAGGCTTATGAGAGTTTTTTTTCTTCTAATGTTACAGCTAAATTTCCATTGAAATAATAATTATTCAAAAAAGAAAAAATATAAGATGCTACTCTTTTATTTTTTTACTGTCAAATACATTGGGAGAATTAGAAGATAATAGTGCTAGAAGTCTCTCTCAACCCACAACTCTGCTGCAACTGCCTCTGCTAGGGTCCCCAGGCCTAAAGAAACTCATCTCTCTATGACTTTTATTTCAAATTCATTATCCCTGACCTCCCTACCATCCTTGATACTTCAACCAAGCCCATGCTTTCCCCTTGGTTTCTAGCGTGAAGCACTCTTCTTAATTGCCTACTAACTCTCCAGAGTATTTTTTCTGCACCCCCTCTTGCTCCCCAAATACAGATATTTTCTACGATCCTGTCATTATCTCTATTTTTTTCTCTCTGAATTCCCTCTCTCAGTAATTTTATTTACCATATCTTTTCTGTTCAGACAAACCATAAATAACCGACTTCTCCACTACACTATAATCCTGCATTTCCAACTATTTGTTGAACATTGCCATTTAGATAATTTCAAATTTATTGTATCCACTAATCATTTCAAATTTATTATATCCAAAGTTGAAGTCCCCAGCTCCCTTCACAGATTTCCTCCTCTTCACTTATCTGTGTCCATCATTGGCAGTGATATGCTGGAGGTGACTCTTATTAGTTTATGAGGGCTCACTGGTGTACATTTCTTCACAACTCCAAGGTGAGGCATTTACACCACAGATAATAGTAAATGCTATAAATAATGGCTTTGCCCTTCTTTCCTCCCTTCCTTCCTCCCTTCCTCCCTTCCTCCCTTCCTCCCTTCCTTCTTCCCTTCCTTCTTTCCTCCCTTCCTTCCTTCCTTCCTTCCTTCCTTCCTTCCCTCCTTCCTTCCTTCCTCTCTTCCTTTTTGAGTGTTTATTATTGAGTACTTTCCAGCACATCACAGATTATTATACCAGTTACTTGAGCTTCAAACTTGAGAGTAATTATGGACTATTTTATTTTCCTCATCGCCTAAATCCATTCAGCTATCAGGTCCTATAATGATTAGATCACTTCAGACCTTATTATTTCCTTCATTCCTGGCCAATTTATTTCTAGGCTTCTCCTTACCTCTAACCAATTCAGCAAATGCTGCTAAATCAAACTTCCTAAGGACCAGCTGTAATCACAGTAAAAAGTTTTCAGTGCTTTTCTTTGCTTAACCAAGTGAAGGACCATTAGTTTTCAACCAAGATCAGTCATAATATGACCCCAATCCCACTCCAGCCTCTCTCTCTCAGTGCTCCCATTATGTGCCTCAGGATCCTGAGCTCCTAGTTTGAGCTTGGTTTATGAGTACTTAGGAAAACCTGGAGGATGAATTGTCTAACTGACCAAATTGAGGGGATCAGGAGAAACTTTTGACTCTGTGCCTATTTTTTCCTCCTGAGTTCCCTTTTGCCATTTCCACACACTTAAATCTTGCCTATATGTCAAAGTTTAGTCCAATGTCCACTTCTCCAGTCCAAGTGAACTTTCTCTATCATTGGAGGGGTGACTCTCAGAGCATTTTACTTATAGAGTTACAGCTTCACTATTATTCTCTGCCTTTTATTAAAATTTCCAGTAAATAAAACTGTCTTCTATTTTTTTAAATGGACAGGGGCATGATGAGCTTTGTCTTGAATTTAATGGGCACACACAGAACCAAAATGTGCGGAGTAATTTGATATGAATAGGAAAGTTAGGATTTATATAGTGTATTTCCTCTCAATATTTATCTAGTATGTTCTCACTTTTCATAGCATGTTATAATGCAGAAAGAAATCAGAATTTTATCTCTCTTGTGACATTATCCATTGGAAAATTGAGGGCAACTAGCAAAATGAGGTCTATGTCTGAGATTCCAGATGTCCCACCTCTCCAACATTATTTCCCACAAAGCACATCTTTGCCCTTGACATTCTAGGCAGAGTTTGTATGGTTGGATGATTGTTTGGTTAACATCCATCTTCCCTGCATGTGAATGAAAGGATGTTAAGGAATATTATACCAGATTATAAGCTCTCTGGGGTTGTGTTCTTCAGAACAACACTAGCACCCAGTTTAACTCTGCATTATTTTGTTAATTTAATTAACTGCATTGCCTATGTTTTTTCAACACCATAAGTAAAAAAATGAAAGCTGTTCCTAGTATTATTTGCAAAAGTTTATTTTTCAAAGGTGGTTTTTTTTCAAGCTACAAAAATCACTGTGTTGTAGATTAAGGACTTTTCTCAAGGGCTTTATTGGTTTATTTATTTACAGAGTTTGACTATAGCTTAGAAGATAGCATCAGTAACTGAGCACAGAGAAAGAGTAATTGGGCACTGTTTTAAAATTTACTGATGACTTCCTACAGCAGTAATACTTTAACATGGGCAGTGTGAGTAACATCTCTGAACATTTTTTACACTTATTTATCTATTAGATGATGACTGATATCCTTGAGTGCATAAGGATATAGTTAATGATCACTGATCATACTTATCATGTTCTAAATTCTGGAGATTTTGTTGTTGTTGTTGTTATTTTGTTTGTTTATTTCTATTAGACTAAGTGATTTCCTCCTTTTTTTACTTCCTGATCTAGAAATGACTTTACTAGCAAGAGCTAATACCTCTCCAAAATATATGTACACAGACTGGTTGACAATACAAATTGGTAAGCCCTATGAGTAGATATTGCAATCTAAAGAATATCACTATAAGCCAAGATCAAAAATGAGAAAAAGACATTTCTGAATCCCATGAAGGCAATAGATAACATGCCAGGCTTAAACAGTATTGGTGAACCAGCTATTAATATTCTCTCTATATATACTAATACATATTTTGCTCCTCCATATCCTTCTCTCAATACAGAGTTTGTTTTTATAATATTAATATTTTATCTGTAGTTGATTCCTTTAATTTTTATTATGCCATATTCCTCATAGCAATACTTATGATGAAATCCTTGGTCTGTTAAACATAACTCGCTCATGGAAAGACTTAATTGTTCTTCATGCCTCTGGTGTAGCTAACAATTATTGGATTTGGGCTGTTTCAAAGTATAGATTCCAGAAACTTTTTTTGTTTTTGGTATTTAGTGTTAAAATGAAATAACAAGGTCCATTAACCCACCTGACAAGCTATTTCAAGATATCATGATTCTGAAATATGAATATAAAAATCAAAGGCATTATCTTAGCCTAGTCCCTTCCATTTGTGTCTCTGTGTAATTTTCTCATATTAGTGTTGTTGGTGGACTGCTGTTTAAACAGGTCAATGCAAATTAGCCTTGTAATTTCCTTTGTAATAAAAGTCTGTTCTCCAGTCACCTAATCTGTGGTTAAGTATTATTCAGGCCATTGCTTTGTGTTCCTATTAAGGACAGAAGAGTCAGAAGAGAAAGAGTGGTAAGTATAATTTACTATCATCTACAATATGAGCTTTAAATCATTCCTTTCTTTTACATTAGTTTAACATAAAGTTTATAAAACACTTGCTATCATCTTTGAAAGAGCCATACTCTATTATTTTAATAATTTCTTATAAAATAATAAATAATCAACTTCAAATGCATATCATAGTATGTATTTTTGTTAATACTGTAGAAATTTATCTCTAAGGCCAATGACCCAACACTAGGAAAACCATGCATAAATTTATAAATGATATTAATTATATTTTTATTACAGAGAGAATGTTATAAATTAAATACATACTTTGGCCTTCTTAATGATGATAATAACAACGGTCAATAATAATAGATACCATTTATTAAGTGTTACCCATCTGCCAAATTCTTAAATTAAAACTAATTCTCACAACAACCCTGAATATGTATTATCCCTATTTTTCAGGCAATGAAATCAAAGTTAAGGGAGGTTATATAACTCACTCAATGCTTCATGTTAGAAAATTACAGAGTTGGGGTACAGAACCATGTCTCTCTGGCTTCAGTGCCCCTATTCTTGGATATCTTGCTTCCCACCCCCAAATGCCTGTAACCTTATTATGCTATTATCCAAATAAAAGATGGGTATAGAAAAGAAGAATAAAATACTAAGCAAGTAACTTGCTCTTTGCCTAAGTTCACCCTGGAAGATGTCTCCTTTCTGGTTCTACTTGTTACAACCTCCCAATTTAGTTTGTGTTTATGTAATTATTTGTCCATTTCAGAAAGAAAATTACCAGTTAAATGACTAATTTTTTAAAAAGAAACCAAATATATTTCAGAGGTTCTGCCAATGTGTAATGTCTTGTAACACTGGCCAAAAATAGCAGTAGACTAATTTTGAAATAACTGTTTTCTCTGCAGAATTCTTGAAGCTATTCTCATTTGCCTTCCTTTCTTGAATCCTCCACCTCCAAACACCCACCCCGGAAAAAAAGAAAAACAGATTACAGTAAATTTTGGCAAGGAATTCTATTTGCATCATTTTCTTAGAAGTCACGTGCTTTGGATTTCCTCTTGTTTATGATATATTAAAATGCCTTCCAGATGTTTTTAATTATTAAAAAAAAAGTTTTCAAGAAAGCAGGGTAATCCATAATAAAATTTCCTTTTTATTTTTAATGGCCAATAAATTAGTATATCCCAGCTTATCAAACTGCCCCATAATTCTGAGGGTGACCTCTTTGAGAAAGGTCAGGCATTGAGTTAGACAGCTAGATTTGGGCAGAGTCAGAGTTTTACCAAGAACACTTTTAGCTCCTGTTTCCAATTGAGGCTGCTCCCTGCCTGGGGCCTAGCCCGATGTAAAAGCCCATTGGCTGGAATTGCTTAAATGTCCCACACAAATATAAACACCTCCACAGTGTTGGGAAGATGAAAGGAACAGCTTATTGATATTGTATATGCTAACGTTTGGATGTGGGACAGGAAAGACAGCATTTAACTGCTGGTATGCAATGTTGAAACTGGGCCGCATGAAGAGGTTTTCATTTACTGAGGTTGGATGCATGCCCAGACTGCCATAGTAGAATTTAGGGAAAAACACAGAAAGGAGGAGAACCACGGAATGGTTTTGGGGAACATCCATCCACGTGGGACAGAAGAATAAATATATGTGAAGACCATGTTTTCAGAAATGAAAGGACTAGCCAGTAGAAAACTTGTGAGCCTCCCAAATCCCAACCTGGCCCTCTCCATTTTATAGTTGAAGGTAACTGTCCGTTCATCCTCATTTTGATTCCGAGTTAAGAACAAAACTATCATTTGGCTGAAAAGGAAAGAGAAGCAGGGCAGGGCAGGGCAGGGCAGGGCAGGAAGAAACCTTAGCTTGCTTTGCCTGTTGTTATTTTAAGCTTAGCAAAGGGAATAAATGTGTTTTTCTTTTACTAATGTTACCAAAAGAGAAAGAGCTTTGTGGATTATAGACATGGTGGCTTGTTAAAATGTATCTGCAGAACATCTGCCATGTGGGACAGAACAAAAAACTTTTAGGAAGTGGAGATGTTGTGACTCATAAAATTTAAATTTAAATGGGACATTCATTGGCTTCATTTAATGAAGCATTTTCTGATAATTAACTCTCTCATCACTCTACTCCACCTCATCTCTTTGTTTGTAACTTTCAGCACATTTGACAAGTATGAGTAAGTGTGTTGATAATGGCTTTGGAGAGATAGTTCATCAAAATAGGTGTCTGCAAGGAAGTGATGTTTGCGGAAATTTTAAATAAAGAAAGTGAGACAGTGTGACGCACACAAACTAGTCACTCAATCTGTATCTATTGAGTTCCCACAATATACAAAGAAGAAAGAGAATCCATCAGAAGGGAAAAATTGAGAGAAGTTTCACTGGATTAGAGTGGAGCGGGCAACAGAGGAAAGTTATGTGGGTACTCTAGAGACATCCAGTTCAAAGGTTAGAACAATAGAGTTTACAAAAAAGAACATGAGGATTTACTAGGTGTCTTGAGGAAAGAAGGAAAAGTTCATTCAAGACTTTTAATTTTGCAACCATGCACAAAATAAATACTAGATCGGGCCAAAACTTTATGGTTCTGCAGTCAAAACATGCCTATTGGTAATGAACAGAAGATCCAGAACAAATGAATGGGTTATCTATCATCTGCAGTCGTAACAGTGTAGCAAGAAAAGTACTGGATTAAAGAAAGTATCACTGGTGACCATTCATGATGACTACGTAATCCAGTTTTAACTTAAAAATCTGGAAGAATCTTTTGGAAAATGTCACATCTGGAAGGATAGGTCAACAAATGGACCAGGTGAATTGGGGCAAGTAAGGAAACTTCCATCTTTACTGAATTGATGAGATTTTTGTAAGTTACCAAATAGCATCAACTTAATGAACAGAGGTAAAGAAATATAGATTGAGGGGTTCAACCACTGAGTTCAGGAAACATTTATTTCTAACCTACTTTGGGTTAGGCAGCATTCAGGCACTGTTAAAGAAACAGACTATCATTGACACTGTAGCAAGAATTCGCTTGGCTCTTCTAGCCCAAAAATGTACCTGCTGATGTGGCTTCCACCAAAACCCAGCTCTCCTAGATATAGGAAGCCCACCGTAATCATTCAAGCTTTCATTTTTAGGAGAAATCAAGTGAAGGAAGAAGGAAAATGCCCAGACTTTCCTTCTGCCAGATCAAAGCTGTAATCCAAGGAGAGGTAAATGTCCCTGTTGGATCATTCTTACAACTAAATAGTATTGCCCAGATTCTTTCTAGCATAGTCCTGGCCCTAAAGATTATTGTTTTGCATTTCAGGTATGATCTGCTCAGAAATAACCTGAATGCAGCCTCGAACTACCTCTTTGTTCTCTTCTCCCTTCCATCCTGTCTTGCTCTTTCCATTCTAGGCACATTGGTCTTCTTGCCCCTCACAGAACACACTAAGCCTGCTGGGACCTTGGACTATTATCTTTGCACTTCCCTTTGCCTGAATATTCTTATCTGGACATCTGCAAGGCTCAAACTCCTACTTCCTCAGATGGCTGCTAAAATGTGACTTCATCAAAGTGGCTTTCCTTGACCACAGGATAGCTCCCCTCCTCACTGCCACCACCCACCCCTTTTATCATGCTTTATTTGTTTTCAGATTACTTATCACCACCAGATAAACTATGTTACTTTTATATTATTTATTTTCTTCTGCTAATTAAATGTAAGCTCAATAAAAGAAGGGTCTCTGTCTATTTTGTTCATTCTAGTTTCCTAAGCTCAGAATGGTGGCTGGCTCATAGTAGTTGCTCAATAAATATTTGTTGAATATATTAATTAATGCCCAAAGAAAAGCACAAAACACACTTGGACCATCGACCAAAGATAGAGTGATTGCAGCTGGACAAAACATGAGGAGCTTAGAGAAGATATTGTGTATCACTATGTGCCCAGCTCAGTGGTGCTGGTGCAGGAGTGAGGGAAGGATGGGGGGTAGGGAGCATGGTGAGAGAGAGGGAAGGAGGGAGGAAGTGCTTTTCAAAAGACATACAATGTCAAACAATAATGATATCTAAGAACAACTACTAGGATTAGTAAAAGCTTTGGAAACTAAATCATTATGAGAAATAGTTTAAGAAAATAGTGATTTTCTCAGCATAAAGAAAACAAAGCATCAAGGAGATAGGAGTAGGCATTAGGGGATGGAACAATATAGTCATTTTTTTTAATTAAGTCTTTATTATTTAAAGTATTACATATGTCCCCTTTTTTCCCCATTGACCCCTTCTATTCCACCCCCACCGCCCACCCCAGGCCTTCACTACCCTATTGTCTGTGCCATGGGTTATGCATATCTATATATATAAAAGGCTAATATGCAAAGTGTCCTCACAGGAGTTTGACAGGGAGACCGAGTTCTATTGCTCACTATGACATGCACTGACCACCAGGGGGTGGCATGGAATGAAGGGAGACCCTGGTCGGCAGCCAGATCAGGCCTCCAATCAACCCTGATTGCCAGAAGGTCAGGGGCCCTACCTGTGCATGAATTTTGTGCACTGGGCCTCTAGTATGCATATAAGTTCTTTGATCTCTTCCCACCTTCTCCTGCCTTTCCTCTGAGGTTCAGAAGTCTGTTTTATGCTTCTATGTCATCTGTAAATATGTCTTCTGAAATAGTGAGTAGATTTATTTTCTATGGTTCAGAGGACAGAAAGTTTTGACAATTTTGTTTCAGTAGTCTAAATGTTAGAGCTGTCCTATAGTAGAGTAAACTCCATCACTGTGTTAAAACAGAAATAATTTAAGAGAGATGTTGTCAATTAGATTTCTGTTTTAGGTGAGAGATTACACCAGATGACTCATAAGTATCTCCCAAACTAGGTTTTTGCATACACACACACATACACACACTCATTGGGTTTTAATTACTACAAATCATCCAGCTAGTTTCTAAAGTAGAGGATACCCAAATAAATAATAAATTTTGTTTTCATTATAACTGCATTCCATACAATATTTAGAAAAAAAACTTATACCAACGATTTCTTTGTTGTTTATCTGAAATTCAAATTTAACTGGGCATCCTGTATTATCTGGCAACTTTATGCTATAGGGAACACCAAAACAAAAGTATGTGCGTGAGTCTTCAGGACTCAGAATTTACATAATTAATGTAATAAACATAAAGCAGGGGGATATCATGCCAGAATTCATTCACAAATTTATAGCAATTAAAGCTTTGGGGCAGACTAAGATTATTGCTCTTACAGCCATACCAGCAGGTGAGGTTGTTTTTGTTTTTTATCACCGTTGACTGAATTTTTTCAGTTTTTGAGAATTCTAAAATGTATTTGTTTTAAAGTTGCTTTTTTTTGTTTGTTTGCCATATTCTTTCTAAATTTTCACAAAAGATTTTGAGCTAAATGATTCACTGCATATCAGGGTAGCTATTTGGCTTTCTTAGTATCTTCTTATCAAATCTACCTCCCAATTCAATGTTATTTATTTGGCACATTTCTTTAGTACTAGTTATTAACATTAACACTGACAAATGGTTGGATTCACTTTTAATAGACTATAATTTCAAAATTACAATTATAGTGAAATTAAAATAACCACTAAATAATTACCAAAACAACTTAGAAAATTGTGGGGGGTTTTATTTTGGATAAATAAAATACTGACAAAAGGAGGAGGATATTTCTGTTTAGCAGCTAAAGATGTGCTGCTATAAGGCTAAAGCATAAAGCTTTAAAATGATAAGATTTGGGATAATTTTTAAATTGTAAATTAATTTTAAATGATTATTGCAAATTTTGTGCATAAAGTGAAGAGTTATTAATATTTTAAGTTGTGTTGTTTCAATTTGCCTATTTGAAATATTTACATGAAATGCAATGGCCTTGTATAAAACCACCCTGGATCTCAAAAGTCTTAGGCTTATTTTTGACAGGAATATAAGCAAAAGTGAAACAATTACAAGAAAATTTATTCAGTGTACTATCAAGTTTAAAACCAAAAAATTCAAAGACTGGAGAACTCATCATGGGATGGGAGCAGGTAGGAAAGCTTCGCTGAGAAATGAGGGCTTAATTTGTGCCTTGTAGGATGGGCTGGGAACATATACCAGGAGAGGAGGAGGAAGGTAAGACTAAAGAACTAATATTCAAAAACTTTTGACAGGAAAATAAGAATTAGGACAGGAGAAGCCAGAGATAACATATAAATATTCCATTTGGAAGTGGGACATGATTATGAATGGGAAACATAGGTTTATTAATCAGGATTTTAAAGGCCACCCTAAAGAATGTAGACTTGATATCATGGCCTATAGAGTCATCATATATGCCTGCGAAAAATGGGCATCACAAGAGTGGTGTTTCTGGTGCTGTTTGTGGTTAAGTCAGCTCAACAAAACAACTCAGAACACTGATGCATCTAACCAAAACTCAGAGGACAGCAACTGACAGTATCATTCTTTGAGCGCTTCTTTTAAAAAGTCATCTTTCTTTACAGATATTTGAGCTTGTAGAGTTACTTCTATTCAGAATGAAGACTCACAAACTTCTGTCCATGGATAACACATCAATATTTAGGTCTCTGAAAACTGCAAGTGGGTCATGGGTGGCTTTGTGACCAGAGGTGAGAGAAGAGCTCAATCCTGCATCCTCTCCACAGGCAGGTCCCACTGACAGCCGCATGGATGTGTCCTATGTCAAGGTTCTCAGATCAGACACTAAGATTACTCTCTAAGCATTTATCTCTTTGAGACCAGGCATACTGTTCAAAGAGATGCCACTTCTGGCCATTCTCCCCGACTAAGGAGGAAGGCATGTTTGTGAGATATATTTTTGCCAGCTTGTCCATCAGAGAATATTTATTTGTTCATTAATGTCTTTTATGAAAATTGTACAAGTTACACAGTACAGTACCTGCTGATCATTTATTGCCCAGATTTACACTGCGTGACTGGATGGAAAGTGCAACTCCAGAACGGAGCTCTCTTATTCCCTGCATAAGCGGTTATACTGCAATTTACAGGATAAAGACATTCATTTTAGACACTGTAATTAGCACTTGTCTTATTTATACATCTTCCTTAACACTGTGTCCCCTTTAAAATATTTTTATTTAAAATGACGTGCAAGGAAATAGTTTGGTATGCGTTAGGGAAAAAGAAACAACAAACCACTGATAAATCTGTCTGTTAAAAACCACAGTACACAAATTAAAAGAGTAAGTTAACATTATATGTCTTAATCTCTTAGCACCATTGTTCATGCTTATTGTTTCTTGCAGAATAGTCTAAAGATATTCTTTCCAGTAGACCAACTCATTTTAGTTGACACCTTGGAAATGCTTTGCTTGTTTCAAATAGGTCTATTATGCTCTCAGACACCTACATATTTAGTAAGTCCAGCCTTTGTAAAATGACTGGTCTATATGGCTTTGTTCCTCCATTATTTATTTTGTTCTCTCCAGCTCCCCTTTCAAACAATTCATAGTTACCAAGAGATTTATTAATTCCTCACCGAAGTTTCCTTACCAAATGCAAACTCTGATTCTGCCTCTAGCAGAGCAAGATGCGGTAACTCAACAGTCCTAAGATTTCTATTCTTAATTCTTAAATGTTTCCCTTCCTTCATCCCTTGTGAGATAGGTGAGAAAAGCAATTGCCCCCACTGCTTAATGCATCACAACTCGGAAACTCACTCCATCCTTGTAATTTTGAATCTCAGCCCAGCTGGCGGTTCCTGGATTTCAGACACTGAATATGAGTTCAGCACTTTTAAATCAACCACTCTGCACAGTATTTCTGTCAAAGGGAAACCTTTTCTTCTTTGGCAGAAAGGGTTTCCTGATTTCCGCTGCAGCCCTGGAGAACTGAACAGTCTCATAAATGAAACCAGAATGTAGGAGAAAAATTAAACTGGATATAATTTTCTAACGCTGTCATTGGAAGAGTCCTGTTCCACTTACTGTTCAGTAAGAAGAAGGCACCTCTGTGCCCTGTGAGATTTTTCAAACAGTTCCTCCCTTCCAGGCTAATGGCTTGTTGCAGTTTGACTAGCAAGGGGTTATTTGGGTTAGGTGAAAATAGAAGGAGGAATGAAATATTCCTTGGATTCAATTCTTCTACCTTAGAAGAATCCCTCAAATTATTAAAATGTTTTTATAATTAGGTAACTTTATGAATTTTGTTTATCATGGCTCTTAGCTGGTTATGTTCTCCTCTGAAAATCCCCATTGTTGACAATGGGAATGGTGGGGCAGTAAGAGACAGCTTGGCTTAGCCAGATGTGACACAGCAGCTTCAGAAATAACATCTCTTACTCCATTTTGCCAGGATAAGTTTAAATCTCAAGCCTTGAAAACAAAGGAAGTAAAAACTCTGAAAATAATATAAAATATAAACTCTATTTGGGTTCCTAAATAATAATAACAAAAAATTTTATAATTTTTACTATCCAGAGAGTAAACTATTCTTTACCCTTTATATCTTCCTCCCATTAAGTACCATACATGATCCATTGTACCCTAACATTGAGGTAACACAGAAGTTTGTGCTTCCTGTATTCTCTGCTTTCTACTATGCATTTATTTAATGTATGGGGGGGTCCCCCGTTATGTAAAATAACCTAAAATATATATAAAAATTTGTCAGATTTATTATGAAAAGTCCATGGAGAGGTGCTAATTTTCTCCACCAGTGTGCACTAAAGAATATTTACAAATGTCATTTCCTGACATTTTTCATACAAATGACTGTTTTCTATACCTTGATTTCTTTGCTATGTCCCAAAAATGCCATATAATCCCTTAGATATCTTGAAATAATTTTATCTATAGATAATCATTGATTTGTGGACATTAAACATGAGACTTTTGAGCTCTAACTCATACTGGGATGGGTATTTACAGGTAAATGTGAACAGTGAGGAACAAAGATTTAAACATATATGAAGTTGAACATAGCTGACAAATTTATGGAAATAATATTGAAATAAGTACATTCATTCATTCAATATTTATCCAACACATATTTATTGAGTGTTTACTATTATTGAGTATCGAGCGCCAGGCATTATATTAGCTATTGAAATTCAGCAGTAAAAAAAACTAACATGGTTTCTGATTTTATGAATTCAGGACATTGGCCTCTTTGAAGCAGGAGGACCACGCTCTTGAATTCTTTAAAGAAACATTGCTGGGCTCAATTGCTGTAGAATTCTAAAAGTCTAATATAAATGTGCAGCAGTAAGCAAGGAGTGCTCAGGAAAGGCGCTATAAAAACAGAAAGCTAAGGAAATCATAGAATGTTTGAACTAAAAGGTACCTTAAAGAACATTTATTCCAGCCTCTTTATTAACTCAAATGAAATCCTTGTTTACGTTTCCACAATGGTTAATGGCTGAGCTGAGTCCAGAATATACTTCTGTGGACATGCACCTATTTTTATTATAAAATCCAACTTCTAAGTGTATTCATCGTACAACATAGGTGTTGTAGGTTGAATTGTATCCCACCTCCAAAATTCATAGGTTGAAATACCAAACTCCAGTTCCTCTGAATGTGACCTTATTTGGAAACAGAGTCATTGCAGATGTAATTAGTTAAAGTAAGATGAAGTCATACTGGCCCAGGGTGGGCCCCTAATTTAATATGGCTGGTGTCCTTGTAAGAAGGACATACACACAGTGAGAACACTATGTAAACACTGGCATTACACTGTGACAAACCAATAACTTACCCAAAGCTATGAGAGAGTCCTGGAAGAGAGTCTTCCCTATCACCTACAGAGGGAGCATGAACTTGCTAACACCTTGATTGCAGACTGATAGCCTCCAAAACTGTGAGACAATACATTTCTGTGGTTTAAGTGACACATTTTGTGGCACATCCTTACCAGAATCTTATGAAAGTAATATAGAGGGCAATTCCATTTGAGGCTTACTCACGGTTTTTTCATTCATTTACTTATTTACTAAACAAGTATCTATTGAGCACCTACTATGTGCCAAGCCCTGCACAAAAGATTGGGAATAATAGAAAGATGAATAAGGCCCAATTCCTATCTTCAAAAACTACATGAATATTCCAAACTATTCAATAATTATGCTGTGAGGTTCCTCCCACCCCATCTGGGATCCACTTCCATCTGTGTGGTTCTTTCCCAGTAAAATGATTTATTCTCCCAATCAACACTGAAAGACGAGATTCCACTTCTATCTTGGGTCCAGCCTCTTCCCTGGAAATATGTGAAACTGTTGCTTCCCAGGAGTAGTAACTCTCTACAATCAGTGAGTTATGGTTTGGGGGTAGAATCCAGGCCAGTGACAGTCCCTTAGCATGTTATTAAACCAAGCATCTCAAATCCACCCACCAGAGGACCGCACAGAGCCCAGCCCTGAGTCACTGTCATGCATTATCAGGGCCATAAAGTGAGTTTTTAAAATTTTAAAATTTTCAAATAAAATATACAAAAGTTGATTATTTAGCAGTTTATCAACTTTACCCTCCTGTGGCAAAGGGAGCAGACAATAAAATTGTTCGAAAGAGGCTTCAAAACTACTTTCTGCCATTTTTATTGCAATTTTAAAGAGGACTGAAACAATTCCCTCCATAGACCCCTGGCTGGCTTTGCTGTTTCCACCCCTGAGAGCGTGTTTGCATTCCTACAGCTGATGCTGCTGGAGTCAGTCCCTCTCTCCTCTTGCAGGAACATGTGGTCACAGCTTCCAGGGCTGTGTCTGTGACATCCAGAAGCCAGAGGAATTATAGGATCTCTGGCCCACAGACCCAGCCATGGGGCAAGTCAAGACTGAAATTGTCCCTACTGCATAACAGCACCTTTCTCCATTTCCCAGTGACTGACTGCCCCCAATCTTCCTGTCCCCACTGCCTCAGATGTTGCCCTCATGCCAACAACAGTAAGAATGAATCTAAAAGGATGACAAAAGTAGGCAAAGGTTATATTCCCCTTTGGTAATCCCTCTTTATGAGGATGATAGGAGTCCCACATATGTACTACAGGGAAGGAGATAAATAAATCATGCTTCTCCAAAGTTGTGAGGAGCATCCATGCTATTTATGTTTCTAGAAATCCCACTGGAAAAGCCTGGAAGATGAACTTTTAAGTGGATTTATGAGGGTCTTATTATCCATGGTTTTTAGTGCAGTTGCTATTTTTCACTTAAAGCCAGTTCCCTTTAAACCTCACCTTTTTATCCAGAAAAATAAAATATAGGCTCATAATGTCCAGAGTATTCCCTTTAAACGGCAGAGAACGAGCCAGAGGTCTAGTTCATATGAGATCTCTTTAAGTCCTCTTGGCCTTTTAGCATTTTTGTTTTATTGTCTCCTTTCAGCTGCAAGAGAGCACAACAAGTAGAAATGTTTCCTCTGTGGGTTTACATAGGACTTTCCGGAATTAAGCACTAGCTCATCTATTTGGAGCAATGGGAGAGTCTACCATGACACCCAGAGAGTAGGTGGTCCAAAGTGAAACACAAAGAAAAACCCGAGCTTAAGCAAATGGCTGTGAGACCACAGGAGGAAAAAAAATTAAGGAACATATTGTTATTAGAGCTAAATATCCATTCACTTGTTCGTTTATTTCTTCAAAAATATTTATTGAGCACCTACTAGGTGTTGAGTTTGGTGCTACTCTCTAGGAGTATAATGTTGCACAATAGACATGCTTACTTTCCCCATAGAGCTCACAGTTTGTTTTTTAATTGATTTTAGAGTGAGAAGAAAGGTGAGAGAGAGAGTGGGGAAAAAAATCAATGTGAGAGTGAAACACCTATCAGCTGCCTCCTGCACGCCCCCTATTAGGGATCAAGTCTGAAACTCAGGCATGTGCCCTGACTGGGCATCAAACCAGCAACTTTTTGGTTCACAGGAGGACACCCAACCAACTGAGCCACACTGGCCAGGGCAGAGTTCACAGTTTGATCAAAGGAAGGGAGCCATCAAATAATGATATAAATAAATCAATTAAAAGTACAAGTGAATGCTGTGAAGGATAATTATAAAGTGTGATATGGGCATAAAGTGAGCCAGTTTTACCTAATCTGGGGTGGAGATAATAGGGCAAAGGTCTCAGGGAAGGCTTGCTTGAAAAAAGTAATTATTGAACTAAGGTTTAGAGAAAATGTGGAATTCAATGAAACAGCCAAAGTTAAAGATGGGGTTGGGAATGGGCACTCCAGGAAGAGGTTAGAAAGAGGGCAAACATTCTTGTCAAAGGAAGAAGGGCACATTCAAAGAACTTAAAGAAGACCTGTGTACCTGAACACCTGGAGAGAAAGGTGTGAAGTAAAGCTGGAGTGGTTGGTAGGAGGCAGCAAGTCCTTGCAGGGTTTGGCAGTCCTATTAAAGCTTTGGAAGTGATCCAAAGAGCAATGGAGAGCTATAGGAATGTTGAAAGCAGGAAAAGTAACATGAGGAGAAAACCATTGTACCTGCTAAGATCTGGTGGAATTAGCTGCAATTTACAAAAAAATCATGCTATTCCCTTACTCCACTCCCAGCCCAGTACTGTATCTCCTAGAAGCTCAAAGTTATCCCAGTTTACCATAGGAAGTCTAAAGGCTCAAACTAATTTTATTTACTTGCACAGTGATTAGGCAATTTTATATTCCTCAGAAAAGGGGATGGCAAATCATTACTTAAAATGCAGCAATATGGACTGCACCTCTAGCAAGATTGGCAACTAATGATAGACTTAGAAAGCCAATGTTTCATTGGAAATCTCAGGCACAGTCACCTGCTAGGAGAATAAGTAAAACTTTTTGAGTATATTTATGTATTACCTTTAATTTGCTTTCGTATCTGTAACCAACTTTTAACACAGTACGTATTCAACACTATCAAAGATTATCAAAAGTGATATCAATGTAGTTTAAATTGTTTACCTTCAGGAATAATGACCTGACCCATAACAACAGAGCAATAACCACACTTCCATGTTACTGGCCAAGAAAACCTGGATATTATCCAAATTGGGGCAAATCACACCACAAACACATGTTCATTTTGGCTGCCCCTCCTTACAAACTAAATGTTTATTTCAAATTATCTGAGCTCCCCACATTCATTTTCTACTCTACTCTTCCATGCCGTGTGTTTGGGAGACTCTTTCCAAAACTTGAATCTGCTGGTGCCATTTTGCCTGCTTCAAAGCCTCTGCTGGCTCAGAGGCTGAAGACCAAACTCTCTAACTGGGAGTAGGAGGCTCTCTGGTGTGGTTCAACTCCACCTATCTCTCCATCCTTGTGCTCCCCACCACTCTCTGTGCCTGGCACTTCACCGGAGGGGAAATGGTGCTTTGAAAAAGATTCAGCCCCTGTCCTCAAGACAAAAGTGGTCTGATGAGAGCTGTTGTATTACATGACATGGATTCCGTTACTGTTGAGTAAATTAGTAACTTTAGGCAGAGTAAATACCAGGTGTCAGCAG
Source organism: Corynorhinus townsendii (assembly GCA_026230045.1). Lineage (NCBI taxonomy): Eukaryota > Metazoa > Chordata > Mammalia > Chiroptera > Vespertilionidae > Corynorhinus > Corynorhinus townsendii. The sequence continues at coordinate 155,586,058 of JAPDVU010000002.1, forward strand.
AACACATGATTGACACTTAGTTCAGGCTCATAGAACATGGGAAGTTGTTCTGGATTCAATGTCATCAAACATGTAGCTTTAAGAATGAAGGTCACACAATTTAAAACGTAATGATATGTGTTCTGACACTGGTCCCTCTTTTTTTTCCCCTTTTATGTTAATCTTGTTTCCCATGTTATATTGTAAGCTCCTTAAAGGCAAAGACCATTACTTACACTTATAGATTCCGAACATTGTTTATAAGGTGCTAACTGCATGGCATGTGCTTGCAAATAAATATATATTGATCAATTAATAGGACACTAAATTCTTACCTTGGAATGCATGGGGGAAGGGAGAGAGTGGAAAAATGCTGGAATACCAAGTCAACCAGGAATGAAAAACATGGCTATGTGGAAAAGGTTGGCACAAAGATAAAGCTTTACTGGTAATAAAATTTTTTTTCAATTTAACAGTGATAATGATATAATGACTATATGATTTAATTGAAAGGTAGGAGCCAGAAAAAAGACCTCACTAACTCACACTAATGAGAGGTAGGCCCACTGCAGCCCAACAGAGGTTATTAGTAATTGATTTTCTATTTTTTAAATATGTGCTTAGCTCACTCCTGCCAACATACACAAGTTGACTGCAACACAGAATACATTTTGTCTTTTCATTTTGTCAAGTGTAGTTGCATTTTAACTATTTATGATAATACTTAATAGTATATTAGTAAGTGTCTTGTAGTGTGGCATGTAAAAATAATGAAGTCTTAGTAAGATGAGAACATGATAGAGCTCTCAGCTATTAAATCTTTGCTGAGATGTGAAGTGAGACTGCGTGGTTCTTTGTGAGAACTTGGGGTTTGCAGATTAGGGAAGTGAAAATTAACAAACTTTTTCTGAATTACATTTATGAAGTATAGATGTGGTGATTTTAAAATGCGTTGAAATGATTAATATGTTTGAATATGAAAAATATGCTAAGATACATGTTTCTTTTAAGTGGGCTTTTTTGTAGATATTAAAACCAAAAAATAAATAAAAATAAAATAAGGCCTCAGCTGGCTTTCTCTCTTTTATATACTTTACTTCTGACTCCCACAAAGCACATTCTATTTCCAGAATATTAAGAATAATTTGAGCATGTGAATGTTTTTTTTAATTTCAAATTAATCTTTTTTTATGGTTATGGATGGAATTATAATCATTTCCTGAGGAAAAATAAGATTAATGTTTTAAAAGTTATAGAAAACTTGACTTCATATTTTTGCTATTGGTATATTTTACATAGATTTTTTTTTTACTTAAATATTCTGTTACATCCAAGTTTCCAATTTTAAATTCCAGAAATACATTTTACAAGATTCAGTTGAATAAATGTCTGCCAAAAGACTCCACCAAAACCTACCTCCAAACACCAGCCTCCCTACCCCAACAACAACAAAAAAATCAATAAGGGCCCTCATTCTCTACAGCAGAGCTTTGTTCTTTTCTACCATTTTTAAAGTGTTTTCCCAGTTTCTTTGTCTTGGTAATTGAAAATGTTTCCCAATTCTTTTCAGGCTTTCTTTGCATACCATGTCTTCCCTTTCTTGGACTAGCTCCTTCTTCATTTTCTTCCAATTTTGTTCTCATCCCTCTGCTCTCTCACAACTCATCCCTCATTCTTTTTAAAAACCCTTCTGGCACTATATCCTTATTGTAATTGGTCCTATTCCCTCACCCACTAATTTTATGAGGTTTTTTTTTTCCACCTGTACCACACTCATGGAGGACTGAAATAGGGTTTTGTCCTATTACTACAATACTGAGAATATCTATGTTTTGAGGTTGACCTTCAAGTGGTCAATTTTTATTATAACATTTGTCACTTTAAGTTTATTGGTGAGAGAATATGAATTCAATGGCCATAATAGGAGCGATCATGGAAAGCATATCTATTATATTATTGTAAAAAATAAAAATTCAGAGATAAAGGTTTTATCACTATTTTAAAGATTGATGGCTAAAGCAATCTTTATCAGCCCAACCAGTGTGGCTTAGTGATTGAGTGTTGACCCATGAACCAGGAGGCCACTGGTTCAATTCTTAGTCAAGGCACATGCCCAGTCCCCAGTGGAGGGTATGCAGGAGGCAGCCAATCAATGCTGTTTCTCTCTCGTCGATGATTCTATCTTTCTATCCCTCTCCCTCTCCCTTTCTCTCTCTCTCAAATCAATAGAAACATATTTTTAAATGATAAATAAATAAATATCAAAATTTCTAGCCTGAATAACTATTTTGGCATCTCATCTTCTATTTATGTGGTTTGAATATAAAATGAAGAGAATATATAAAAATATACATTTTATCACTCATAGGGATTAAATTTTTTATTTGCCTTATACAAATAGTTGATAATGACTTATCCTGAAGCTTTCTTGTAAGCATTATTCGTTTCTGTCATGAACAGGGAGAAGATATGCAAGGCATGGTTTCTAAAGAACATGGCTAAGACAAACAACTTAAAAATCTGACATGCCAGCTTTCCTCCTCAGGCAATCCAGGCAACTCATGTAAATAGAGAACCCAAGGTGAACAATACTTGGGAGAGTTCGTCAGGGGGTTTCGTGATGGTCATAGTACCTCCATCATCATATCAGCAATTGAGGCAGGTGCTCTGTTCCAGGTGAGACACTGACCAGAATAAAGTGGAATGGAATCACATTTAGGGTTAGGTCTTATCAGAATAGAAATTTTCAAGACAGTGAACAGAAACTAATAAAAAACTCAGTGGAGGAACTTGGACACTTGAGGAGCTCGATGGTCATTACAGGGTCACTGGGCCCTTGGTCTAATTAGCAGCACACAAATCATATGAGAACAGTAGTTAGGGCTGGAGTGATCAGATTCCAGGGCACTGGGGCTGGGAGGGAAAGAAATATTGCCTACTCTGAATCCAGACTGCTTTGGGAACTCTGATGAGTGTCACCCCTCAGGAGAAGTAATTAAGAGACACAGCTGGGTAGGACAGAATCACAAGCTGACAAGCAGTGATTTCCAAAGTGAAATATCTATGTCTATATATGTATCCATTTATGTACACAAATAAATATGCATTTATGAATAAGTATGTACATATACCAATGTAATACAGCTACTGTCCATCTTACATCAGAGAATCTGTGGCACAGAAGGTCTAGGCTAACGTATAGAAATATCGCTCCTTTATTTACTCCAAATGCTTTCAGACACCTGTGAAATTTGATACGTTCCACATTCTAGTGTTCTTCAGTTTGAAGTACACTAGGTACATACTAGAGAACAAAGAGAGGAAATGATTTTATGAGGACTTCCATTTCTAAGAAATGACAGACTACATAGCTTGAAAATTATCCCAACAATGAAACACCTAGAAATTATATATATATATATATATATATATATATATATATATATATATATTACACATCATTTTAAATGTACAGACCAGCTCACAAAAAAAGTCAGGGAAAACTCCATGGTTCAAAAATAGAAAATTGATAAGCAGTGCAGTGAACTAGAGCTGATACTTCAGAGCTAGTAAAAAGGGTTTACCAGTCTCAGCAAACACAGAATAAGAGGCAAGACCTAGAAACCCTGTTAAGGAAGAGAGTTATAACTGGGACTCCATTTGTAAATCTGGAACCAGACAGCACAAATTTAAAAACACTGCCCATTTTTATAGGAAAATGACAAGGATGCTTTTTTATATAAGCATAAGCTCTAAGAGAGGGAGTTACACACTTGAGAATATATAATCTCATGCTTTCTTTAGGCAGGTGTGCTTTTAAATTTATACTATCAATATGAGCAAATTGGAAAATTTACATTACAGGCCCAACTTGGGTAGCTGTGTACAGCAAACACCAAAACACTTATGGAAGGTTAGATTCTCAATAGGTAAACCTCCGAGTTCACAATTCAGAATTGACAAAACATGCTATAATACAATTCACTGTAAACAAAAGTAATCACAGTTAGGAAACAGTTATGTTTAAAATTATTGACTTTAAAAGTTAGTAAGAATAAGATACTATTAAAAAAAGACTGGTGAGTTATCAAAAAGAAGGAAATAGAACATATGAAAATTTTAAATATGGTTATTGAAAATAAAACTAATGAACTATTTAAACAGAAGATTCAGTAGAGCTAAAGAAAGAATTAAGAAATAGGATGATAGATATCTTTTATGTAGCATAGAGAGATAAAGTAAAAGGTAATATGGAAGAGAGTTTAGAAGACATAGCTGATGAAATTAAAAAGTCAAATATATATTCTAAAGGAGTACAGAAGAAGAGAATGGAAAGAATGGAGAAGAAACAATATTGAAATGATAATTGAAAAATTGTTCAAAAATTGATATGAACATTATCAGATTCAATTATCAAGCACAAGTAATCTCAAACATACATACAATTTAATCCACACCTAGGTACCGCATAATGAAACTAGAGAACACCATATTTTTTTAAAAAGCTTCTAAAACAGTCAAAGAAAAGAAAAAAAAAACACCTTTGAAAAAATAAAATGATACTGACAACAAATTATTAATAGCAACACTAGAAATAAAAAGCAAGTGGATTAATAATAATCCCAGTATGTGGAAACTAAATAGCCATCAAATAAGACTGTATACTGTTATAATCTCCCTGCAGAGATGAATAGACTCTTTAACCAAACTTTAGCTCAGATATGATGACTGATCATGCCACACAACAGCAAGAAGCTATAGAAAGTTGTATTAATCACAGAATGAGACTTTATGGAGCGAGAAGACTCCTAAGCAGTTCTAAAAGTGTCTTGAGGGAGTATGATAAGGAGACTTATGATGGTTTAGTGTTTAGGGGCTGAGATGAAGGTGTCTTTGCATGATCTAGAGATTGTACAATTTGAATTTTCTGCCACCACCAAAGGAGGAGACATCAATAGCCAGCTAAAAATACACTGTGTCCCATCAAAGGTGAAGGCTAACTCTGACTGAAAGGCTATTGAAACAGGCACAGAACAAATTTAGCTGAATCCATGACTTAATATTGCTTACCAATTGCTGATTGTATGGAGATAGTACTTTCAAAAATATTAAATATGAGGATCACAACATTACAGTTGTAGTAATCGATCATGAGATGCAAATCATCTTTTCTGAGTTGAAAACAGATCAAATTGGATTTTTAAATAGAAAAACAGTGAAGATAGCCACCCTTTCTATGAATTGGTCTTGTATAACAGGTTTCAATCTTTTAAAACCCTATTTTAATTTATATTGGGTGTATTGCCTATTTTAACTTGGGACAGGGAGGGAGGGTGACTTAAATAATTTTAATTTATATCATTAGGTCACAGTATCTGTGCCAGTTATAGGGTATTTTAGAACATTGGGTGTGGGAGGTTTAAGCAAGGCAATAGTTCCAATGGTTAACATGTGTCATACCAGTTTGTGTTCTACTATATGTTCAGTAACTCACCTAAGAGTAAGGTTGATACTTCATTTAAATTTAGTGGAATCTCCAAGTATAGCTCTAATTTGAGCCCCAGTATAGATTAAAGCTATGAAGATTTACCCATTGATATAACTCCGTGCAATTAAAGTTAATTTAGAACCTATATTTTACAGGCACAAAAACCAATCATCAACCTTTTGTCTTTTTGCTGAACAATTTTTTTAGTAAATTTAGATTTCCAATTGGGTCAAAAATAACATTTGTGTCAGTTTTGTTGTTTCCTGACCCTATATTCAGTGTTGTTGTTGTTTTACTTCAATGTTTTGTTTTGTTGTTTTTGTGGTTATTGGATGTAATTTGGGGAGGTCCTCTCCATCTTGCTCACATTTATAAGTTTCTTCCTCCAGAGAGAGTTCATATTCGCATCATCAGTGTTAGGGTTCTCCCATTAACCACCTGGCTGGGCCATAGGGGTGCCATGGATGTTATCTCTACAATCCTGAGTATAAAGATCTTTTGTTGGTGACAGACGCATAGTTAAAAACAGCAACAACATGTTTACAGTCTTAGTGAGAAATCTATCCTGAGGAGTATAGACCCCAGCAGGCTTCATATAAGTGCCCTTGCCCCATATGAATGACCACCACATGGGCCTGTATATTTCATAGGATATTGTTCTGTCTTTCCCCTGATAGCTCTATGGAGTGGAAGCCAGTGCTTGGTTGAGACACAAAAAACCAACAGTCTCAAAGTAAGAGTGGTTCCCATTGTCCGAGCATCCGTCATGGCTTATGCTGCAATCAAGACAAACAATTCAATCTGAGATATACAGATACTAGCAGGTCTGTGCTAAGCACACAACCCATATGCCTGTCCTTAAATGCCGATTACCAAAGCTTTCAACTTAGGTTCAGTGGACTCAGCAAACTCAGTACAAAGAAGCAGAGTTCAAAGCACAATCTTTCCAGGAGGCAGCAACACAACTTAAAGAACATGCTAGTCAGCAGGCAGCAGTGCCACTTATCAAGCCAAAGCAAGAGAATCAATACCCCTGGTGGTTTAGCCAGTGCCTAGATACTTTTCTGACTTCACCAATTATTGTGGTCCCTCCTCAAAGATGAAATGTATTTTCCCTTTTCCCAAATTTGATTTAAATTTGAACCAAATAATCTTGAAACTAATAATGTCATACATACCAAGAGGACACAGATAGCTTTGTTACTCACATAATGAAGCTTTCTGGGGAGAGCAGGCAGGTTTACCAGCAGGGAGAGGCAAATGTCTTGGGGTTTATGGTGGATCGGGGATGGAGATGGGATGAGAATTCTCTCACCTGGACCAGGGTTTGTATGATGTGAACTTCCTGCTATCTCTAACAGAGGAGCACCCAGGCTTTCTTATCTGCTTTCTCTCAGATCTGTGGCAGGAAACAGGCAAGTGGTAAGCCTTGAAAGGGGTCAGTAGTCAAACTTTAAATATGGAACCAGACTATTACATACATGATTAAGTTAACTATTAGTCAAGAATAGGGGTAAAGTAAAAGATGCTCAGAGGGAAGGGGGCAGGGAGGAAAGAGATTAACCAAAGAATGTATATGCATTTATGCATAACCCATGGACACAGACAATAGTGAAAGCCTGACTGAGGAGGGGAGGAAGGGAGGGAAGTAGGGGTTAAATGGGGGAAAGAGGAGGACTTCTGTAATACATTTCATAATAAAGATAAATAAATAAATAAATTTCTTAAAAATAAAAACTGAGCCTGGCCAGTGTGGCTCAGTGGTTGAGCGTTGACCCATGAATCAGGAGGTCACGGTTGAATTCCCAGTCAGGGTACATGCCCAGGTTTTGGGCTAGATCCCCAGTAGGGGGGCAGGCAGGAAGCAGCCTATCAATGACTCTCTCATCATTGATGTTTTTATCTCTCTCCCTCTCCCTTCCTCTCTGAAATCAATAAAAACGAATTTTAAAAATAATAAAAAAATTAAAATCTGAGTTTTTAAATGCATTAAATTGAATCCCTATCACTGACTGGATTTATGCTTCTCTCTGCTTCCCTTCTTTTTTATCTCAATTTTTTTTTTTTTATCTTTTCTAGTTCCTTTAATTTTTTATCTTCTTGGTCTCAGTAGTCATGAAAATCCCAAGAGATAGGTGAGAAAAATAAGTTTTAAATACGCTTTTCATAAGACAAAGCAGTCATGGAATATAAATGGAATTTAATTTCAGACTGGCATTGGAATGAGGGTGGCTGGATGTAACTCTTAACTTCTAGAAATGGAGTCCCAGCCACAGGCCTCTCCACCAGCTCCCCAGCGGAGTGGAGTCATGACCCGGTGCTAAGGGAGAAACTGCTGCCATCGTTGCGGTCAGGGTAGCCGTTCTGCGTGTGGTTGTCCTCCCAGGGTCTGGCAAGCGTATCAGGAAGTCCTGTCTCCATGCTGGTTTCTTGAGTATAAAACTTCAAATTCCATCACAGTGGCTGCCATTAACTGATGAGATCAATTAAGCAAGCAGCACTACCTGCGGAAAACTGACCTCGCTGAGGCACAGATGTGGGGATCAGTGTGAAAGGGAGGAAACAAAAAGACAGCAGACTGGGTTTTCTTCATGCTCTGTTTTTAGGAGTGAGTCCCATCAGTGTGTTCCTTTACTCTGCTTCAAACAACTGCTTCCCCAGCAACTCTGAAAAACCCCCGCTTGGCCTCATTCCTTAACCTCACTAAGTTATTACAGTTAATACCACAGTTAATGGTTTCTGGAAAGACGATATCTATCAGCATCTGAGTGTACACATTTTGGCCTAAATATTGAGAAATCGTCGGTATGTAATGCAAAGCCTGGGTGTGCCTGCCTGTAAAAAGTAGCTCATTAGGATTAATCTTTTACAGAGTGACTAATGCGAAGGGAACGAGGCCCTTTCCTCTGCGACTCGGCGGAGGTTTTGCCCACGCTTTCAAATACTTCTCTTTGGAATGCAGCTGGTCACTCGTGAAGGCTCTACTCAGACATATGGAACTTAAAAACCTTGGGTGTGTGTGTTTTTTTAACTTGTGTATATTCTAGCAAGTTCTTGAAAATCAAATAGCAGAACCTAAGCAGAAGACTGATGCCAAAACGCATGCCCAGTTGGGGAGAAGTGTGCGGGGACTGGCCCAGCCTACTTCCAGAGCCTCAAGTGCAGCCCGGTAGAACTCTGTGTTTCCTTCTGCTCCCATTCCTGAGCTCTGCCAGACTTATGTTTGAAAAAACATCTTTAGGAAGCAATATATTTGTTACATTGTCCCTGAGAACACTTTTCTTTCACCTTGGTTCCTGCTTTTAACTGGAGCAGAATGACTTGCTCTCTTGAGCTTCTCTTTCAGGGGAGACCAAAAGGGCACGAGGCAGGTGCCATTATGCTGAGGATAACAGGCTAGCTACCGTAGGGGGAGCTATTTTCTTTTTCTGCTAAAATTAACGTAAGACAATAAGAGGTTTTTTTTTGTCTGTGTGCTGTAGTCAGCTAACAGAAGTCAAATTTTTTTCCAGTGTAATGTCATTGTTAGTCTCCGGAGGGAAAGTAAAGGGGAAGGGGGAGAATTGCTGCTTTATCAATAAAAGCACACAGAGCTGAATATGTACACAAATAAATTTTCAGCATAATTTATGACATTTCATCATGTTGAACTCCATTCCAAGTAATTCACCCTGGCAGTTTTACTCTCAAAATGGAAATCTTTGTATTTTTCTTGCCTTCATCAAATAAAATGAGTTTATGTTCAACTGTAGTCCATATACTTGGTAATCTGTCTGACTGGCTAAGGTTATTAGCAATTTAAGAAATAAACCCATTTGGATTTTCAGAGAGAGTTAACAGAAATAGGAGATTGCTATGATGATCTCTTAAAAATTACAATGTAACACATAAAAATGAGATTTAAGTAACCAGATTTTCCATACACCAATAACACCAGGGAAATTCAAACACAAACTCCCTCGATTAATTTCCAGGGATGAAGTGGTGGGTATTGAAGTCAATGAAAGATATATTTTACAAAGCTGAGAGGTCATTTCAATACAGACAAACCAGACAAACGGTGCACTATGTTTAGAGTCTCTGTGGTTAAAATGCACCCAGATCAATGGGGTGAAAGATTTTGTAAGATTCTCCAGTCTGGTCAGAGTGAAGTAGAAGGCAGGGGTCACAGACAAGAGATCCTGAAGGTCTCGAGTGATACAATGTTAGATTTGTAAGGCACAAGATTATGTAGCACAATCCCATCTATACTAGTATATATAAAAGCCTAAGCAACCAAACGACTGGTCGACCGGTTGCTATGAGGCACACTGACCACCAGAGGGCAGACGCTCAATGCAGGAGCTGCCCCCTCGTGGTCAGTGCACTCCCACAGCCAACCTCCCACAGCCAGCCAACCTCCTGCGGTACCTCCCCCTGGCCGGCCGGCCCCCCTGATCTGCCCGAATCACAAGCCATGCCAAGAAACTCTACCTGTGCTTAAATTCATGCACCAGGCCTGTAGTAGTCCTATAGAGGAAATTGAAGCTTGAAAAGATTAGGTGGCTGAATAACACCACACAGCTAGTCTGTATAGGTGTTCTCTCTCTTGCAGATAGAGTTAGATCATTTTAACTCTTCCGTCACATGCTTTCAGGAAGTAATGGTTTTCTTCACATGGTTTCTTTTGACTTTATATTTTGTAATGGGGATGATGACAATCCTTGGGTAAAATACTGATGATATTTTCAAAATTTTTATTATTTTTAGCTTTCATTTAGCATATTGCAACATTTCAAAAAAGGCAGGTAGCATTTTACATTTGGATTCAACTTTTCAATTTACAAAACGTGAATATCTAAGACTTGCCAATAATATAAATTACTTACCACTTAACCCATTTACAGATAAGTTATTGAAGCTGAGCAAGATTAATTGACTTGGCTAATTACACAACCAGGTCATACAATGAGGCAAGGAAGAAGTTAAAACTTGAACCCAGCACTTTTCATTGTTTACACCACTTAAGTTGTAGATAGATAACTAAGGTAAAGGGGTCAACTCACAAAATGAGGAGGAATTGAAGTGTTCATTTGCTATGTTCCTGTAAGACCTTCCCTTGGTGTCTAAGAGCATGTAATTCAGACTCAAACTGAAACCCCATCTTACCTTATGCTAGTTTGGGAACATTGGTTAAATGATCTCTTGAAGTCTCAATCCTCTCATCGTTTAATGGTGATAGTAACCACAGCTTTTCTATAACCATTGTCAACTGATGGTTTCACACCAATTCGATACTGACAGGAATCCTCAATCGGGGCAGTGAAGAAGGAAACTTTATTCAGTGCAAACAGCTCAATTGTGATACGACAGGAATGTGGAATAGTTCAGTAGTGTTGCAGCTCAATTATGAAGCAGCAGGACTATCAGTTGGCCCTGGGGCCAGCTAGCTTTGCTCAGTTCCACTACTCTGCTCTGCCCACTCTACTCTGCTCAGATGAGACTTTTAGGTGTTTTTAGTAAGGCGAACAGTATCTTCAGTCTTTGGAGGAAAGGAAAAGTGTGCTTTGACAACCAGAGGAGAGCTGACTTACATAGAGAAGTCCTTGCCCCTGGCCCCTGATTGGTCTGTTCTAATGCAAATGAGGACCTCCAAATCCTTGCAGTTTGGTCCTGATTGGTTAGAGTAGAGCTGCTCTGATTGGTTGTTGAAGATGATATGGGGATAGATATACTAGTAAAGCTTTGGCTGAACAGTGAAAGTCTCAGATCTATTGGTTGAAATACAATTCCAAGAACTAACTTCTTTATAAGGATGGGCTCACATGGTAAGAACACAGTGCAGTCAGGCGGTTGAGGGCAGGAGGCAGACAGTTCATTACAGGCTTCTCCTAGAAGTGCAGCTTGCATGAGAAGGCTGTGTTTAGAAATGGTTGCCAGGCTTTTTTTTATTATTATTAATTTTTAATTTGAGTCCATTTAGCCACCAGGAGCTCTTCTAGGTATCTTCTTTCTCAGGTCCACACTATTAAGTGGCTAATATACTATAAAAAATAGAGTGTGTATCTCATTGTTTGGCATATAATAGACACTGAATATTTAAATAACTGTCACCATTCTATTTTTCTGAGATGAAGGCTGTGAATTTGCTCTGCTGTGTTAAGGTCTCTGTTTCCACATGCTTCTCATATGCTGAGCATCTTGCTCGCCTGTTGTTTCTCTGATGTTTAATGTTATTGTATGTGAATCTTGTAGCATGGGCTCTGGTACTTCTCTGGCAAGCTAACTACATTATCTGATGCGCCACCAAAGAACCTACCTAGTCCAGTAGTACAGGAAAAGTTGGTTATGCTTAATTTACTGAAAAATGATACAATACTGAATTTTTTTGAACTTTAAGGGTTTTGATAATATACAATGTTTAATGTATACACTAGGTTTAGCTATTTCATAAGATCCAACTAGACTATTCAAAAACTGATTTTTGTATAGTTTGCATTAATTTATTTACAAGTGAAGTTAAATAAAAAATACTTATATGTTTGCTATAGTTAGTTGACTAAGGAAGAGAAAACTCAGGTCTGGGTTACAGATGTTTCAGCACAATATTCAGCCACCACCCAAAAGTATTTTCAAAAAAACAAAAGCATATGCAAAAGTACGGAGGCAGAGCAGGGCATGGTATACTTGGTGATTGTCAAATACTAAGGCCTAGTTGTAGTATAGATGCTTGTTGAGGAGTGATGGGAATTAATGCTACCAGTTTGGTAGTCAGGAATGGGGCAGAAAGGGACACACACTCCACACTAAGGCAAGCGGATTTTACCAAATGGACCCTAGAGGTGCACTTAAAGTTCTGAAAATAGAAGATGGAAACATCAGATTTGCATTGAAAGCATTTCAGTCTAGCAGAGGCAAAGATGGAATGAGGTATCACCTGTGTTTTCTAGGCCATAATAGCCTGAAAGTATGGTTTGGTTTGCCTTAATAGTCATAAGGCATAATTTCCCTTACTATTCACAGACCACTCCCACTATTTTTTCCCCATAAATAGGTCTGTGAGTCCTCAAAGGTGTCTCTTACAAGGTCTAGTTCCTTTGGTTATTCTGTGATAGTCACATTTCCTTCTTCCCTGTTTAAGTGTGTAGGATCTGGAGCAAGACTGGAGATAAATCCTGTCTCCTTCACTTACTGGCTAAGGGAACTCAGTCAAGTTATGAGGGCTAAATAAGTTAGTACCAGTATGTATAAAGTACTTAGGACAGTACCTAGCACAGCAAATACTTAATAAATATTAGACACAAAAGTTGTAATTTCTATTACAAAAGTATTTTACATAATGTGTGTCAGAATCCATTAGTAGTCCATAAATCAATTTAGTAAGACTAAGCAACATTTTTTAATAAAAGGATATAGGATACAATATAATAGAAAATATTTGAATATAGAAAATATCACAGTGCATTTCATGACCACAGAAAACTATTGTTTTTATGCATCCATGCACTGATGCCAACCAATGTTTATTGAGTTCCTCCTATATTCCAAGAACTAGGGGTTATGGATACAGTAGTAAAAACAACATATTTGCCTTTTTCACCTTTAAGTACAGTTGCCCATGGTTATCAATGCCCAGTGCTGCATTGTTGCTAATGCACAGTCAAAGGCAAAGGCTGCTTTCCTGTGGCCACCCGAAGACTACAAGGGGCCTGAGATCTCTGCTGAGGACACCTCTCTCTCTGGCTGCAACAGGTGCTAAAATCTAAGTTATCAAGGGCTACCTTTTCAATGTCCTGTCAAGACAGGTGAAATTATATTTTGGTTTTCATCTACAGCCATCTGAGACTCAGGCAAAAGTCTATGATGCTTGATAGAGGACCATCTGAGTACAGATATACCATGATCTTCAGAATCACCTCTTTCCTCTGACATTAGCCCATTTTGCTTGAATCCAACTCCCTTCTTTTTTTCTATTATCCTTTAATAATTTTTACTTGTTTGTTTCTCTTGAAGGTTCTAAATCTCTCAGAATAATGGAGCCCTAGTGGGAAGCCTTGTCTACGTGGGCTTGCTTTCAGTATGCCTATATCCTATGGTAAACACAACTAATCCCATGCCATATCAGGGTCTATTACAATAGTCTTGGCAAAATATGATGAGGGCCTGAACCAAGTCAGTGGCAGTGTTAATTGAGAGGTGGTAACATTAAGGGAATTCAAAACAGCAGTCACTATGCATCCATTCAAGGGTAATATTTAAAACTAGTGGCCCAGTGCACAAAATTTGTGCACCCGGGTTTAGGGGGGTCCCTCAGGCTGGCCTGCACCCTCTTGCATTCCGGAGCCCTCGGGGGATGTCTGACTGCCGTGGAGGTGAGAGAGGCTCCCACCACCACGGCTGTGTTTGCCAACCGTGAACCGGGCTTCTGGCTGAGCGTTGCTCCCCCTGTAGGAGCACACTGACCACCGGGGCGCAGCTCCTGTGTTGAGCGTCTGCCCCCTGGTGGTCAGTGCGTGTCATAGCGACTGGTCGTTCTGCCATTAGGTCGATTTGCGTATTAGCCTTTTATTATATAGGATATGTAACAACCAGTTTGGCAAGATCACTGACCAACAAAATAATGCATGAACAGTTAGAATAAAACTCCCTATATAACAGTGCAGCTGTGAACCACAGTGTACTGGCTAAATCTCAGCTTTGACTTCCATGACTGTTTGGGATCATATTTTCAAGAGATCAAGAAATTTCTGAGCAATGGCATGGAGGCTAAAGGACAAGAAGAGGAGTTTGCTTATTAAAATGCCCCAGAAGAGGGCAGGTAGCTGAGAATTATCAGGAGTTGTGTGGCGGGGTCCAAATGAGTGGGTAACTGTTTAATGATCACAGCTTAAGAACCCCTGGAGGAGATCTACCCCTTGAGAATTCACCATAAAGTAACCGCCTATATCATACACAGCCTTTTAGTTTTTATAATCATACAAAGCCTTTTGGCATGCAGAGATTTCACCTATTAATCTGACTTTACCTAATCGGAGTTGGAGAAGGCAAGACTTTTTACAATTCATGAAATTAGAACATCATTCTTAAGTTGATGATAAGCCTGCTAACTGTTCATTCTGACTTGGCCCAGAAATGCCCTGTAACATTTCACAGTGCTAGACCTTTCAAACTGAAAGATTAATTTTGATATGGAAAAAAAAATAAGTTGCATTCCTATTGCATTTGGTCTTTGAAATGGTAAAATTCCTGATTATTTGAGGCTCAAACCCTGTTTTAAAAAATTTACTAACTTTGCAAGTTTTATCAGTTAGTACAAAGAACAAATAACTAACCTGATCAACACCAGCATCTCCTCTAGATTCTCCTAAGTATTAAAACATAACTTTAACATTTACATTGGTTGGAGTTGTATGTTTTCCTTTAGTCTCTGAGTTAAACATTAGCTATTTTTACCCTACCCTATTCTGTTATCACATACAGATACAAAATTATACTTGCCTGTTGACAGAGAGAGATGGGGGCAGGGAGGGGGGAGTTAATGACAGAAAGTGTTTTGTAGGTGTTTTGAGAGCCCAGAGGGGAAACAGGAATGCTGTTTGCAATTTTTCTGTATCTTATCTATGTCCTCCCTGACTAATATTCTTTTTTCTAGATTCTTTCATACATTTTAAAAGGTCCAGTTCCTCTTTGTTCCTCATAAAGGAGTTGTGGAATGAGGATTCCTACTTGGTTAGACGTGCTCCGACAAGAACACTAACAGCAGCACAGAAAGCACAAACCCGTTAAGGATTTCACCTTTTAAGAAATGACAGAATAATTACAGGACAACATGTCCTTCATGAGTAAAAACAACCAAACTAAAGTGCTTTCAAGGCTGGCATGGCCTACTTCTCTCCTGGCAAGCTGCATAAATCATCCGCTGTGAAGGGACTGTTTCGGGGGCACCTGGCACACGTGGTCGGTGCGTGCGTGTCCCTCTGTGAGTGTGTGCACACTGTGCATGTTGGAATGTGCATGGATACCTCATGGGTTAATGCACTCCGTTTCAGCTTAGTTGAACCTCTGATAATAAACCCCAATACATTTTACCACCATCTCTCTCCCCCTTAATCTTTAAACCTCAGGCTGCTTTAAGGGGAAAATTTAATCCATATATGTCTGCCTCATTTTCATTTAAATCGTCAAAAAAAAAGTTGTTTTAAGAGAGTTCTTTGATGTCCTAGACTCCCTTGAGCCTTTTCTTAGCCCATTTTCTTAAAAACAGGAATTAGCATTTTCCCAGGTATAGAGGATCTCTCTCTTCCTCCCCAAACACAACCCCCACCGTGCCCACCCCAGATCTCAACTGAAAAGAAAAAGAAAAAAAAAAAATATATATATATATATATAGTTTGGAGTTACAGCAGGAGTGCTGGTAGAGAAACTAGCTTATCTGAGAATCAAAATGCATTTACAAATATGAACTCTTAATGCAGGGGCCCCGCATTGAGGTTAATAATTAACATTTCTGCTCTCTCAAGACTGACTCTACCCGATGGACCTGCCCTGGAAAGTGCTTCGTCTCCCCACCCTGGACAGGGGCCTATTTTCTGGAAAATTCAGAGACATGGATCTAAATGCAAGCAGGTTTTTCTGCCTTTTTGTATTTTTGATATACAGATATGCCCATGTTGAAATCCATATTTTTTTTGCCTTCTGGGTGGTACTTTACTTCTTTGCTTTGCCCCTAATGTGTATCATTTCATTCTGGTTTTCACATTCAGGGCAGAGCTTCTTAATCATTTTTAGATACACAAAAGTGGGCATATTCCATCTTACCGTGCACAGTATTATCCAAAGAATAATCTATGTTTGGCTAAACCTCAAGAATTCCCACAGTGAAGGCCTAACTTTAATCAATGGAGAAATCTCAGAAAATTGCTTAGGAGAAATGCAGTTAGAGAAAGAGAGCGAATGTTAAAGTTCCAGAATTCTTCCTTTTTGAAGACTCTTAAAATAAGGGAGTTACGTTTCAAATATGCTTTTTTTTCTCCTTCCTCAACACTGGTGAAGCTTTCATTTCAGATTAAATTCAATTCATATCAGAGGAGGTAAGTCTCTAATAGCTGTTACTGTGAATCCTCCTGAAGAAATCCACAATCATCATACACCAAGTAGCAAGTTATTTTGGAATCTGGGTGTAGGATTCCAGTTCTGGAAGCTCAGAATCAATGGAGTATTCCTACAGTGTTTTTCAAATGCAAGGAAGGCTGATCACATCGTCCCATCTAAAACCTTCGGTGGCTGCTTGTTGCATTAAGAATAAAGATCAAAGTTCAGACTAAGGAGTCGGCCACGCTCTGTAGGATCTCATTACTGCCGATGCCTCTGCTGCATCGTTGTGTATGCTGTATCGGAGCCACAGAAGTACCCTGTCTCTTCGCTATTGGCATATGTTTCCATGTCTCTGTGACTTTGTGGAGGCTGATACCTATCACAGGGTGCTCACCTACTTTTTAATGCCTGTTGGATTGTTCCCCCCATTCTTCAAGGCCTGTCTCTGCACATAGCTTCCCCTAACTCCTTCAGGCAAGATTATTATAATTTTCTCTTTACCTCTTGATCTTCCCTGTGACAATCTAAGCTTTTGAAGGGGAGGCACTGTAAGTATTAATTGTTATATTGCCAGCACCTGGCACAATATCTGGCCGAGTGATGTTCTGGGAATAGCGATCTGCACTCATCAGCCACTCCCATCCACAGTCAGGCTGGGCTCTGAGTCTTTCAGCCCAACCAAAGCAGCCTAGCTTCCATCTGTTGACAGTCTTGAGTTTTCATGGCAGCACCTATTAGGCATGTATTAGATGTTTACTAAATGGATGGGTGGATGGATACATGGATAGATGGATGAATGGGTGATTACAGTGAAATAATCTCAGAATTCCAGCCAAATGAGTAAATCCACCAATATTCACTTAAATACAGTGTTTCCATGCTAGGTCTAATGAGGTCTGAGAGCTATAAAGAAGTAAATAATTCAATGTCCACTAGAAGGAGTTTGGGATTAGATAGTAAGTCAGAGCTTAAATATATAAAAAACAACAACAACATAGAAATTCCAGACCCAAACAACAATATAAATCTCTCAGGCAAGTTTAGAGGCTAAAGCAATAGATGCTATTCCAAACTTAAGTAAGGAGAGTTAGTGAATTTTTACATAATATCTTAAATAATACAGTATTTTTAACTTGTCAGGTGCTCTTCCATAGATAGCCTTTTTAATATTCACCATTGCCATGCCTGGAAAGTATTATTGTGCATGCTTTAAGGAAACATGAGGTAAAATAATGCTAATAATAACTTCATTATCATTTTAATAACAACAACAATAAATAGATAAGTAAAGTGACTAGTCCAAGTTTTGATAGCTAGAAAGCAGCAGAGCCAAAGAAGAATTCATATCTATCCACCACTGGCAGATCTCTGGTTTGTGGGTTGGAGGAGCTTTTTCAAAGAAAGGAAGACAGAATTACAAATACAAAATTAGAAAGTAAATATTTATTTAGAATGAGAAAAAAGTCACAAAATAATGCTTAATTAATTGCATGACATACACTGATGATGATTTTTCCCTACACTATTTTGGCTGTATACTCTGTTCAGACTTTCAAACCTGGGGTTTGTCCTATGTCCATCTGTCAGGAACAAAGCTATGGTAACCAGCCAGCTTGGCACAGTTAGAAACAAAGCCACTAAGACTGGGATAAGAATTGGCCTCCACTTAAGTTGAGTGCAAATTTAGAACACCCTACAATATGCAGTATGACCTCACCTACATACTCCCTTAGACGGCAATCTGGTATAAGCACATGTTTAAAATGGAAAAAAGGTTTTCTTTGGAAAGTCATGGAATGGTCCTTGAGAAAATCAGAAAGTCCATGGTGCTGGGATTGGGGTGGAGGGGTATCATCTTTTTTAGATCTGCCTCACTCCTGAATCAATGTTAACCAAAACAAAGGCTCCTTAATATCATTTATTATTTTATGTCCAGCTCTAAACACAGTACATGGCTGCAGACAGCACATAAATCATATTTGGTGAGTGATTGGAGGAATGAATGGCAAGGAATGTTTTATATTAAGGAATAGCACCCACTCCTATGTTCCAGAGAGTCCTTTGAGGAGGATTTCCTAACAGACAGTTGTTGGAAAGAGTCTATGAAGTAGGACAGTTTATAATGAGGAGAGAGTAAAAGGGAGGTAATGTGTTCAGTTAGTAAATGAGCAAGAGTTTCTGGGACTTTTATGCAATTCTCTTAGCTGTACCATAGAAAAATTCTTCTTTTCACAACACGAGAAAATGGGTCTTTGCTAATTTGCCAGCTATTTCTGTTGATTCCATTGTAAATTTCTTGTTGATTTCGTAAAAGGAACAATCCCAGTTCACTTTTTCTGCCTTCATTTTCCTTCCCAGTTCTCATACCTGTTTGTCAATTGGTTGAAATTTTTCATTAGCCCTTAAGAGTTGGTAATGTTACTAAGTGCCTTGTGTATACACTTTAGTTCACTATCCAAAGTAAAACTAAGGCAAGGCAGAGGAGCCCTGCTTTCTTCTCTCGCCATTGGTACACATTGTAGTCACGCACTTTCAAATGTGTGTCAATCCAGTTCTTTAGGTTGAGATATGCTCACATACAGCTTCTTCTGCTGACTTTGGTAATCACTTCCCAAATTACTCCACATGAACAACAGTGGTTCCATTGCCTTATAGTTCATTGAGTTTTTTGACCTTGTATCTTATCTTTTCCGCAGCCACATAACGAACTGCAGGTCTGCTGGGGCTCGGTTGGGGAACACAACGTTATGCCCCGCGTTTGCTTCCTCCTTTCATAGAG
The DNA here is from genome assembly GCA_026230045.1 of Corynorhinus townsendii. Classification (NCBI taxonomy): domain Eukaryota; kingdom Metazoa; phylum Chordata; class Mammalia; order Chiroptera; family Vespertilionidae; genus Corynorhinus; species Corynorhinus townsendii. Next base: position 155,605,377 of record JAPDVU010000002.1, read on the forward strand.
CTCAGTTACTAACTCTTTTGCATACCAAGATGTTTTGATCTTGGTTACCCTCCTGTGTACCTTTTTAATTCCTCTCCAGAACATATTTCCTGTAATGTGATATCTGTATGGGAACCTAACTGTAGGGTTGATATGTTCTGACCTTTGCTGTTAAAATCATTTGTGAAATCTGCTGCATGGCCTTTTCACTTTCAGTTTTCTGTCATTACTTCCTTCCGTTATTTTGGTTCATTCACATCTGTGTTTGCTTATTGTCAGATATTTCAATGGCAAAAGAGAAAAAATACACAGACACACCATCATCTTCTTTTCTAAATTATCACATGGTAATGATCCTTAAACAGACTTCAGAGTCCTGTGAAAAGATGGTTATAAAAAAGGAACAATCAAATATGGTAAAACTCAATGGACTTCTTGATAAACTAGGCTAGCCTGAATGCAAAGAGATAAAGGGCATTATTGTAATCTTTTTTTTGACATTTTTTATACAGTGCTTTTATCATTTATCCCCCTAATCTTTGCCCAGACAACTTCTATTAGCCTTTCAGTTTTCAGATTCTAAAGTGCTTTGTGGAGCTTTAAAAGACTCTTCAAACTCTATACTTATTTGTTCCATAGCTATCTTTCCCCCAAAACTATGGACTCCACAAGAAGGATAGGGAGTTTATCTAGTTGTTTATTGCTGTTTCCAGTTTCAGAAGATAGCGGGTGCTCAATGCATATTTTTGAAGGAATAATGAATGAACCTCACCTTATTCTCATTAATCACTAATCTTCAATATGGACCTTTTCTGTCTTATATTTCTTCTGTTCTAGCTGGTTTTCTTTTTTTTCTTTTATTCTTAGAGCTGTAGCACATCCTGACCTCCACTTTTGTCTTGTCTGTTATGTTCTTTCTCTTTTTGTTGACTTTCAAGGTCAGAGACTTCTTAATGTATTTTCCTCCAAACACTGTCTACCTCTCTACAGCTTCTAAGCTGTTGCTTTCCATAGTGGAGGCAGATCTGTGTCTTTTGGCCTGGGATAGAATCAAGGGTGCCACTTTGAGAAACATAATTCAATATTATAGTGCAAATTGTAGAAGGGCTCCTGGGATGGTAAGTTGACCCCTGCCCACTGAACACTTTTTTGTCAGTTACCCATAGAAGTGACAGATATTATCTAACCAAGACATCAAGCATAATTCTGAAAGCAAAACATATTTAATTAAAAAAATAATTTGATAGAATAAGGAAATAAAAGTGGTAGACAAATAAGAAAGGTTGTGATGATAGATAAACAGAATAAGAATGAGAGGATAAATTTGAGAGCCAGAAATTTGGGAATTAACATCAGTGTGGTTCATTAAAATCAATTATAGAATACTGGTTAACAGCTTTTGATTTAGAAAGGCTGGATTTTATTCACTAGCTGTGTGATCTCAGACAAATTACTTAACCTCTCTGAGCCTGGCACTTTATTTGTAAAATACTTACCTCACAGGATCTCTGTAATGTGTTAATTGGTTGATGCATACATAACCAAGTATTTAGATCAGTGCTCACTAAATAGCATTTGTTATAGTAATGATTTGCTTCAACCATTGGAAAAGTCTTTCCTCAGGAATTACAGTAGGGAAAAAAAAGAGCAGGAATGGAAAAGGAAGTATTAACTAAACCAGCTTCCAGTTTCAGTTTCTTTGGAATTATTCTACTTTCCACACTATCTAATCACCACCATCAGTGAGGAACCAAAGAAACCAGTACAATTTTTAGCCCTTCAAGGCCCATTTCAATTAATGAAGTGAAATGCTTGCATTTCAGGAGCTGACTGTTGTCCCTGGTCATTTCAAATGAGTCAGGGCAAATCAGCTGAGAATGGAATGTAGCCAGCACATAGCAAAGCTCTCTCAAACCAGCATCGCCAACATGATGAGGGTTGATATTGCCCAGGCCATGATGAGTGTGCTTTGGGGCCCTTCACTACTGGCACTTAGTTATTGATGCTCTGACTGGAAAGCTCTAGGAAAAAGCCTGGTTCGGTCCTGTGGTTCCTCTCAGGCAGAATGGAGAACCTGGAGAGGCCCATTTTTCTCAGGCAGTTTGCCTCCAAGCTACAGACTACATCATGATGGTAAAATGATAAACACTGATGATTACCACCTCACATTTGCATCTATATTCATAAAATGGAATGCATACTATGTCGTAAATCCAGTGCCCATGTTTATTATTTCTTTGTGTAACATAAAACAGGGCTCTGAACAAATAATCTTCCCCTAATGTTTAATGTTTAGGCCAGGCTCTTGTTTTTTGCTTTGAGACATGTTCAAAATCTTCAAAAGACCTGCTAAACACTATTTCTTGTTCTTGAAATACAATGTTTTGAACTCTATTATTCCATCTTCATCTGCTCCCCATGTAATCTCATAGCAAGGAGTAATTTACAAGAAATACTGTTCCTATGTGACTTTCTTGTTCTAACTCAAGACCAAATTCTGGACTATTGTAAAGTTTAGAAAAGCTACCTCAAAATCTGAATACTTAGCTATATTTGCCACATAGATTTTGTGACATTTTTTTAAGTACTAAACCCTGGGTAGCCCATACCATCCATTTCTCTAAACATTGGCTCAATAATTCAGAAGTTATTTTAAATGGCCAAGACGAAGTGTGATTATATGAAACATTTCTCCCTATTTCTCTCAAACCCTAGAAGCTGGTCTACTCTGACTCTGCTCTTGAAAACCAGTCTTGAGATGATCAGAACAGGTGTAGAAAGTCTTCCAGGTTGAAATCTTGTCCCCATATGGGCAGTGTGTGCTCAGGCTGGCCCCAATTCTTTGATCTCTCCATGAGTAGTTTGGCTTGGTGTTGAATTCCTGATGTGGTCTTGGGATCCACTAGGTATCTTTTGCTTTGGTGTATAGTAAATCTACATTGGACACCTATAAATTTCTGAGCCTACTCTAGGCCTACTCTAGAACTACACACATTTCATAACATGGCGGGTTATGGCAATACACCAATAATTACTCATCTCCTTATTTATTATTACTACCTCTTCAGTAGTAGGGATTTCTCACAAGTTCTATTTAAAGTATATGTGTATTACACTCTATGAATCTTGAACTATGGCATGTCTTCTATATGTATCTGACTTCAATATGTATCTTCTTTTAATATATAACATGGAAAGTTATAGAGAGTTATGGATGTCACTTATCTGATGATCAAAGAGTGAAATGGATAAAAAGAAATGAGGTTTTGGTCAGGCATGACATCATTAGGTTGCTCTTGGTTTTTGAGGCTGGGACTCTTATTTTACACAGGGTAGAAGAAGCTGTCTTTAAAATGCATGGCCAGCCACCAAGGCAAAGCGCAACGGATGCTGTTTAAATGGAGATTGTGTCTCTGCAACAGCCAGTAAACTTTTTTGGAAAGAAGTATTCATCAAAAACTTAGCATCAACTTTGTATGTAAATGTATACTAAAAATAAACCATGCATTATGGATGATAGGTACATGGCACTGGCTCAGCATTTTGCAGACTAGTTGGAAAGCAAGCCCCTTACCTACAAAACATTTCATCCAAACGTCTATTTCCATTTCCAACCAATGTGCTGTGTTGTATTTTTTTTCCTACCAGAGAGCCTCCAGACTAGTTGTCGGGTGACAGACACTCTGCCTTATCACTAGCTCCATGTAGCCCAACATATGGAAAAGTAAAAAAAGGATCTGCAGCCCAAACAATGTGCTTCTGTTGCTTGTTTCCAAGCATTCTGTTGGGCTGGTGCTCTCACTGTCCCATTGATAATGTTTTCTGGTCTTAAAAAGCGATGAAATCAAACATAAGTTAGAAGAGTATCCAAGAGGAACAAAGGAAAATGTGGAAAATATCTGTGGTCTCAAATGATATGTTTTCATTGAAAATGTTTGCAGATCTACAGTATTTGAAATGTATGGCTCTCCCTTGGAAAATTTAACTTTCAATGTAGGCAAGCTCCTCAGTAGAGAACTATAGGGGTATCAGTGGGTGACAAGTTAACACAAACTGTTTTAGAGAATGCACTCCAAGCATTTCAATATTTGACACCATAGAGTCCCTTCAATGTTTTTTGGCACTATAGAGTCTCTTGATTTTTTTTCTTCTCTCTTTCTGCATATTGGCTTCTGCCTCTACATTCCATATGTAGGTCAGTCCTTTCATATAGCCTTAGACCCAAACTATGAAACCCCAGTTCAGAGCTGAAAAGATGTCCTTCATCCCCATTGTTTGGCTCTTCACCCTGGGGTCTGGGGCCATGTCCCACATGTTTGGCAGAGGGTCCAGCTTCCAAGACATTTCTTTAGAAAGTTGCAGAATTTGCTTGCCCTCATGAACATTTTAATTAGGTCCTTTAAGATTCCATCCTGCAAAAGCAGCTGTTTGCTGTCAGCAGAGCACTTTTCTGAGCACTGCTTTGATAAATGGAGATCCTTTCTCTGGTATAGAAATTCTGACCCCATCCTTTGCCCCATTGCCTAAGTACACTGGCACAAGCAAGAGAGGCTCTGAGCACAGAAGATCAGCTTTTGAAAAATCTGAGGGGGGCCAAGATGACAGCCTCTGATACAGGCAGGCATAGCAGAAGGTTATTAATTATCCATAACTACAACCATTTCTATATGCATGCTTTCTACCTGCTGGGCTTAGGTCTGTGACAATCTGACTTTACCCATGGCGGGAATCTCCAAAAGGATCATCCTTCGGAACATTCTTTGAGCACTTGCAGTGTGAAAACACTGTGGGAGGTGCTAAGAACCAAAAGGAGAAAACAGATTTCCCAGCCTCTAGAGATTCACAATCTAGATGAGAAAGAATTGGACAAAAAGTCAAGATACTAAGAACACTTTGCTTCGTGCCATGTGAATCATGGAAATTATATGTGCCACAAGATTTTCGGAGTGGAAGTATTTCAGTCTGGGAATGTGGCTCCATGCAGATTTGAATGTCTTGGAATAGGACATGGAGTTCTTGAGGATGAGGACTTTGGTTCCATGCGATAAACCCTGATGGGGTTAGATTTCAATAAGCTCAAAACAATAAGGTTTTAAAGTTGTGGATTCCCTGTGTGTTGGAGGTGTGTGCACTTTCTTACAGAAGTAAGAAACTAGAATATAGGAGTGCCCAGTCCTGTCTCAGAGTGTATTAAGTGGAGCTATGAGGGAGCCATGTAGATGTAGCTGCTGAGGCCCTTGTTTGCACAGGAAAGCCTTGACAGATAAGAAAAAAACACTGAGGCAGCAGGCTCCTGCTTGCAGATGTGAAATGTGCAAAGAATGTTACAAGCCCCCTGCTTTGACACAGATAAGAGAAACAGGAAGAAGACAGAGCCCTGGGTCGGGAGGCTGAGAGCCTCGAGAATAGCCAACACTCGTGCATTTCAACCAGGGAAGGATTCTAGCAACCAGGATGTGGGAGAGTTGGGGAGAGGAAGAATAGCAGTAAGAGCTGTAGTTTCAGAGAAGGGGGAGAGGGGGTGATGTACGCTGGCATAGGAAAAGCCAGGAACCTTGAGAACTGGCCTACTAGGAGAATCATTTTGGCCTGGAGACCTTATACCCACAAAGGGGATATAAACTAAGAACTTTCTAAAACCACCTTCTGTATCTCCAGCCGTTTCCGCCCTGGCTGCCGCCTAATAAATTTGGAAGCTCCTGGTGCCTGGTTGGCCAGTGGGTTCTTAATAAATTTGATTGTGTTGAAATTGAATTGCTAACCCCCCAGAAGCTGACCCAGGATTGACTCGGCTCCTGTGGGCTGTGTAAAAGGATTCAGTGTCCCTAGAATCGCACACATTTCCAGGTGAAGCCAGGACCTAGGGCATGTTGGTCCTTTGTGTCTGTTTTGGGCAGCTGATGCATTGTGGGAGACATAAATTCTTCAAGCATTGACTTTGTCTTGTAGCCCAAGCATAATAGCGGAGCCTTTAGTAAATTTTTAACTTGTCGTTAAAAATGCCTTTCATATCAGAATTTTCAAGGGCACTGATAGCTGAACAAAAGGAAAGGCGAGCGTAAGAATTATAAAAATAAGCGATCATTCATTTTGAATACAAAAGGGAAATGCACCTCTGTCAGGGTGTTTCAAGAAATAAAAATGCATTTTTTTTGCTGATAGATTGCTATTAAGAACCCCTCTAAACCTAACAGCCATAAGAACATTGCCTTGCCACTCTTTTTATAAAGAAGAAAAATGAATGAAGTTGGAGGATGTAGAACTTACAATGTGTTTTCAATTGTAGATCATGGCACTTTCATCCCAAAATTTGGGGAAGATAACTTTTAATTACAGTAATAAGAACCACATGGGCAATGATTGATGTGAACCTGATGTGTCCCATTCCTTTATTAATCTTTTTAATTAGAGGCAAAGGCATGTTTTATCTGCTGGGAAGGAGATGAGATGGGCCGTGATGCTCTGCTGCATGTTGGGACTGGGAAACCTGCTTGTTCACCCAGAGTCCCTGTTAACCTGGGGCAGAAGGTGAGGGACCCAAAGCTAGGAACACGCTTCCAGCTGGGAATGGCTTTTCTTACATCTCTGGCTGCATCTGCATGAGCAACTTCTTTTTTCTCCCGTTGCATTGGTTTTTGCTGGCATTGTTAACACGGGGGCAGCAGAGAGAGAATTTAAATTGTTGCCACACCAGGGTTGGGAGTTCACATCTGCCATGAAAGTAGGGGTGAAGAACTGAGACAGCAGATGGCAGGGAAGCCGAAAGGGGAGCCCAGGTTATGATAGAAGCATGTCAGAAAGTGTGCTTAGGCCACAGAAACAAACTTATGAAGTCAGCATTATCTGGGATTGCTAGCCAAATAGAAACACAGAGTTGGAAAGAATTTAAAAAACTGAGTAAATAGTCAACAGTTATGATGCATGATATAACATGAATTTTAAAGGTGGATAGATGGAAATTCTTTGGGCTTTATATTATAGAATTATATATTCATTCAACAAATTTTTATCGAGCTTTTACTATGTATCAGACTGTGCCAGACCCTATGGATGCTATTGTTGTTAAGATAACATGGAAGAGTCATAATATCATGAATGATATAGATTCATGTGTGAATATGGAGACACAATACAGGAATTATCTAATTGCCTGGTGGTGAAGAGGTCAGGGTAGATCTTAACATGAGGACTATTGAATAAGAATATGAATTTTCTGGGTGTTTTGGAAGAAAGAATAGCCACTGAAAGCTATTGAGTCATAAAGTAGAATTTCCTGTTCAGAAAACTACACAAAGATGGGTGTGGGTCTGGATTTGGCGAATGGTGTGCAGTGAGGCTTAAGACGTAGGAGGGGGCCAAGTCAAAAAAGGACTTCATCTTGTGGGTGATGGGAATCCACAGAGGGAGCTTAAATAAGAAGTCATTAAGGTGTGGGGAGCACATGCTATAGCGTCAGAGAGACTCTGGATAATAGATTCGGCCTTTACTAAGTGCCCAGTTGTGACAGAATGAATGATGTGGAGAGGTGTCTGAATCCTAACTCCACTTACCACTCACTCCAAGCCTCAGTGCTTGTCAATAAGAGGGAACAATACCTCCCTGAGAGTTTCAGTGGAGAGACAATAATCAGGTATATGAAAATGTTTGGCATGTAGTGGATGTTTAATAAATCTTATTTTCATTTACTTGCATTATTCTTAGTTCAACAGAGATTTGTAACAGAGAACTTCTATTTTTAAAATGCATGTTATTTTTTTCATTAGTCAGGGTGCTAGCCTCATTCAGCAAGTTTTAAGGGGGAAAATGACAGAAGTGTTTTCTAATGAACTAAGCTGTTCCCGAACAACTAAGTTTTTGATAGCACACTTATTACATGTAGTGCAGTTAAAATAGGCCAGTCCAATAAATACTTTAGAAGAAAAAGGAGGCTTTGGGAGGGGAGTGAATTGTTAGGAGCTGTGTGGAGAGTCTTTATAAAAGACTTTGGATGATGACAAGCTCTATTTGAATAGACAAAATCCTGCTTCTCCCTTCTGAAACCTAGTTTGGAACCATCTACATAAGCTTTACTTTCATGTATGTGGTATCAGGTGAAGGTAGTAAGAAAAGCAGAGCACAGTGGCTTTGCTGAGGCTGAAGACAAGGCCAGACCAGGCCAGAGAAGGCTGAGAAGTGCTGAGGAGGGAGTCAAAATGCTCATCTGGGATGTGGAAGACTTCAGGGTGGAGGGAGGACACTCCCAACCCCTCCCCACAGTTAATGGACAGAAGCACTGGAGCTAGGGACTGGAAGACGGTGTTTCCACCATCCATGCACACATTTTCTGATAGTGTTTCTCTGGTCCTTTCATTCTTCCATGCTGGTGTGTTTTACTTGTTTTATGATACAGTTCATATTCTTATACTTTGATCAGATGGGACACAGAGCTAAAAGAGATAAATTTTGGCTTTCCTTTTTCAAAAAATTAAAGAGCTTTTAAGTCAGTGCTCCTGAACATGACCTGCCCTGGGATCTCTCTGTATCTGGCATGCGGCTCTGTATATGTGTGGGGGAGAGGAACCACCAAGGGTGTGTTCCAATTTCTTCAACTACACTATGTTCCACAGCAAATGTCAAACTTTCTTGGCTCTCCTCATGTATATCACGAACTGGAGGAGTCAAACCGTGGAGCTTTGCAAGAGAAAGGGAATATGGGAGAGAGAGAAAAGCACGGGCTGCCCCGTGGGGAAAGGGAACTATTATTAAATAATCTTTTACCAGATAACACATGATCAGTTTCTTCAGAGTTCACTGTTGTCTTTAGTGAGATTTGTTGTCAACATACCACCAAGAGCCCATCAATCTCCTTATTTTTTCTTTTTGTTTGTTTTTAGAGTTAATGGACAGAAGCACTGGTGTTGGTTTGCCCAAATTAAGAAGCACAGAATGGAAGAAGAAGAGGAAGAATAAGAATAAGAATAAGAATAAGAATAAGAATAAGAATAAGAATAAGAATAAGAAGAAGAAGAAGAAGAAGAAGAAGAAGAAGAAGAAGAAGAAGAAGAAGAAGAAAATGAGAGTTTAGTCCAGTGTTTTTTGTTGCTTCCCAAGGGTGTCAGCAATGTCATTCATACCAGTGCTTATATAGAACCAGTGAACTTGTGTGGCAACATTCTTGATAGCAGATGCTGGCTAACTGATGTTTTAGGGCTAACTGATTCTCCTTCACTCTACTCACTTATTAACGTTGTTGGCACATCCCTTCTCGTGCTTTTTAATTGAGCCAACCAACCTCTGTTTGTCTATACATTCTGGCTCCTGAGAGTTTATTGACATGCCCATTGGAGTAGGGAAGATTCTGAGATGGCATGCAATAAAAATTTGATTTAAGCAGCATTTCATGTTAAATTGGAGAAACTCCAGTTTTATGGGACCTAGAATGGAAATCGCTGGTTAGGTCTTCTGATGATATTCTGATTCTTCATGCTCAAATAAGAAAGGCTGGCGAAAGAGATGCTTTGGAGTTCAGATGTCGGATGCAATCTCCTATTTCTATGGTCATGCCAGTCCTGGACAATTACCCAGGACAGCTATGTGCATGCCTGTAGCAAATGTACTTGTCCTTTCTCTTCTCTTCATCTCCAACCTTTACTTCTGCATTTCCTCCTCAGACTTGCTTTCCCAACTCATCATCAGATGTTGAATATTTTCTTATTTGTCTAAAATTTAAGCTTTAATTTTAAACCATTTAGGTCCTTTTGAGTTCTAGCCAGCAGAAAACTGCTCCAAGACTAACTTCATTGCTTAAAGATTACTGACTTGATGGAAATTTGGAAGCCTGAAGGGAACCGTGGAAAATGTTTTGACTTGTGTTTTTCCAACTATTTTAGTTCTGCCAACTAAAGATCAGTAGGGAGGAAGATAAAAGAAAAAATCCCTGGTTAATTTAATCCCATCCAATTAATCTATCCCAGGGTCTCATTAATTAATAAGTCATGTTAGTCAACAAACTTATTGAACAATAAGTACTCTATAGGCTAAGCAATATGCTAGGAGTTAGAGATGCAAAAATTGGTCAGATATTTTCCCGGGTGGATCAATAACTCTTGGTTGGCTCTTTTGAAACTGCATTTTTAACTATCAGTGGATTCTGAGGTGGTCTGAGGGCTAAATTTTATGAGACTCTGGTTAGCAATGATTTAAGTTTCTAAACCCTAAATTTATTTCCAAAATAGTGTAAACAAAGAATATTAAATGCCCTTAATTTTTGCTGTCTAGTCCTGTCCTCAACATAGATCTTGAGCCCAGTTGGTGAAGTTTTTGATAAACAGAAAGCATATGTTGACAATATCTCAATTGATATTAATGGTTCCAAATGTATTATCTATTAATGATAGGTATTGTCTGCCTTTACTTCTCCTAGTGCTACAAATCTCTTCCTCTGTAAGTCATGCAAAAATCTCCTGTTTTCAAAATTAAAAAGAAAACAAAAATGGTGCTAATTCAAAGGTTAAAGAGAGTAGAAGGTGGGGAGGCTCTCATTTTCCTCAAGTGCCTCAACATTAGTGAAGACAGCAGATCTGAGCAGTTTATGTGATTCTTTGCTCATGAGAAGAACCAGCTTTCTCCAAGCAGTCTTGGCATTGGTTTCTTAGTGTTCTTTCCTCTTGCCTATAATTAGAGTGTTGATTTAAGTTATAACAAAGTACTTAAAAAGGTACAGGACACTCTAGACCTGCCGCGGAAAAATAGAAGGCTCTGCTCTTCTAAACTAGTGACTCTTGGACTGGACATGGAGAACCCCAGGTCAAGATTGTGAATGTGCCCCAAGCAAAACATAGTCTACTTTTTCGGATCTTGGAACAGCTCTTTGGTGAGGGCATCAGTTCAGCCCTATAACCTGTTCAGATAAAAATATAATAGTGGTAATGTGTTCGTGGGCTATTGCATTCAAAGTGTTACCATAGAACTCTGTAATGATGTAAGTATATATAATTAAACAAGAGAGCTTTGACATTTGGCATCCTTAACAGTTAAGATTATAGCTTTTGTATGAGCATATGACCCCAAGAGCCAGGCCAGTGATTTGCAAGGCAGATATTCAGCCAGTACCCATTAGTTTATCTCTGCTGGTTGGTCATGGCTGGCATATTTTCTGTTTGGCTGGGTATCCATTCTGGTCAGTTAAGGGACTTACTTGTTTTACAAATTTCTTATTATCATCCCAGTGATTTGTGATTTTGTGAAGATGTACTCCTGAGTATTATGAATGAATGGCCCCAGCTGGATCACTGTAATCAGATCTGGAGGGGGCTCTTATATTTTTCAACGAGACTTCACAATACAATATGTCTTATTGATGTTCACAAAAATAAAGATTTTCAAAGTGTTGAGATATATTTACTAGGAATTTCTAGAATCTGCTAAATTGTGCAAGCACAAGCTGTTTACATATTTTAAAACCTGAGCACACCATGGTTATTTTCTATGTTAGCCCTATCAAAAATAGGTTTATAAAAAGACTCGGTTGAAACTATGATTTCAACAAGCTATGGGGCTAGAGTTAGGGATATCATGAAGAATAAGATAGACATGGCTCCTGTTCTCACAAAGCTTACATTCTGATTGAATAACATTACAATATCTAAATTTAAAACATATTTCTAACAGCCACTACAAAGTGGTAGTCACGTGACTACTACTGCTATTACTTCAATAGTTGCTGCTGTTACTTTACTTCTCTCACTACTCATGTTTGCCAAACCCTACTATTGTTCTCATGCTCTCAGACACACTTCAGTCTGTTCATATACTTGTCCAGATTTTCATCAAGCAATTACTATGCTACACGCATTATTTTAAGCATTTTATATATATCATTTAATGTAATATACCCAGTAACACTGTGAAAGAAGTGCTATGACCAATCCCATTTTGCAGATTAGTAAACTTAATATTATGAAACTTAAGTAAATTTTTCAAGGTAATAGAATTAATGATGATAAAGCCTCAATTCAAATGCAAGCAGTCTTACTTCAGAAGACAATGGTTCAAGGTTCTCCAGAGAATGGAATAGAACATATATATGGCCCAGTGCACGAATTCCTGCTCGGGTGGGTTCCCTCAGTCTGGCTGGTGATTGAGGCCAATCGGAGGTGGGTCCAGCCAGGGGGAGGGTCTGTGGTCAGTTGGTCGGCCGGCCCCACCCCTGATCAGGTGCAGGGGGGAGAGAGGGGATGATCAGGGGTGGGGCCGGCTGACCAACTGGGGGGAGGGGCCATGAGAGGTTGGAGAGATCGATCGGAGCCCTAATCCGGCCAGTTGGCAGCCGCATGGTTGGGTCAAACTCCCGCCCAGTCGAACTCCTGCTCAAAGAGACAATTTGCATATTAGCCTTTTATTATATATAAAATATATATTTATATATATATATATATGGCTAATATGCTAAGTGTCCATCAGGGTAATGACATCAAGTAGCAACTCCCTGCATCCTCTCCCTAGCAACTAGCCTCCTTGCAGTTTCTTCAGCCCAGGAACATCACTTGTTTTATAGCCAGGTGCAAACATTTTACTCTTTAAACAAATGTCTGTGAGGCATTTTCCCATGCCTCATCTCATTTGATCCTCACAGAACTCCTCGAGTAGGTAGATAGGAGACTTGGTAAAATCCTATTTTCTTTTCATTAGCCAGAAAATGGGGATTTAGAAAGCTTAGAAACTTGACCCAACTGAAAAGAAGTAAGAAATGGTGGAACTTGAAAACGACTTCAGGTTTTCTCACTGTGCAGAATATAGTCAAACACTGCTGCAGTTAAATATTTATCCTTTGTTCTCCCTGCATGATCTACAATAATAATCTGCTTCATGTTGATATTTACTGCTGTGCTGCTGACAATTACCTGAAAGAGAAGTTGGCGTGCTCCACTGGGCTGGAAAAAGTTTAGCTAAATCAGAAAGCAGGTCTAATTAAGCAAGTTTATTATATATATATATATATATATATATATATATATATATATATATATATATATATATAAAAGGCTAAATTGACTTGTGCATGTATGACACATATAAAGCTCTCACTTGCGCCAATTGCACACATGTGTTTCCATCTGTCATTGCCAATCATGAATTTGGTTGACACTTCTATTATAGATAAAGGGCAAATAGTGATATTAAAATATTTCTTCTAATTAATTTCTACACATATATATATATTTTTTAAGAAAATTTATTGTAGAAATTGGTTTTCATGATTATAGAGTCCTATAAGTCTCACGGTCTGCTGTCTGCAAGCTGGAAACCCAGGAAAACTGGTGGTGTAATTTAGCACAAAGTCTGAAGGTCTGAGAATCCAGGGCCAATGATATAAGTGCCAGTGTGAGAAACAGAAGACTGATGTCCAAGGGCAGGAGAAGATGGATTTCTCAGTTCAAGCATACTTCCTCTAATTTTGTTCTATTCAAGCCCTGAAAGCATAGGATGATGCCACCTGCCTTGGTGAGGTCAATCTTCTTTATTCAGTCAACTGATACAAATGCTAATCTTGTCCAGAGACGCCTCAGAGATACACCCATAAGTGTTTTACCAGCTATATGGACATCTCTTAGTCTGTTGGACCTAATATACAAAATAAACCATCACAGGGTGATTGTCATTTCATGAACCAGCCAACTTTACTCATAGAAATTTGACTTTTTAGACTGTGTTTATATTCCTGAGGCACTGAAATATTCCTTTCGGTAACTTTCATCCATTGGGCTGCTTCTCTCTTCTACTGTGATCCAGAATAAGACTCGTCTATTTTGATAGGCCATTTTTTGTACTTCTGTCTCTGAATTTTCTCTTTTAAAGTTTATTTTTCTTCAGAGATGTCATTGAAGTCTATAGCCAAGTTTGTCCCACAGATGTGTTTTACTTGCACAATACTGGCCTTCAAAGAAGTGTTTTGTAATAGCATCAACAATAAAAATAAATAAATAAAATATACCTAATATTTAAAAATTGGGTAGTGGATCCCCATCTTTTTTTTTAAATAATTGTCTCTAAATGTTACTCACTTTCTTACATAGTTTCAATCAGTCAAGTAACCATTGTTCCATTAGATGAAGTCTTCTCTACTTTGTGCCCCTCTCAGTAATTCATCATCCTGCTTAGACTTTTATTTTTCTTAAGACAAAAATTAATATTTTATATGCATTTTTCTATCAAAAGATGGATGAATAAAAAAGGACTGAGAAATCTGCATTTTCAAGAAAAATGGGAGTAAGAATAATTCTTTAAGAATTGAAGTCTTTTCTTTATATGTGGCCTGTTTGGTTCACATTTATTACTTGCTCAGCTCCTGTAAGACTTTTGTGTTCATAACCCAGGCTTTAAATTTATTTTTTCTAAAACATATTTTCCAAGCCTCTTACTATTGTCCTCATCCTCTTGAAACCGTGTTAGTCTGTTCATATGCTTCTCCAAATATGTTTTACCAAGAACTGAAGACATCGGATGTTTTATCTAGAATAACAAAGTGTGTGACTTAAACATGTATTTCCTCTGCTTTGCCCAAACATAATATTTTGTCCACTTACCATATGTTAAATGTCACGACAGAAAGGTGACAGTCATCCAGGTAAATTTTCTTTGATGCTCATAGAAAAGTGAAAAGGAGACAAAACTTCTAAATGTGATATGGGAAGACCAGGTGAGGGTCAGGTCTTGAAACACAAAATGAAGAATTTTCCTATTGGCTTTCTTAACCAAGGTGTCAAAATGTCATGAACCAAATGAGAATTTCTATAGAGCATCTTCAGGTATTGTATTTTAAGAGGGGGTAAAATGGTATTTAATAACTATAACTGGGCAAGAGCTCATCTTTATAGCCCATTATATTGATAGAAAGAGCAACTAATGATGTCTCATTAAAATCTAAAGCTTCCAATTATTTTATTATTGTTATTTAATATCTATTGAGTTTGAGTTTTAATTTTACCCAGTTGGTCCTATGAATGTAAAGTTCAGTTGATATGGAATGTAATTTAGGCTTCTTTTTTGGACTAATATCTAGTCTCTTTGGCAATTCCTTACTCCTCCCACCACACACACATGCACACACACAAAGGGCACACAATTATGTTCCTTTCCTTAGTATACTTTATTTTATTTATTATTTCTGTAACAGAAAAATAACAGAACTCGCTAGAAGAAACAAATGGAAACATGGCTTTATTCCAATTAACTGTTGAAATAGGATTCTTTTAGATCTTCTTAAACCTAAGGTATACAGGTAAAGAATTTGATATGATATTTGGTTCAGAAGTAAATCAAATTTTGTTCTCTCATTTCCTGCATTTTCAACCATTGTATCAATGATTAAATAACATATTTCAGGGGCAGGGGAGACAAACAAACAAAGTGGATCATCATGCCTTCAAACTGAACAGGCTAACCACAGGATGCCCATAGCACAGTGTCACTTTTTGGTAGTATAGAAAAAGTCTGTCTCCTCCTATCCCCATAAACTAAGAAAATAATTTTGAGAGTATTTATGATGTAATAATAGTGGACCTCGAAAGCAAGGCATCCCTGCAAACTTGAATTGTGTACCTACTTTTTCATGGAACATTCAGAGTCTTCATGTGATTCATTCAATTTTCTACACAAATTCATGAAGTGCCTGCTATGGGTACTAGGCATATGCTATAGAGCAAGAATAAAGCCCATGCCACCTGTCATTATTAAGCTACAGAACTAGAAATCTCTGGGATGCTCATATTCAGAGATTATATTCAAAATATTTAACAACATTAAAGGCCCTGTGTAATCAGAACAAATATCAACAAATCAGGATGAATTCTAGATAGTTTGCCATATCATTACTCAGAGGTTTCACTATTAGCCTTGGTCTTATCTCCCTATTGGGAACTATTAAAAATGTTCTAATCTATTTTCTTGATAAGATCTCCACAATCTTGAGATAACAAAAAAATGCAACTTTAATTACGTACAATGTTGTTCCCTCTTTTTCTCTTCCACACAGCTACTCTGGACCCTCTTCTCTTCCTGACAAAGCTGCTCATCTATCTTAAAGGGCCATTCTAAGCTGTCACCAACAGATTTCATGGAATTCCTGTGGAATGCATTATGATTATTATCTAGTTAGTCAAATGAGCTCAAGATCTGCCAATAGATTTTTTTCAATGCCAGAGGCAATATTAGGATTAAAGAAACACACATACACAGAATCTTCTTTCCAAACATGTTTGTTTTTTGCTCTATCACTCTCTCTCTTTTGCTCTCCTGCCTCTAATTTCCCCATTAATAAAATGTAGATTGAGATATTTAGAAAAAACTAGAATACCTAAGTTGGGGGAAGGGGGTGGACAGAAAGCTGTTGCTTTCCCCTTCATAGTCAATGATCCCTTGGAAAGTTATCAACAACCTAACAGTGGGGCCAAACATGGTTAAAGGTGAAAAAGGGACCTCAATATCTTCTTTAGACCCACATCTTAAATATTGTTTTCCTCACTTGAAAGCATGTTTTCTATATGTGGCAATGAATTGAAGTAATCTAGAATTACTGCAGCACAAAATATTATTAATAAAATATTTTAATAACAATAGATAATGATCATCCTATCTAATAAAAGAGTAATATACAAATTGACTGTACCTCTGCTACACCCACAAGCCACGCCCAGCAGCCAATCAGGAGTGAGTATGCAAATTAACCCAACCAAGATGGCGGCCAGCCACAGAGCTGGAACAAGCAGGAGGCTTGGGCTGCCGCAGCAATGGAGGAAGCCAAGCTTCCTGCCCACCCTGGCCAGCACTGGCCTCTACTCAAGGTTACAAAGTTTCATTTATAGAAGATAAATAAATCCCAACAAAAATGGCTGTAGCCATGAAGCAAGCAGGAGGCTTGGCTCTGCTCAAGGCTACAAAGTTTCAATTATAGAAGATAAATAAATCCCAGATACAAGGGCCTCCACTTGGGTGGCTGTGGGGCTTGTCTGGCCTGCAAACCATTGCAGG
Source organism: Corynorhinus townsendii (assembly GCA_026230045.1). Taxonomy (NCBI): domain Eukaryota; kingdom Metazoa; phylum Chordata; class Mammalia; order Chiroptera; family Vespertilionidae; genus Corynorhinus; species Corynorhinus townsendii. The sequence goes on from JAPDVU010000002.1 coordinate 155,622,363, forward strand.
CCCCTTGCCCAGGCTGCCCCACACCCCAAGGGAACCCGCCCCCCCCGATCTGGGACACCCTTCAGGGCAAACCAGTTGGCCCCCACCCGTGCACTAGGCCTCTATCCTATCTAATAAAAGAGTAGTATGCAAATTGACCGTCACTCCAACACACAAGATGGCTGTCCCCATGTGGTCAAAGATGGCTGCCCCCATGTGGACACAAGATGGCCACCACAAGATGGCCAGCAGGGGAAGGCAGTTGGGAGGGACCAGGCCTGCAAGGGAGAGAAGTTGGGGCAACTGGTCCTGCAGGGAAGGGCAGTTGGGGGGGACCCAGGCCTGTAGGGGAGAGCAGTTGGGGGAGATCAGGCCTGCAGGGGAAGGCAGTTAGGTGCAATCAGTCTGGCAGGGGAGCAGTTAGGCATCAATCAGGCTGGCAGGGGAGTGGTTAGGGGTTATCAGGCTGGCAGGCAGAAGTGGTTAGGGGTAATCAGGAAGTCAGGCAGGCGAGCAGTTGGGAGCCAGCAGTCCTGGATTGTGTGAGGGCAGTTGGACATCCCTCAAGGGGTCCCAGATTGGAGAGGGTGTAGGCTGGGCTGAGGGACACACCCCCCATGCACGAATTTCGTGCACCGGGCCTCTATTTTATTATAATAGGAACACATAACTTCCAAAAGAATTTTAATTTATTAAAGTGAGTCATAAGGCATTAAAAATAAGATTGCACCATATTTAACACAATAGACTAGAAGAACAAGAAAAAAACACAATAAACTAAAAACACAAAGTATCTTAAGGGCTATTAAATACTGTATATTCTTCACATTTTTTAACAACTTTACGGAGGCATATTTTACATATCATATTTCAGGTATACAATAGGACTTTTGTTAAGTTGAGCAAGTTGTGTAATCATTACCATAAATCAATTTTAGAACATTTTCATCTCCCCAATAAAATCTGTTATGCCTATTTACTATTAATCTCCATTCCTACCCCTTGCCCCAGGCAACCATAATGTACTTCCTATATCTATATTTTCCTCTTTTCTGGTTATTTAATATAAATGCAGTCATAAAATATGTGGCCTCTGGTGTTGACTTACTATAATGCTTTTGAGATTTGTTTTTGTCAGAGTACATATAAGTAGTTTGTTCCTTTTTACTGCTGAGTAGCATTCCATTGTATAGACATAGCTATCGTATTTTGTCTATACATTTACCAGTTAATGGGCATTTAGGTTGTTTCCAATTTTTTACTATTGTGATAATACTGCTATTAAGATGGTGAGTAGCCCTAGCTGATTTGACTCAGTGGATAAAACATTGGCCTGTGGACTGAAGGGTCTCAGGTTCGTTTCTAGTCAAGGGCACATGCCCAGGTTGTGGGCTCCATCCCTAGTATGAGGCATGCAGGATGCAGCTGATCAATGATTCTCTCTCATCATTGATGTTTCTCTCTCTCTCTCTCTCTCTCCCCCTCCCCCTTCCTCTCTGAAATCAATAAAAATGTTAAAAGAAAAAAAAAAGATGTTGAGTAATTTAAAAGTTTGGGTATATTTTCCATGTGCCTAGGAGTGGAAAGTCTGAATCATATGAGAGACTGAATTAAATTGGGGGTTGGGAGGAGGGCAGTCATTGAATTCAGGCAGATCTAAGTTTAGCTACAACACTTGCATTGCATTGCAACGTTGTCTCTTTTTTCATCTGTAAAATAAAGGCAGAATTTCTATCACTCTGGGTAATCGTGAGATGCAAATGAAATATAAGTTAAATTTCCAGTCTAGAGTCAGAACACAGAAGTTATTTGGTAGCTATTATTAATGAAACATTATAATTAGGGAAGAAAATTTTAAGATTACAATTCTTCTCAAATTATCAGAACTCAAAGTAACCAAGTTTCAGGCCAGGCTTACCCATTTACTCATTGTAGACATGAACAGATACTTAACTTTTTTGAGACTTCAGTTTCCTAATCCATATAGTCGAACTTTCAGGATTGTTTGAAGGACCATATAGGTGAAGGAAATTTGCATATATATGGTTGACTTTAGATTCTTGTCAAATGGTAGCCACTGAAATTATTTTGGGGAGCTATCTTCTATACATTTCTTTGGGACAACTTGATTCTTCATTTCTTTAAGCCTTTATAGAAGCCCAGACATAAAAGTGGACATTTATATAGTCCTCTTTTCATAGGTTAGGAAAGCTGAGTTTCAGAATAAAACATCATAATTTAAATGACAGCTAATATTTATTGAGCATTCATGAATATGTGACACACTAAGACAAGAAGTTAATATAGCTATTACATGAAATCTTCCCAATAATCTTATTAGTAGAAACCCATATTGGTAGGTTCCCCTTTTTATAGGTAAAGAAACTTTTATTTATAGAGATTGAGTAGATAAGAGGCAGAACCAGGACTAGACTGTCTGCCTCCAAGACCATATCTTCACCATTCGGCTCTAATGTCTTATGTTCTACAAAAAGGAACAAGCTCAACCCACTTGATTCCTAGCCACTTGCACTCCACAGCATATGTGCTTTGTTCAATGTGACTTCTAAAATCAGATTAAATCTAACACTTGCTCCCCTTCTTACCATCTTGCCCACTCAACAGAGTTGGTGGGAAATCCAACTTCAATTAATTTCCTGGGATCCTTTTACGTCTTTGTCCTGGAGCTCATGCAACCCAAGAATTTAAGAAATTGTGGAAGAGTCCTTTATCTTCTTGCTTTCAGTCCATATTGATCATTGCTGAGATTCATTATATCCATGTGCATCCAAGGCTAGCAGATTCTTTGCTAGTGGGCTACTCCTCTTTCTATCCTTCTCTTTTCTTTAATATATTTTATTGATTTTTTTACAGAGAGGAAGAGAGATAGAGAGTTAGAAACATCGATGAGAGAGAAACATCAATCAGCTGCCTCCTGCACGCCCCCCACTGGGGATGTGCCCGCAACCCAGGTACATGCCCTTGACCAGAATCGAACCTGGGACCCTTCAGTCCGCAGGCTGACGCTCTATCCACTGAGCCAAACCGATTTCGGCTCTCTTTCTCTTTTCAAGGAGAACCTCAAAGGGTTTAAGTATTGCAAACCAAAGAGGTCTCAACTCTCCCCTGAGGAAAGTGAAACTAAAACCACCAAAAACTAAAACCTGGGCTGCCCTATTTCAAAAGTGTTGGAAAAAAAGATTCCCAATATTTCATGGTAAAGCTGTAAGGCATAGTTAATTTTCAGTGTGGTTATTCTGCACATTAAATTTTCAAGAAGTCATTGTGCTACAGGTATGTCAGATACTTGAAAAAGTAGATCAGAGAGTGAGCTGACACTCGGCTGATATTTCACAAACTCTGAAAGGGGCCTAGCTTTTCACTAAATCTTTGATTCCTACTATACAAAACGATGACATTGTAACAGGAAGTATGTGTCTGAAGAGCCGCTAATCCCTGGAGTTACTGTCAGGAATAGTTGCTGGCACAAGCATAAGTGTAAGTAGTACAATTTGTAAAAACTTTTTCCTCCTTATTTTCCCATTTTCCTTTTCCTGGGTGTATTTCTTTGTTTTCTTAATTATATTTAGCAACACAATTAAAAAGTGGCAAAATAGGTGCCAAAGTTGCTAATTATATAATTATAAGGGTATAAAGCAGCTTTATAAGGGGAGGTGAAAAACTCATTTGTTCCAATTAGAAAATAAAAAGAGCTCTGCACCCTGTCTCTGCACTTGACTCTGGCCTCCATTTCCCTTTAGAGGGCATCACTGGTCAGTATTTTCAAAGTAGGGCAGCAAGGTCACCAGGCTGAGTGAAAGGCCAATGTGCTTGCTTCACCTAAAAACTTGAGTGTCAGGAAGGAGGAGATAGGCTATCCTGGGTAAGGTACTGCATGGTTTCAAATGAAAGCTCTAGACCTTTTTTGAGACAATTTCTTTTGATCCAGATAACCTATACAACTTTATAAATTGTATATGGGATTCTGCCAATCCTAGAGAGAAATCTGCTCAGCGTCACTTTCATCACAAATGTGTCTCTTTATCTGAAAGAGTTTTAAATAGGTGTTTTAACAGCATTTTAGGAAGTATAGGGCTGAAACGGTGATATCCTTCCCCAAAAGGTTATCTCCCCTCAGCACAGAAAAGTTGGTTAAAATTGGAGGAGGTAGATTTAATAGATTTACTTAGCCTCATTAAAGGTCAGGAAATATTGTCTGCCTTCCTTGATCCTTCTTTCTCTTTCTTTTCTCCCCATTTTTCCCCTTTCTACTTCATTCAAATGCCTTTTTAAAAAAAATTAAGAATGTTCTAAGTTAAATATTACACACAGGAAAATATTTATCGTGCATGGGTAATTGTCAAAAACTAATAATACAACAAACACCATGTAACCTACTACATAGCGAAATGAGTAAAACACATTCGTAAAGCTACTCTGTTTTCCTAGAGTTAATCACTATCCTAAAGTTCATGTTTTGTATTTTCTATTTTTTCTTCATAGGTCTACCACATATGTATTTCTTCCTAAACAATATGTTGTACAATATAAGAGTTGTATTGTATTCTTTAGATCCAGTAATCCATACTACGTAATTCATACTTCTTTTATCTAACATTATGTTTCTGAAGCCCATCCTTGACAGTGCCTGTGGATAGATTTTATATTTTTCCACTATATTATACACTACTAGAGGCCCAATGCACAAAATTCATGCATGGGGTGTGGAGGGGAGTGTGTGTCCCTCAGCCCAGCCTGCACCCTCTCCAATCTGGGACCCCTCAAGGGATGTCCAACTGCCTGTTTGGGCCCGATCCCACTGGCATCGGGCCTAAACGGGCAGTCGGACATCCCTCTCACAATCCAGGACTGCTGGATCCCAACCGCTCACCTGCCTGCCTTCCTGATTGCCCCTAACCGCTTCTGCCTGCCAGCCTGATCACCCCATAACCACTCTCCTGCCAGCCTAATCGATGCCTAATAGCTCCCCTGCTGGCTCGATTGCCCCAAAAGGCATTCCCCTGCCAGCCTGGTCACCCCCAACTGCCCTCCCCTGCCGACCAGATTGCCCTTCAACTGCCATAAGCCGGGCTGATGGCTGTGCTAAGGATATCTGACTGCAGAGCAGGCAGACATCCCCTGATTGGTCCTGGATTGCAAGAGGGCAGAGGCCGGGCTGAGGGACCTCTCCCCGCAATGCATGAATTTTTGTGCACCGGGCCTCTAGTGGGTGTGTGTGTTTGGTGTTTGTGTGTGTGTATGTGTGTGTGTGTGAGTGTGTGTGTGTGTGTGTGTGTGTGTATGTGTATGTGTATTAAATATCTCCTCCCATTTTGTGCCTTGCCTTATTTTCTTTATGCTAACTTTTGAAGAACGATTATAAACTTCAGTGACAAGAAATTTATTAAACTTCACCTTTATGATCTTTTGAGGGTCTAGTTTAAGAAAGACTTTCCTATCCCAAGCTCATTAAAATGTTTTCCTAACTTTCTTCCAAAAGCTTGTATGTTTTGCTTTCCACATCTAAGCCATTATACCACAAGAATTGTGTGTGTTGTGAAGTTGGACTTTTATATATCTAAGCTCATTAGTATAATCCTAATTTATTAAATTCCCCATGCTTTCTTCATTAGATTTCATCACTAGTTTTTTATAAGTCAAATTTCATATAATTATGTTTGGGTCTATATCTGGTTCTCTAGTGAATGCATTGGTTTATTTGTCTGTCTTTGACCAGTACCATAATATCTAGTTTAGTTCTAACAAGTCTTGATATATGTTAATTTTTTTTAGAAATATTTTGGGCTGTTTTAGTTCTCTTATTTTCCCATGTAAATTTCAAAATCATCATACTCATCCTCTACACACGGGAAAAGAAATCTTGAAAATTTGATTGGCATTGCATTAAATCTATGGATCAAATTGGGAAGATTGATTTATTTATGAAACCGATTTTTCCTATCCTTGAACATATAGCATACCTCTAAATTTGGTCTTCATTAATATATTTTAATAAATACAAAAATTATTCCATAAAGCTAACATATCTTTTGTTAGATTTGTTCCTTGATTCCTCATATTTTGTGCAGTATCCTATATAATAAAAGTGTAGGTGCCCTGACCAGTTTGGCTCAGTGGATAGAGCATCGGCCTGAGGACTGAAGGGTCCCGCGTTCGATTCCAGTCAAGGGCATGTTCCTTGGTTGCAGGCACATCTCCTGAACAGGAGGCAGCTTATTGATGTTTCTCTCTCATCGATGTTTCTGATTCTCTATCCATCTCCCTTCCTCTCTGTAAAAAATCAATAAAATATATTTAAAAGAAAAAGCGTAGGCGGCATCATGCCCTCATGTGACAGACACCCTCACATCATTACAAGATGGCCACCCCTACATCATCATAAGATGGCTGCCCCCACGTTATCACAAGATGACCACCCCAATGTCATCACAAGATGGCTGCCACAAGATGGCCAGCAGGGGAGGGCAGTTGTGGATGACCAGGCCAGCAGGGGAAGACAGTTGGGGGCGAGACCAGGCTGGCAGGGGAAGGCAGTTGGGGATGATTGGGCCGGCAAGGGATGGTAGTTGGGGGTGACCAGGCCAGCAGGGGAGGGCAGTTGGGGGCAACCAGGCTGGCATGGGAGGGCAGTTCGGGGAGACCAGGCCAGCAGGGGAGGGCTGTTGGGGGCAGTCAGGCTGGCAGGGGAGCAGTTAGGCATCAATCAGTCCAGCAGGGGAGTGGTTAGGGGCAATCAGGCTGGCAGGCAGGTGAGCGGTTGGGAGCCAGCAGTCCCAGATTGTGACAGGGATGTCCAGCTGCTGGTTTAGGCCCAATCCAAAACTGGCAGTCAGACATCCCCCAAGGGGTTCCAGATTGGAGATGGTGCAGGCTGGACTGAGGGACACCTCCCCAGTACATAAATTTCATGCACCAGGTCTCTAGTTTTAAATAATGACCTTTTAAGTTTTGTTTAATTATTACTGGTATAGAGAAATGCAACTAGCTCTTTTTATATCTGGCATTTTTGTAAACCTTCTTATTAATTCTAATAATTTGGCAGTACTTTCCAAGGAATAATCTTTGTAGATCTTTGTATGCAGTTGTATTCTCAGTGCAATGTCCTTCCTTTTTTTCCCATTCTAGTCTTTATGTGTTTTTTAGTTTTCTCTTTATTTTTGGTCCTTTGCACTGATGAGATGCTCAACTATAATGATGAATAGAAGTGTTGATAGTTGGCATTTTGTCAGGTTCCTGATTTTAAAAGATATGTTTTAAAACTTTACCATTAAGTATTATGATTATAATAAGATTTATTTAAGATATCATTTATCAGTTTCTTAAAAAGTCCCTTCTATTTTAATATTAAGAATGTTAAGAATGTTTTTCATGAATAAAATTTGACTAATATCAAATATGCTGTATCCATTGAAATTTTATTTTTACTATTTTTTCTTTTTCCATTGAAATTTTATGAATGTTTCCCTTTACACTATTAAATATGTTAAAGTATATGTTAATGGAATATTAATTTTGAGTCACTCTTTTATTTATCTAATAATCCTACCAAAGAATTGATATATTTTCTTTTTTATAGATGGTGGGTTAAGTTTTTTGTTTGTTTGTTTGTTTGTTTTCCTTTACACTAATGAGATTGGCTTGTGATTTACCTTTCTCATGCAGTCCTTTTCTGAGGTTGGTTTTCAGTTTATACTAAAAATCTTATAAAATGACTTGGGGTATATTCTTTCTTCTTCTATTCCCTGACAGATTTTCTGTATAGAAATTATGCGTTCCTTAAATGTTTGGTATTACTATTCTGTAAAACTACCTGGACTGTACATTTTCTTGGTACAGAATTTTTAATCTCTGCTTTAATTTCTTTAACAGTTAGAGAACTACGTATGTTCTCTTTTAAAAAAAATCATATTTGGTTGAATTTTCCTAAGAATATAACCCTTTCATGGAGTTTTAAAATTTATTGTCAGCAAGTATTTCATGTATTCTTTTACTATTTTAAATTTCTATAGGTTTTTATCATAATGACTCTTTGTTTTCAAATATTGAAAATTTTGATAATTTTCTGGTTAATCTTTTCTGAGTTTTATGAATTTTTATTAATCTTTTTGAACAAAAAATGTTAGATTTTTGTTGATTTTCTGTTTTTTATTTCTTAATTTCTGCCTTTATATTCTTTTCTTGATTTCATTTTGTGAGGATTTATTCTAAAACTCAGATATGTAACTCACTGATTTTGAAACTTTGTTTTCCTAATGTTAGCACTTAAGGTTTTAATTGTTTCTCTAAGGACCACTTTTACTCTATTTCTTAAGTTTTGGTATCTATTACATTTAGTATTTTTATTATTGTTCTGTACTAAGTACTTTCTAATTTTTATTATGATTCATTATATTATTCATTATTTATATAGAAGGATGTTAAATTGTGTTCAGGCTTCCTTTGTTGTGGTCAATTTTCAAATTCAATTGTTAGATGCTATATTTTATATAAATCTTTTTTTCTTTTTTAATATATTTTTATTGATTTCAGAGAAGAATGGAGAGGAAGAGACAGAAATATCAATGAGGAGAAAGAATAATTGATCGGCTGCCTCCTGCATGGCTCCCTCTGGGGATTGAGCCCACAACCCGAGCAGTGCCCTAACTGGGAATCAAACCTTGACCTCCTGGTTCATAGGTCAATGCTCAACCACTGAGCCACGCTGGCCGTGCTTATTTTATATAAATTTTTTAGGAGCTTACTAGGTATGGTTTTCAAGTCTACTAATATATTCTTATTCATTTTTGTCTGCAAATTTAGCAATTGCCAAAAGAGTTGTGTTAAAATAGCCACCAATGAAATCATATTTATCAGTTCCTTAATCTACTTCTTTCAATTTCTGCTTTATATACTTTTAGACTGTGTTAATATAAATAAACACATTTAGAAGTTTGTATCTTCCAGCTATATTAAACCTTCTTGAATAATTATATTTTCAATGTCTCATTATACTTTAATATTAAAGTATATTTTGAAATACTTGAATTATCTACCTATATAAAAGCCTAAGTGACCATCACAACTGAACGGATGACCAAACAGGCTGCATGGGGTGACCAGGCCGGCAGGGGGGTTAGTGAGGGGCTACCAAATGACCGAGCATCAGGTTGTGTGGGGTGACCAGGCCGGCAGGGGGGGCAGTTAGGGGCAATCAGGCAGGCAGGAAATTGTGCAGTTAGGAGCCAGTGGTCCCAGTTTGTGAGAGGGATGTCCCAGATTGGAGAGGTGCAGGCTGGGCTGAGAGGGACCCCCCGCCATGCACGAATTTCATGCACCGGGCCTCTAGTCTCATTATAATATGCTAACTTTTTTTTATTAGTATTCCTTCTATTTTATCCTTTTATGTCAAGTACATTTTAGTCTTACATTTTAGACATTTTTCTTTTAATACATATACAAGGATGATTTATTTATTTATTTTTTAAATATATTTTATTGATTTTTTTACAGAGAGGAAGGAAGAGGGATAGAGAGTTAGAAACATCGATGAGAGAGAAACATCAATCAGCTGCCTCCTGCACACCCCCCACTGGGGATGTGCCCGCAACCCAGGTACATGCCCTTGACCGGAATCGAACCCGGGACCCCTCAGTCTGTAGGCCAACACTCTATCCACTAAGCCAAACTAGTTTTGGCTTATATACAAGGATGATTTTTAAAACTCCAGCATCTAATATTTGTCTTTTAAATGAAGTGTTTAATTCATTTAAATGTATTATGGCTACCAGTTTCTCAATTTTATTTTGTGCATTTTTTTCAATATTATTTTTGATAGACCTTTATCTGGGGAAATGTCTTGAGATGTAGTTTCTTGGGGCTTTCATCTATATAGGATATGTATTACTTATTATTTAGAACTTATAAACCATAATGTCTCTTAAAATACTCTGTGCATTTGGTCCCCTTTTTTGTTTGTTTTTGTTTTTGTTTTTTTGCCAAGGTATGTAGAGTGAATATACACTGAATGGCCAGATTATTATGATCTCTGAATGCATAATAATCTGGCCACTCAGTATATATATATATATATATATATATATATATATATATATATATACACACACACACACACACACACACACACACACACACACATATATATGTGTGTGTGTGTATGTATGTGTGTGTGTGTGTGTGTGTGTGTGTGTGTATATATATATATATATATATATATATATATTAAAGGCCCAGTGCATGGTCTGGCCAGCCTGACCAGGGGGAGGGGACATGGGTGGTTGGCCGGCCTGCCTGCTGGTCAAACTCCTGGTTGAGGGGACAATTTGCATATTAGCCTTTTATTATATAGGATATACACTGAGTGGCCAGATTATTATGCATTCAGAGATCATAATAATCTGGCCACTCAATGTATATGGACTACAATTCTGAGTGAGGGTTGATTTATAAGTTAACAGGAAAAACATTTCCCTCTACCAAAATATAAAGTTGGTTTTTTGTTAGTTTTTATTGTTTGTTGTGTTGTTTTGTGTGTTTTTTCCTGTTCTCCTATAAAACATGTTTTGAGTGAAGACCTTTGTGCTTTTGGTGTTATGTGATGCTGTCCTACCAGATCCCCTAAGAGGTGGCCTCTAACATTTGCCACTTATTTTTGCCCCTCAAATTCATCAAAACCAAACTTCAGATGCCCAAGGAATGGCATTGCTTCTCAGTTATTTTGGTCTTGTTTGTTTTTGTTTAGGACTTCAAAGCCCTTACTACTCTGGATTCTAGTTCTTGCTCATGTTTGAGCCTTAAGGAATTCCTCTACTTTTTTTCCAACTCAGTTAAACTTTTTTTTTTTAAATTTTCACATATATTTATATAGATTTTTTATCAGGGTAATTGTTTAAAATATCTAGTTTCTCACACTGTTAATTCTGAAAGTTCTTTGTCATTCTTTATTAAGTTCTATATTTATGTTAAATTTGAAAGTTGAAAAAAATATAGAGCTCATTAAATCATAAAATTTTGGTCCTAATTCATGACAGAACTACCCAAAAAGGGTAATAGATGTGAGAGTATCCATGGATTATGAAATTTAAAATAATCTGTTGTAAGTTTATTAGTCTGCACACATATGGTATTAGAAGAGAGAAACACACGGAAATGAAGGTACAAGCCAGATATCCACCCATGTATTCATTCAGTCAGCAGATAGTCATTCTGTTCTTGCTCTAGGTCAGAAATTGGGCTGGGCACTGAGTGAAGAATTGGGCACAAGACAGATAGCATGCTTGCCTTTACAGAACTTTGTGTCTGAAAGTAGGCGAAGGTACACATAACAAGCTGAAGGGGTCTGAATGAAGAAAAGCCAACACATGAACAAGAGCTGGTGATCGGGCCTAAACGCGCTGGTGAGCATTAATAGGAAAGCCATAGGCTTTAAGAGGAATGGCTGTTCAAGTAAAAGAAGGTTAAGGAAATAGCAGTCTTGCACATGGCAGTGACATTGCATGCTAAACCTACATTCTTCAAAGGCAAATAAGATCTCTTAAAGAGATCATGATGTCTAGGTAAGAATAAGCATTTAGGAAAATGACTTTACTAGGTCTTCAGAGTTTTAAAATATCTGTAATAGAACTTTTGCATCTGTTGTGTATCCCAAATTACAGTAGATAAAGTATCTTGAAATGAATGAACTAGAACTAAGATCCCAGATGTCACTTTTGTTTTAGGTAGACAAAAAGTCTTGCATTGAACTTCAATTGTATGTTGAAGTTCAATTGTATGTTGTATCTCTTATCATTGGTCAATTTTTAGATGTCAAAGAATCTCGTTTTTCACATTTTCTGCTACCAGAAATGTAATCCAATAATAATTTTCCTGGTAAGTGCTTCTCACATGCCACAAGGGAGCAATTGCTTTGCTGCACTGCACTTAAAGGAGTTTAAACTAAAAAGACAAAATTTCACTTTCCTATCTAGTAAGGCTGTGAATATGCTAAGAAAAAAATTATTTAAAATTATTGAATTTTCACTCCTATGAGACATCAACATAATTGCAGAGTGGCACCTGGAATTTTTTATATACTTATTTATTAATAAAGAAGAACTTTCTATTCATACTCCAAAAGACTGGTCCAGTGGAACAAAACAATAATGCAATGAAACCTCTGGTTCATTAAATTGGAATGCCACGATTGAATTACTAATTTACATTGTTTTTAATTTCGTGTTTTAAAATATATTGTTTTAAAATATAGGAGAAAACTGTTCCCTGGGAGCCAGCTTACCTCCAACTCTGACTAGGAAAGCTTTATCTGTCCCTGGAGAACCTGGAAGTAGGGGGATCAACGCAGTTTCACAGGAGCATACCATGAAACATTCACTGACATGTTCCTACATTACAGGAGGCTTACTAAACATAGCCAATCACTGAAGAATGCACATAGCATTTTAAGGCTTTTCAAAAGCATTTTCATAAAGAAAAAGATAGATTTTGAAAATCTGACTTCAGTGGTGTCCCAGATATGTTTGCCCAGAATGTATACTCTGAGACAGGGATATGTGAACAATTTATAGCGAATCAGCACTTTATAAGGAAGGGAAAGGAAAGAAGAGAAGGTAAAGGAGGGGAGGGGAGGGGAGGGGAGGGGAGAGGAGAAGGATGAGATTGACGGAGAGGCCGGCTATACTGCACTCTCAGAGAAGGCCTCAAGCAAGCTCCTGGCAGCTCTGAAACTGGACTGACCTTCAGAGTTGGGAAGAATCACACTTTAACCTCTGGGTGGACTGACCCTGGGATGCAGACTGTCCCGGGGAATGGGCATGAACTGGAGTGAGGTAAGAATACAATCATGGCCATTTCAGAGGAGGCCTGCAACTGAGGCCTGTCCACTGGTAATGTTGACAGCACCCACACAGAAATAAATCTTTCAGTCCTGAAGGTAGATCTGGGTGCTGCATCATAAGATACACGGTTAAAAAGAATTTAAACAAAATCAGACAAAATTTGTCCAAAATTAATGAAGGAAAAATACCTGACTTGGGAGATTTTAGTTCATTAAACATTATCCTTCATTCATTTATCAACAGGCCTTTAGTACTTAACCATGTGCAGGCATTTTAACAGATGCTATGGAACTGTGGGCATGAATCAATCACAGCAAGAAGGAAGCACTAAGCATCCACCATAGGCCAAGTGTTTTATGTAGGTTTTTCATCCAATCTTCACAAAACCCTTATGAAGTGGGTATTAATTCTGATAAGGAAACAGATTTTATGAATGTTAAAAATTTGTCCAGGAGAGAAGGAGAAAAATGGCGGCGGAATAGACAGACGTGTTCCGAGCCTTGTCCCAGAGCAGAAAGAAAGAATAGCTGAGGATCGCACGAGGAGTGTTTGTTGGCAAGTTAAGGGACAGCTAAACTCCAGGAGAAGGTGGGGGACTGCTAGACGGGGTTCCCCTGACCAGGCACCCCCACTGTGGCTAGGTCCTCTCCCAGAGCTACAGGCTTGGACGCAGAGACTATGCCATCTTGATAGGGAAAGTGGAGCTTATCGGAAGCCTGAAAATCCACAACTGCAGCAACCACCAAACAGCTGTGAGCCCCAGAACACTGGTCCCCAATTGGCGCAAACTTGCGGATTCAAAGGAGCTCTTCATTCCACCACAGAAAGGTCAGATTTCACCTGGGGTAAGGTGAGGTCTCTGGTCCCTGCGGGAGAGAGAAACGCAAGTTTTGCGGGAGCTGGAGGACCAGGGAAGTCTGTGCCTAGAAAAATCCATGGCTGTTCGGGCTGATGTGATCTGTGAATGTTGAAGGGGGTCCTAAGAGCTGCCAACAGAAGGGATCCCTAAAAAGCAACCCATTTTGATCTGATGTGCAGGGAATTTCAAACGTGTGCCAGCTGCTTAGATTTGTGCACAGACCCATTGTTCGCACATTTGGGCTTTTTCCTCTTCAAATCCTTGCTTCTGATTACTAAGCCCAATACATAGGGTCACCAGTTGGGGACACCCTGGGAGACTGCAGGGGAAAGTTGTTTTTCTGGAACCTGGGGGTCGGAGCTGGGAGTAACCATCAGAGAGCCAGCTCTGAGGCACCCCACTCCCACAAACCGGTATTGAGTGCCACAGGGTTAAACACAGGCTAGAGAGGCCATATATAGACCCATAAGTCAATCCAGAAACACTGCCACCCAGGGGCTGAATCACAAATTGACTCTTGTGTAATCAAAAATAAAGGAATACGAGAAATTAAGACACCACCTGCTTAAAAATCAGGACTGGCTTACAACACCAAGAAACAGTAGAATGCAGGGAACTGCAATACTGTCTGGACTGAGAAACAGGCATGCCAAACAGAACAATAGAGGAAGTGAATGACCTTCACTATTGCACATTATATATTTTTTTATTTTTTATTTTCATTTTTTGCATCTTTTTCTTAAGAAACTATTTTTTTCTCTTTTTTTTCCTCACTTGATTTTACCTTTTTAATTATTACATTTTTATTTTTAATCAGTATTATTACTACTACTATTTTACCTTTTATTTTTTTAAGTGTCATTTTATTTTCTGTTTATTTTACTTTGGGACTAGTGTTCTACATTCTATTTTCAACTTTCCTTTAGCATCGTTTTACTCTATCTCAACTCTACCTTTATGCCATCACTCTCTTCCTAACTTTTCCCTTTTTGGTGTCCTCTTTATCTTACCCCTTTCTTGCTTTAGATTTTCCTGTTCTTTCTGTTTACCCCCTGTTAAAATTTCACCCTACTTATATATCTAATTTCCAACCCCCTGCTCCAAGTCCATACACACCTCTCTCTTCACTGTCTTAATTACCCAAAAAATTGTTTTTCTCTCTGTCCTTTAGTTGTTGTTTGCTTGCATGTTGATTATATCGAATTTTCAAGCTTTTCCTGTGAGATTGTTTTGCTTATTCTTTTTTTTTTTGTTTCTTTGTGTTTGCTTGTTTTTTGCTTCTGTTTTCCCTTGCCTTGCTTGATATTAGTTGGTGTTGTAGATTGTATTAATCCCCAGGTACTTGTGGCTGGCATTTGCTGGGATTAGTGGTTGTTCTATTGGATTTTTCTCCCCATATATATAGTTTGTTCCCCTTTTCTCTCTTAGTCTCTTTCTTGTCTCTCTTATTTTTTTTCTTTCTTTTCCCAATTTCATTTTGACACTCCTTTTTTTTTTTCTTTCTTTTTCCTCTTCTTCTTTCTCTCCTATCCTCTAATTTGCCTTTCTCTGGTGTCACCTTTATTGGAGGTTATTAATATCGTGCATACATTTCTGTTCAGTGCCTTGTGTGTTGTATCTGGTTGTGTTGTATTTTGTGCCTTTAAGTCAATGCAGGAGAGAGAGAACTACATAACCAGACATCTAGAGAAGAGAGAACATGGGAAGATGAAGAAACAGCCCGCATATGAAAGAAAAGCAAGCATCACCAGAAAAGGAAGTCAATGAAATGGAGGCAAGCAACCTGCCAGAGAAAGAATTCAGAGAAATGGTCATAAGGTGGCTGAAAAGAATGGAAGACAAATTCGACAATATGAGTAAGAACCAAGAGGAAATGAAGAATGACATTGCTGCTGTAAAGAACTCAATAGAAAGCATCAAGAGTAGACTAGAAGAAGCAGAGGACCACATCAGTAAGCTATAAGACAAGATGGAAAAAAATACCCAAGTAGAGCAGCTTCTAGAAAAAAAAAATTAAAAAGCAGGAAGAGAGCCTAAGGGAACTTTGTGACAACACAAAACAAAACAACATCCGCATAATAGGGGTTCCGGAAGGAAAGGAAAATGAGCAAGGAATAGAAAACCTGTTTGAAGAAATAATGACAGAAAACTTCCCTGATATAGGGAAGGAAAAACCCACACAAATCCAAGAAGCTCACAGAGTCCCAAGCAAATTGAACCCCAAAAGACCAATGCCAAGGCACATTATAATTAAATTGGCAAACACCAATGATAAAGTAAGAATCTTAAAAGTGGCCAGAGGGAGATAGAAAGTGAGATACAAAGGAACCCCCATCAGACTAGCAACTGATTTCTCAACAGAAACTCATCAGGTCAGAAGGGAATGGAATGAAATATACAAAGTCATGCAAAGGAATGGTCAGAATCCAAGAATACTGTACCCAGCAAGGCTATCAATCAAAATTGAAGGTGAAATCAGGAGCTTCACAGACAAAAAAGGACTAAGGGAATTTATTACCACCAAACCAGCAATGCAAGAAATGCTAAAGGGTCTGCGGTAAAAAAAAAAAAAGAAAGAAAGAAAGAAAAGAAAAGAAAAGAAAAAGAAAGAAATAGGAAGCGAAGAAGGAACACAGGGGTAAAGAATAAAAATGGCGACAAATAAGTACTTATCAATAATAACTTTAAATGTAAATGGATTAAATGCCCCAATCAAAATACATAGGATATTGGACTGGATAAGAAAACATGACCAATATATCTGCTGTCTACAAGAAACCCACCTCAGAAAAAAAGACGCATACAGACTGAGGGTGAAGGGATGGAAAAAGATTTTCCAGGCAAATGGAAATGAAAAAAAAAGCTGGGGTAGCAATACTTATATCTGACAAATTAGATCTCAAAGTGAAGGACATAACAAGAGATAAGGAAGGCCACTTCATAATACTAAAGGGAGCAATCCAACAAGAAGAAATAACTCTGGTAAACATATATGCACCCAATACAGGAGCACCCAAATACATTAAAAAACTGCTGGAGGATATGAAAGGAGAGATTAACAGCAATACAATCATAGTAGGAGACTTTAATACCCCACTATCACCATTGGACAAATCCTCTAAACAAAAAAATCAGCAAAGAAACATCAATCCTAAATGACTCACTAGACCAGATGGAATTAATTGACATCTTCAAAACATTTCACCCCAAAGCCACAGAATATAGATTCTTCTCAAGTGCACATGGGTCATTTTCAAAGATAGACCATATGTTGGGACATAGGCAAAGTCTCTTCAAATTCAAGAAGATAGAAATCATATCAAGCATCTTCTCAGACCACAGTGGCATAAAACTGGAAATCAACTACAATAAAAACAATCCAAAGAAATCAAACACATGGAGACTAAACAGCATGCTATTAAACAATGACTGGGTTACCAGAGAGATCAAGGAAGAAATAAAAAACATCATGGCAACAAATGATAATGAAAACACAATAATCCAAAATCTATGGGACACAGCAAAAGCAGTCCTGAGAGGGAAGTTCATAGCTCTACAAGCATATTGGAAAAAAACAAAAAACAATGGTAATAAATTACCTAACCCTACAACTCAAAGAGTTAGAAAAAGAGCAACAAGAAAAGCCCAGTGTAAGCAGAAGGAAGGAAATAATAAAGATCAGAGCAGAGATAAACGACATTGAGACCAAAGAAACAATACAAAAGATCAACAAAACCAAGAGCTGGTTCTTTGAAAGGATAAACAAGATCAATGGACCTCTAGCCAGGCTCACCAAGAAGCAAAGAGAGAGGACCCAAATAAACAAAATCAGAAATGAAAGAGGTGAAATAACAACAGATCCAGCTGAAATACAAAGGATGGTTAAAAAATACTACGAACAACTCTATTCCAACAAACTGGACAACCTGAAGGAAATGGATATATTCCTAGAAAAATATAATCTTCCAAAACTCAATCAGGAAGAATCTAAACAGCTCAATATGCCAGTAACTATGGAAGAAATTGAAGCAGTCATGAAAAAGCTTCCAGCAAACAAAAGCCCAGGGCCAGACAGCTTCACAGGAGAGTTTTACCAAACATTCAAGGAAGAACTAAAACCTATCCTCCTCAGACTATTCCAAAAAATTCAAGAGGAAGGAACACTTCCAAGCTCCTTCTATAAAGCCAGCATCACCCTAATACCAAAACCAGATAAAGACAACATAATGAAAGAGAATTACAGGCCAATATCCCTCATGAACATAGATGCCAAAATCCTCAACAAAATTCTAGCAAATCGGATCCAGCAGTACATCAGAAAGATCATATACCATGACCAAGTAGGATTTATCCCAGGAATGCAAGGATGGTACAATATCCACAAATCAATAAACATGATACATCACATAAACAAATTGAGAGATAAAAACCACATAGTCATATCAATTGATGCAGAAAAAGCATTTGACAAAATCCAACACCCTTTCTTGAAAAAACTCTCAACAAGGTGGGAATAGAAGGATCATACCTCAACATAATAAAAGCTATATATGATAAACCCACAGCTAACATCACACTCAATGGGCAAAAACTAAAACCATTTCCCCTAAGAACAGGAACAAGACGGGAAGCCCACTTTCACCACTCCTGTTCAACATAGCACTGGAAGTATTAGCCATTGACAAGAAGAAGAAATAAAAGGCATCCAAATTGGAAAAGAAGAAATAAAACTGTCCTTATTTTCAGATGACATGATATTATACATAAAAAAACTGAAAGACTCCATAAAAAAACTAAGAGACTTAATAAATGAATTTGGCAATGTAGCAGGACACAAAATTAATGCCAAGAAATTTATGGCATTTCTATACACCAATAATGAACTTACAGAAAGAGAGACTGAAAAAGCAATCCCATTTACCATCACACCAAAAAAATTACAATACCTAGGAATAAACTTAACCAAGGAGGTAAAAGACCTATACACAGAAAACTACAGGACACTGAAAAAAGAGACAGAGGAAGACATAAACAGATGGAAGAACATACCATGTTCATGGATTGGTAGAATCAACATCATTAAAATATCCATACTACCCAAAGCAATCTATAGATTCAATGCACTCCCCATTAAAATACCAACAGCATATTTCACAAACCTAGACAGAACTCTTCAAAAATTCATCTGGAATAAAAAAAGACCCTGAATAGCCACAGCAATCCTGAGAAAGAAGAATAAAGTAGGAGGGATCTCAATACCAGATTTCAAGCTGTATTACAAAGCCACTGTTCTCAAAACAGCCTGGTACTGGCACAAGAACAGACATATAGATCAGTGGAATAGAATAGAGAATCCAGATATCGACCCAAACCACTATGCTCAATTAATATTTGACAAAGGAGGCATGAACATACAATGAAGTCAAGACAGTCTCTTCAATAAATTGTGCTGGGAAAATTGGACAGATAAATGCAAAAAAATGAAACTAGATCACCAACTTACACCATACACAAAAATAAACTCAAAATGGATACAGGACTTAAACATAAGACGGGAAACGATAAAAATACTAGAGGAATCCACAGGCAGCAAAATCTCAGACATATGCCGAAAGAACTTCTTCACTGATACTACCCCTAGGGCAATGGAAGCTAAAGAGAAAATAAACAAATGGGACTACATCAAAATAAAAAGCTTTTTCACAGCAAAAGTAACCATCAACAAAACAACAAGAAACCACACTGTATGGGAGAACATATTTGCAAATGTTATCACTGATAAAGGTTTAATCTCCAACATCTATAGGCAGCTTATACAACTTAATAAAAGGAAGATAAATGATCCAATAAAAAAATGGGCAACAGACCTCAATAGAATCTTTTCGAAAGAAGACAGAAGGAAGGCCAAGAGACACATGAAAACATGCTCAAAGTCACTAATTATCAGAGAGATGCAAATCAAAATGACAATGTGGTACCATCTCACACCTGTCAGAATCGCTATCATTAACAAATCAACAAACGACAAGTGCTGGTGAGGATGTGGAGAAAAAGGAACCCTCGTGCACTGCTGGTGGGAATGCACACTGGTGCAGCCACTGTGGAGAACAGTATGGAGTTTCCTCAAAAAACTGAAAATGGAAATCCCATTTGACCCAGTAATCCCACTCCTAGGAATATATCCTAAGAAACTAGAAACACCAATCAGAAAGGATATATGCACCCCTATGTTCATAGCAGCACAATTAACAATAGCTAAGATTTGGAAACAGCCTAGGTGCCTGTCAGCAGATGACTGGATCAGAAAACTATGGTACATCTACACAATGGAATACTATGCTGCCATAAAAAGAAGGAATTCTTACCATTTGTAGCAACCTGGATGGAATTGGAGAACATTATGCTAAGTGAAATAAGCCAGTCAATGAAAGAAAAATACCACATGATCTCACTCATTTGTGGATAATAAAAAAACACAATATAAACAGATGAACAAAAAGATAGATACAGAGGCAGTAAAGCATCAAACAGACTGTCAAATTACAGAGGGAAGGTTAGGAAGAGGTGGGGGAAATAAGAGATCAACCGAAGGATTTATATGCATGCATGTAAGCATAACCAATGGACGCAAAACACTGGGGGGGGGGGGGGTGAGGGCACGTATGGGTGTTGGGTGGGGTGGCAATGGTAAGATATGTACACATATAATACCTTAATAAAAAAAATGGGAAAAAATATTGTGTAATGATTCAAATTTCTCCACTGAGATATAAAGGAACATATTTCTTCAAGAAGAAAAATCATTCTCCTACTATTGCAAATGTTTGTATATTTACTTTACTTTGGAGTTGCCCTTTATTTGTCCTCATCTCAGGCAGGAACTCCCTAGTTTATTTTTCTTAAGGTGCAACTCATTGTAAGGCTGTTGAGTTGGAAGGAAGTGTCAGTTCCTGTGCTGTCCTCCTCCAAGCATGCCCTGGTTTTAGTTTGGAGGTCATGATCCTGGAACACACGAATTTGCCTCTCATGTCATGAGCACTTAAAAAGCCACCCATGCTGCATAACGCATAGATTCTCTTTGGAGCAGGTCTCGTAACCTGACTACTTCTGAAGGTTTAAAGATGGTCCCAAGTCTGAGGGCCACTCTGAATTCAGTGTCCATGGTATTTTCAAGTATTACCTTTTCATGCCTTGTTGGCTGGAACACCAAAAGTTTATTTCCACAAAATGATAACTATAAATGCAAAGAAGATGCCAATTATAAAATATGAACCAGATTTCTAAATAATACAGCATACACTTTTCATTACCCTTTTAGCTCTGTTATTTTCATCTTCTGCTTGCATGGGGGAAATCAGGGTGGATTCTAATGTGTTTTATATTTATCTTTCTGGAACATATAATTTTTAAGGTAGTCTTCTTACTAAGAACAATTTCTTCTAATAGGATCCTGTTCAGAAAGAGAGACCAAGATGAAGAGTCATACCACTGAGGTAAGAAACACAGCTGTTTCTTGCCAGGATTTGTTCAAAGATGAGCTCCATTAATGATAAACAAATGATTTATAACCCATGAGTTCACATGTGAAAGTCATTGTGCTCTGAGTAAGTAATTGGCTGTAAGTACAATAGTGCTAATGTGCTATACCTGTGAGCATTGCTCATATAGTGTTAATACTTGGGGTCATCATTAGGCAGATAGACATCATGGCATACACTTCTCTCTCTTGCCTGTTTTACAAAAGAATATCATTTTAATGTTTTTATATCCTTGGCCCCATTTCTCTTCTATAGCCATGATTTCCACCCAAATATCTTGTTTCTTGGCTTTACTATTTTCTTATACTGTTCTATGTTTTCCAAAGCTAAGAGTAAGTAGTTTGCTCTCATCAGCTCCCCTCAGAACTCTGAACAGATTCATCCTCATCCATTCTAGCTAGCATCCAGGAGATTGTGACGCATCTGGGAGCATAGCTTACAGTGGATAACAAACACCAACAAAAGAGTAGCCAGGCAAGGAAGAGGGGGCAGCCATCATTACAGAGCAAATCCTGGTTTTCTGCACAGGGAAATGACCCAGTGTTAGATTTTCAGAAATAAAATAATCACTCGCAGATGAAACAACTGTAATAATTAATCCACATAAGAATTTCCTCATCAGTAAATTAATCATATTTAATATTTATTAAAACCAAGAAGAAACACATGAGATTCACAAAACACATGGTGACCATTTCAGTAATTTACATACACACTGCAACCAAATTATTTGTAAGCAAGATATGTTTAACACTGAATAGTGACGATATTTGGGGGCCTGATGAGAGGAAAGGATGTTAGTTTAGTATTTCCTGGAGTGAAAAGCTTTTTTCTTTCATTTTGCTTTTAAACTTATAACTTGCCTCTGTTTACCATTCTATTCAGAAAGTTGAAAATAGATATATTTTAAGAGGTTTGGGGGAGTGGGTTAAATAAAACAACAGGTTGTTGCAGGTTTCTAGAAAAGCATGATATGCCCATGTCCTCTTACAGTTGATTTAAACCTGGATTCTGTTCCCTCTTAATTAATTGACTGTATTTTCACCAGAATAAAATAATGTTGGTATAAGCACTGCTCCTCCTTCATATGGAAAACGAATGGGTGGGCCACTATCCCAAACACCAGAGAAGTGAACAGATCTACCTTTAGAGGAAATTGAACCTGACATGTTTTGGAAAACACCACAGTCTTTTACGATGTAGTGGTGGGATCCACAAAACTTACTACTTGAAAATCTAAGCAGTGACTCCATTATCATGGTATAAAGCACATTACTCTTGATAGAAGGACTCTGAAATCTGCAGTTCTCTTCACTGGCACTCTTCCTTTCTCTGTGCTGTACAGAACATGTGCAGTACTATTCTGAGTTTTCCTGAAGTGAAACAACTTTATGGAAATTATATGCAAAATGTTTCTCAAGTTTTTTGCAGTTTACTTTTTTATGAGTCTGTTAAAAATTTAAGAGAAGCCTTGTTGACATTTTATATGCTTATTTTTCTTTCAAAAGAAAATTGGAGGATTTTAAATTTTTCATATCTAAGATGATAAAAGGTGAAATAACATCATAATTCTTGTTCAATTTGATATTTGGTTGTTGTTTTTTTTTTATGAGTTTTATTTATCTTGTAACCAGTCTTGAATGTCTCATCTAAAAAAAAATTTATTTCACTTTTTCTGTTTTGGAGAATTTGCCTAGACTTAAGTATCTAGAGAGAAAACCTGATATAAAAAATATCTAAATTCTCAAAATACTACCTCTGAAAATTTTAATAAATAATGTAAATATTTTAAATAGTATCAATAAAATATTTTAAGTACCCCAATAAGAGATTTTGGTGAATGCTTTGAAGATAATGAAATGAACATAGTGTCTTGAATATATTTGAATATTGCATTAATATTGTCTCTCTCCCAATGTGTTTATGAAATGGAATACTTTTCATGGAAGAATATGGTTACAGCCATTTATTACTTTGTATAATGTTTTATTCATCAAAATGACACTAAGATTTTTATACTTCACCAAATACTTTACTAATCCAAGTACTTCAAAGTCCCTTTGAGATCTCTAAAGAGAGAAACGTTATGACATTTGTAGATACAACAATTCATTAGGTTTAACACAACTATTAGTTTTTTAATTAAATATTGACTTGAAACTGCCAGCCTCTACTTCAAGTGAAAGAGTGATCTTTTATCAGCAAATGGTTGGACTGATTCACTGCATTTATTCAACCAACTTCACATAATTGAGTGCCTCCTATATGCAACTTAACACTTTGGCACTGTGTGTATACATAGTGATGTGGCAGGAGATGGAAATAAAGATGTTTTATATGATTTTGTTATTATTACAAAAATAATAATTAAAATGCCATCAAAAAAGGCTGATAAAGGCTTCTAGTCAAGATGGCAAAATAAGTAAATCCAGAACTTGCAACTTCCTATAGCCACATCAAAATTACAACTAAACTACAGAACAACCATCATTCAGAACTGCCTGAAATATAGCTGAACAGGAGTCCTACAACTAAGGATATCATGAAGAGCCACACTGAGACTGTTAAGAGGGGCAGAGACATGTGGAACAGGCTGCTCCCACGCCCACATGTGGCAGATAAAAATCGGGAGGGATATCTCAGCTTTGGAAGTTTCCTCTAAAGAGTGAGGGATCTGAGCCCTACACCAGGCCCCTAGCCCAGGGTTTCAGTACCAAGAAAAGAAGTTCCCACAACTTCTGGTTGTAAAAACCAGTGAGTATTGTGACTGAGTAACACTAGGGCTGCTGGAGTACAAGGCATTCCTCTTAAAAGGACCATGCATGGACTTACTTGGACTCACTCTCTCTGAGATCCAGCACTGGAGCAGCAGTTGAAAAGCACCAGGGACATACATGGAGGAACTGAATTATCTGGCATCAGAGTGAGAGCTGTGGGGGACAGAGGGGAGGCAGCTTTCTCTGAGTCTGAAGTGCTGGCAGAGGCCACCGTTCCTTTTCTGAGCCTTTCTACCATAGAGCCAGCAGGCAGGTACCATATCTGAGTCTCCATCAACCTGGCTAACACTATTTGCCCCACCCTGGTGATTCCATGAGACCCCACCCCACCCAACTTCAGGGCCCACCCAATCTGTTTCCAGTGACTTGTCCATACACATGGCTTCTCTTGGATCATGCTTCAGACTTTCCTAAACTCTAAAACAAGGAGAATCTGGCCTCAGCATGCCCCATACCTGTCACTAAGTGGCCCCAGATCTGGCACTAGCAGTATCCAACATTGGTTAACATCTTGATCTCTCCTGGGCATCTCCAAACCCAGCACAAGTATAGTTATCTGCAGATAACATTATAGTTCATGCTGGGAGGCCCTGGGCAGAAGAAATGCATCAGGTGACCATGGCCTGCATCTCCTGGGAAACCCCAGAGCCAGCACACCCTGTGAACAGTTTCAGAGCATGTCTCCCCAAGCAACATACTCAAGGAGAGGACTCAGCAGACACAAGAGCCCCACTGAAGTAAGTCCTACTCCATGGGGTGGATCCTTGTGCAGCTGATCCTCCACAATGCTCACAGCCACTCCTTGTAGACCAAAGGCCTGGGTAAATACCTCCCATTGATGTGCTAATAGCAATCAAGGCTCAACTGTAATAGGAGGGTATACACACCCTGGGGGAGGGAGGGTGGCTATCTGGACTGCCTAGCTTGAGTGAATGGGGAGACTGTGACACTAGACCCTACAGGGCACCTTCCACATAAAAGGCCACTCTACCAAGCCTGGGATACGTATCAAATAGAAACAAATATAGGAAGGCTGCTAAAATGAGGAGACAGAGAAACATGTCCTAAATGAAAGGAC
This sequence comes from Corynorhinus townsendii, assembly GCA_026230045.1. Taxonomy (NCBI): domain Eukaryota; kingdom Metazoa; phylum Chordata; class Mammalia; order Chiroptera; family Vespertilionidae; genus Corynorhinus; species Corynorhinus townsendii. The sequence continues at coordinate 155,647,445 of JAPDVU010000002.1, forward strand.
AAAGCAAGAAAAGAGCTAAACAAAATGGAGATAAGCAATCTACTAGATGCAGAGTTCAAAAACCTGGTCATAAGGATGTTCAATGAACTTAGAGGAAGGATAGATAAATTTAGTGAAAACTGCAATAGCATGAAAAAGGACATGGTAACCTTTAAAAAGAACCAGTCAGAAATGAAAGATACACTAACTGAAATGAGGAATACATTACAGGGAGTCAACAGTGGAGTGGATAAAGCAGAGGATTAAATCACAGATTTGGAAGATAAAAAAGCAACCCTGATCAGAGTGGCTCAGTTGGTTGGAGCATCTTCCTATGCACTAGAAGGAAGGCTGTGAGTTCTACTCCAAGTCATGGCACATACCTAGGTTGTGATTTGATCCCCATTTGGGGCACATTCAAGAGGCAACCATTCAATGTATCTCTCACACGTCAATGTCTCTCTCTCTCTGAAATCAATTAAAAACACACACACACACACACACAAAAAAAAAAAAAATAAAGCAGCCTGGCCAATGTTACCCACTGGTTGAGTGGGTAAACCAGTAGATCACGGTTTGATTCTTAGTCAGGATACATGTCCAGGTTGTAGGCTTGATCTCCAATAGGGGGCATGCAGGAGGCAGCAGATCAATGATTCTCTGTCATCATTGATGTTTCTATCTCTCGCTTCCTCTCCCTTCCTCTCTAAAATCAATACATTATTTAAAAAAAAAGAACTAAATTCTATTTTTAAAAATAATTTAAAAAGAAAGCAAAAAATACCCATCAAAACAGCAAAAAATGAGGATAGTGCAAGAAGCCTCTGGGACAACTTCAAGTGTACCAACATTCACATCAGGGAATGCTGAAAGGGGAAGAACAAGCAAAAAATTGAAAAACTATTTTTAAAAATATTGGCAAAAACTTCCCAAATCTGATGAAAAAAAAATAGACATAGAAGTCCAGAAGCACAGAGAGTCCCAAATAAGATGAACCCAAAGAGGCTCACATCAAGACACATCATAATCAAAATGCAAAAGTTTATAAGACAAAGACAAAACCATAAAAAAAGCAAGAGAAAAGCAGTTAGTTACCCACAAGAAAGCTCATAAGACTGTCAGCTGTTTTTGCAGCAGAAACTTTGCAGGCCAGAAGTTTTTAGAAAGAAATATTCAAAGTGATGAAAAGCAAGGACCTACAACCAAGATTGCTCTACCCAGCAAAGCTGTCATTTAGAATTGAAGGACATATAAAAATGTCCCCTGAGAAGAAAAAGCTAAAGTTCATCACCACCAAACCAGTATTACATGAAATGAATGATAAAAAAGATAAAAAATATGAACAATAAAAAGGCAATAAATACATATCTATCAACAATTGAATTTAAAAAAATAAATGAGCAGTCAGAACAGAAACAGACTCATAGATACAGAGAACATTTTGACTGTTGCCAGGTGGGAAGGGGGTTGAGGGCATCGGTGAAAAAGGTGAAGGGGTTAAGAAGTACAAATTGGTAGTTATGGAATAGTCATGAGGATGTAAACTATAGCATAGAGAAGATAGTCAATAATATTCTAATAACTATGTATGGTGTCAGATGGGTATGAGATTTATCAGGATGATCACTTAGTAAGTTATAAAATGTCTAATCACTGAGTTGTACACCTGAAACTAATATGATATTGTATGTCAACTGTAATTGAAAAATAAAAAATGATATTTAAAAAGGCTGATAAGCTCTTTCTAAATAGGCAAGCATGTAGCAGCTGTGGGAGGAGGAGATAGAATGGTGGCATTTTTAAAAATGGGCATTTGGTTTTTCAGATAGATTCATGAAAAATAAAAACAAGGATGAACTATTGAGTCAATAAATTATTATTATAGTTATTTTTATGAAATGATCTTGCTCTGCTTTTGGATTAAGTTGGAAATTTCAGTCACTCGTTAACATTTCTTCTTTGAAATGACTTTAAAATGGTTATATATTAATTCTATTGCTACTAGTCTCCTGAAATAGAAGATTGACTTGACCTGTGGCTGGTGCTAAAGAGATTGTGTCCTGTGTCACATCAGTAAATTAACACTAAGTTTAACCCTCATAGAGGAAAGACTAGCACAGGCAAAACAACATCATTGCTATTTTTCTAACTTCCAGCACTTCATTAACTATGGCACCTCATAGGGGTTATATAACTGTGAGCATAACTTTGTAAAGTTTATAAACATAACAGAGAGCCTTCTCACGGGTGTCCTAGGCCAGGCCGCATGCGTCGCTCCTTGAGGTCACCCAAAGTTCCTTCTCCAGACACAGCTTACCCTTTAGTTGCAAACAGAGGCAGGCTGCCCACATTGGCTGTCCCAGCACTAACCCCTCAGAGATCGTACTCAGCAGCCCTGTACTTCTGCCAGCATGCCGCCAGAGAAAGATTGATTGCCTCTTAATAATGTTTCTCGTAAGTTTCACCAATCTGGGTCTTTTTCCAGTTCCCAGGTTCTTAGCACTTGACCCCCACAATGTAGCATTCCTTGAGGCCCTGGCCTGACAAGACCATGGAGAGAAAACTGAAATTTTAGTCAGCAGTGCAGTCAGAATCTTGGACCTTCCTCTAGGTTATGAGCACCCACTATTGTAGACAATCACAACTCCCTGCTACAGGACACTGCAGCCACACCTCCAAGCTTGGATAAGGCTTAGAAAATGTCCGCTAAATTCACCATGATCAGCCATTATTAGGCAGAGTGGCATGATAGGCTAAGGCTGTTCCTTAATCACCATGGCAATTCCGGTTTTTAACCTCCCTGATTATGGAAACATACACATACAGAATTTTAAGGTTATAAGTAGAGACCACCAGGGATTTCTTCTTAGGAATTATCCCTCCCAGGGCCTTGATGTTAAGATTTCATATCCCAGACTATAGTCTTAGCCCCAATCATTTTTTGTCATTGTTACTACATGATCCTAAAATATGAAATATTAAAGTATAGTGTGTGCTAATGCATGTCTGTGTGTGTATGCACTGATGGATAGACAGTCCCAGCCCTTTATAAGTGTGGGGGCAGTGGACAGAACCACCACCCACCTTACAAGACAATCATTCCACATTAGGCTGTTACTCTTTGACATTACATTTTAGGGTTATTATTTGAACCACTAGAGGCCTGGTGCATGAAAATTCATGCACTGGAGGGGGGTCCCTCAGCCTGGCCTGTCCCCTCTCACAGTCTGGGAGCCCTCAGGGGCAGGAGGTGACCCAGCGATCAGGGGAAGGTTACGCCCCCATCACAACTCTGCTGCTGCCACTGCCAGCAGCACAAGCCACGGCCAGCCCTGGTTACCTGAGCCTTGGGCGGCCCTGGGCCTCTGGGCTGCTGCCATCTGAGGCTTGCCTGTGCCTCAGGCCGGCCTTGGGTGGCTGGGGGGCTGAGGAGACTGGAGAACTCCAGAGGTAGGCGGGGCTGAGGGGACTGGGCGCCACCATCCTGTGGGTGTGGGTGCCGCCATCTTTGAGGGTGTGACAGTAAATTAGCATATTCCCTCTTTATTAGATCAGATAATTGATTCAAATGGCCACAGTAACTGTGCTTTACAGAACTTCACTGGGTTCACTTCTTACCTCATCCTTTTAATTTTGGAGTCACTAGGAATGGTTCCTCTCTCCAAATTTCTGTGCTATTTAATGAAACATGGTAAATGATGTTTCTCTTTCAAATCTCTTTTTCCCTCTCAACATGATTTTATAGAGCATTTTAAAACAAACATATATACAAACACCCTACCTCCCTTTGTCCAAACCCGGGCTGCAGATACCCCTGTTTGATTGAAGGGAAATGGTTTATTCCTTCAACCAGCTTTCAAAACAGGGAATTTTCTTAATTAAGAACTCATCCTGCCTGAGATCCTCTAGGAAAATTTCTTCCAAAAAGAACGTGGGATCCTAGGAGCCAAGGACTTTGGTAGTAATCAGACTGGAGTTTGAATCCTGGATCTGGCATTTAATTACTCTGTGGCCCTGGACAAGTTACTTAATCCTTTAAGCTTCAATTGCATCAATAAAATGAAGGTCATACGAATTACTTGACTTAAGGATTTAACAAGTTAAGATATGTCTAATAATACTTAGAAATGGATGGCATGCAGTAAGTGCTTAATAAGTAGCAGTAAGGATTTGGAGGGACATTTCAAACTTTTATGCCCAAAACTTTTATTCCTATACAATCACACGTTATACATTGTCTACTTTTCCTTTTTTTTAAAAACAACAAAAATATCTTTTCTAACCCACCCCGGTGTTCTACTTACTGCCTCCTTTCTCTACAGTCCAGTAACTGTTAGGTCAGATGTAATTTAAGAAAAGACTTTTAGTCACAGACATCTCCTCTGCCACTTCCTCTTTCCATCGGCTGACACTGCCCCAAAGAGAAGGAGCAACAACTGCATCGAAGAAATTCTCTGTTGGTTTTATCTCTACACCTGGGACCCACATGCAAGCTGAGTTATTTTCTCTCAATGTGGTGTAGAGACATGAACTCTAAAAAGAAAATGGGAAACATTTATTTTCACATGAAATAATGTTTCTTTGCCATGAAAATTAAAGAAAAAGTGATGAACTCTTCAGATTCTGTTTTAGTAGATTTCCAAGTGATGGTTGCTCCTTCTGACAGTCAGCTCTATAGCTGTTGCCCAAGCAGCATTGTGCTATTTCCTTATAGCACAATGAATATTCCAATTAAAATGCAATCTTTAAAGGTAGAAATAGGCAGAAAAGGCCACTTAGGAACAAAACAAATCAGCAAGAATGCCATGGTATAAAGTTGTATCCCTAGGGTCTTTCCTCTCATAATGCTTTTGATAACAGAATTTGAACTAAACCATGAAGTTAATGTAAAAACTGCTCAACAGCAAAGAGTTCTGTTTTTCTATACCTATACGGTGGCCTACATTCCCACAAGTAGTCACAGAATGACACAGAGTCAGAGTTATAACCCAGAATTACTTATTCTTTCACACAACAAGCACTTTTGAGCACCTAATCTCTGCAAAGCATTGAGAGGCTCAGGTGTACATTGGTGAAGAAAATGGTCATAGTTTTTACTTCATGGAGCTTAGAGTTGACGAGTCACACAACAAACCGTCAGCAAACAAGTTATGAAATGATACACATACATACAGTGATAAATTCCACCAAAGAGAGAGGTTGGTGTGGGCAACATACTTAGATCAGATGTTCCAAGAAGGCCTCTTTGAGCAAGGGGCTGGGTCAGCCAAGGACTGTAAAATAACGGGTCAGCCCTGGGGAGGGTCGGAGAAACCAAGTGCAAAGGCTTTGAGGCAGGACAGACTTGGTGTGTAAACAGACAGAAAGGAAGAGGATGCAGTAATCTGACAGATTTACCTCCAAATCTTGGCTTTGCTGTATATTTGTTGAGCAAGTTATTTTGAAGTAGTGAATATTATGGTTAGAAGCCTGAACTCTAGAGTCAAGTCAACAGGGATCACTTGCCTTAACCACTTTTCAGATGTGTGTTCTTTAATTACTTACCCTCTCTGCTACTTCATTTCCTTCTCTGTAAAATTGGTGTCATAATACCTAATTTATTATATTTTTGTGAAGATTATATAAGATTAAATGTAATCATGTAGAGGAGGGCTTGTTGCATAGGAAGCATGCAAGAATAATAAATGTTAATTACTCCTATTATTATTCTTATAATAATAATGTTAGTATTATTGCTACTCTCTGAGCCTCACGGGGTTAAAATGAAGATATTGCTAAAATAAAGCCTAACTGGTAGGACTCTGTTGAGGGTGATATGAGATAACATAGCTAAAGTTATTAGCATACATTGCTTAGTACATATCACTTAATGCTCTGGTAGCTATTACTACTGCATCGTTGTTTTTAATTAATAGTAGTATTGGCTATAAGTTAAAGCTAGTATCAAATCTATATATTTTCTAAATGTACTGAACCCAAAATATTCTTAGAGTATTGAAATATTCTTAGAACTGAGCTTTAGTCAACATTCCATTTGGTCCAAGTCCATAGTCTATACATAAAAAAGCACATTTGTTACAATCAAGTTTTCATATTTGTTGCAGGGCCATCCTCACTTGTCTCCTGTAGGACCTAAAAGCACAGCTAAATGTGCTTGTTGGTGTTTGTCACGTGACCTTGTTAATACCTTGTTTCCTTTTGGCTTCAGAGGGAGAAGGGAGAACAGTTAGATATGGCCCATTTCCAAACTTCAACAATCTCAATCTTACCAACTTGTATTATAAATAAGGGAGTAAAGGAGTCATTGGTGCAAGGTAAGAGCTGAAGTTTGTTTCACCATCATACACCAGTCAATTTAATTGAAATTCAGCTTTTGTTTTGTGTTAGATATAGTTAACAAATGACCAAATAGGATTTTCCCCTTTCCCAACTCTTGTCTCTCACATCAACTCTCTGTATATAGTTGATGAAAGAAGGTATTAAAGTCCCTCAGAATGATGTGAGGAGACATAGAAGTCAGAGTGGAGGTGTGAGTTTTTAAAGAGTGGGTTTCTTTTCTTTTTTAAAAAAATATATATTTTTGTTGATTTTTGGAGAGAGAGAAAGGGGAGGGATAGTGAAGTAGAAACATCAGTGAGAAACATCTATTGGCTGCCTCCTGCATGCCCTCTACTGGTAATCGAGCCCGCAACCCCGGGGACTTACTCTAACCAGGAATTAAACCGGGACTTTTTGGAATCAACCACTGAGCCACACTGGCTGGGCAGGAATGGATTTCTTATGACTGAAAAGCTTGCATTTCAGGATTTATGGCTTTTCAGGCTTAACATTATTTAAAAACCCATTTCTAGGATGCTTTAATGAAACTGCAAAAGTCCCTGATTCTAAGATACACTTACTGGTAATTTTTCCCATTAAATAAAGCAAGGGGGCAACTACAATTTATTTCTTCAGAACTCATGCATTCACTTTCTTACCAATGTAATGAAAGGAGCTCTGGAACTGAAATCAGAAAACCCAGCTGACTAAACCTACTAACTATGAAACCTTGGACAAGTTGCTTAAATTCCTCAAAATGTTTATTTCTCTATGTACAGAGTAGTAGAGTTGAATTATATGATCTCCAAGTTTATTTCCATCCATAAAGATTTAAGCCTTCAATTGAAATCAATTCTATGAGCTCTCTGGGTTATTATGTCCTGAATTTTGATGAAATACATATTTCTAAGTACTGAATAGAGGCCAACTTTTATGAATGGAAGAGTACTGTGAAAGCAATAGTCTCTGTAATAGCATCATTGTTTCATCAAGCATAAGTCAAATCCAAACCTCAACTTGCCAATAACTGCTGGCTGCTCTCAATGTATGCATGTGTACATAGCACACCTGTGTTAAGCACCTTCCCCATTGAGCATGATTATTTCAGGGTACAATTCTCTTAAAGTGGGTCTAGGGCAGGGGTGATGAAAACTCCACCACCATCTTTCACTATACTTGTATGCTTGGGAGAGGTCTTTAGGTTACAATTTGTCAAAAAATATATAAGGTGGTTTAGAGTCTTTTTTTTTTCTTTGTCTCCTGACTACCCCACTCAATTTATAATCTCTTTGTCATTTGAAGTGAAAAGCACATAGAGAATAAAAGCAAAATCACCTTTTATACTAAAGCATTAAGCTTATCCAAGGATAACGTTCACATTTTTTGCCTTTCAGGATAACATGTAGGTACTGAAACTGTTTACTTTCCTTTTTTCAACCCTCTTGCTGCAGGGATGGGGCATGGAATTTAATTAGTGTGCCATTGAGTTCATTCAGCAAGAAATGTAGAGAAGTGGCAACAGCTGAACAATATTCTTTATCAATGTGCTGGGGAAGAAGAGGCTGTCTGCGGAGCATTCTTTTCATACTTTGTAGCTCTAAAAGTAGCCAGTTAATTAGATTCCATGGTTACTGCTATTGTAATATCTGCTTATTTGAAGTGCAAAGATAATCATCAATTGTACACTCTTGACTACACTATTAATGGCTTTAATACCCACATTGTGTTTACATTTTGCATTGCAACGAACACTTAGCTATTGTGGTTTTCAACATGTAGTAATTCAGTGAATACTGTCTCCATGTAATGCCCTTGCCATCTCATTCTGCAGCATTAAGTGTTGTTTTTCTAGCGAGGTCTTGAAATGTGGGGCATTATGTATGAGTTATGCTAATTTGTTAGGGCAATGAATACATTAATTTCATTAGTAAATGGCCTCAAAGCAATAATTACCAGTGTAGGTGTGTCAGAAGCGATCATGCTCAGTTTTGCTAGTTAATTACTAAGATTTTGTTCTGAGGGGCCTAGATTTGACATTCAGCTTCAATTTAGCCATAAATAAAGTCCTGAAGTATGTAGGGATGAAGAAAGGAAGCCAAGAACTTGTTTTGCACTTACATACTTCCACTTTTTATCCAGTGTAACTGCCAATAAGATGCCAAAATAATTAATGTCAGTAATATAAAGTTTTAGTATACCCTAAAAAAGCACATTTTATTAAAACCAGCAATTACGTTTTCTTGATACCCTTCTTTGTTACATAACTGGATTTTAAATGATCCACAAAATAGTGTGTAACTTGCTAAGATGAATTCCACTTAGAGTTGTTGTCTGCAGTCCCTTTTCAAAGCTAAAGTCACTTTATTTTTTTGAAATAAATGGAATTTTCCTCTAATGGATTAATTGGCTCCCTGAGCCTGCTATATTATTATACTCCTTGAGCCATTTGCTGCTAAGCAGTAATAGTACACCCCATATTCCAGTATTAATTTCCACAAAAATTTGACATTCTTTTTATAATCATACACCTGTTGGAGCCATTTAATGCGTATCCATTTGCTAAAATGATGAGTGGAGGTCGTTTAAAACTGAGCAATCACTGGAGCTGTTTATGGAATTTTGGAATACTAAATGAGGCTTGGTGTCCTGGTGTTCTGCTCTAATGGGAAAATAATACTCTCCCAAATTGTTTGAGGAAAGGAATACAGTGGAGTTTGAAAAGCAGATGACATATATGTGTAAAGAAAGGACATGATGTGAGCCACGAGAGGGAAAGGGGCAAAGCAAACACAGGCTAAGAGGATAGAAGAGGAAGCCATTGAGAAGAAAATGCAGGAAAGAAGCTGGAAGGAGGCTTCTTGTCGGTCAGGAGTTTTTGTTTGTTTGGGGCAGTACTTTTTATTTATTTTATTTTTATTGTTGTCATTATTACAGATGTCCCCCATTGCCTCCCTTTGTCTCCTCCCACCCAGACCCTCTGGCCTAATCCCATTGTCTGTATCCATGGGCTAGTGGAAAAAAAAAAAAAAAAGCATGAGTCATTTCTACAAGTGATTTTTGTGGAGTCAAATACCAACCACGATCCTAAACATAATAATGGAGGTGATGAGGAGCTGGACTGCTAAGAAATTGATTCTCTTCTAGATTCTTTCTGTCTCATAGGAGATGGCTGGTGCTTCTATCCCCCTGTCCAGTTTCCACACAGTGAGTCTGCCACACATCCTCCTGATTCCATCCCAGCCTTTGGCTTTATAACAATGGGGGACAGGGATGCGCATATCTAGATTTCAACTAGATAATTGAAATCTGAACCTGGGCTGCCATGTGCAACAAACCATTCTACCTTTAGGATTTAGAAAAGACAAATATTGTTTTACTCCAAAGCAAGTTTTTATTTACCTGCAAAAACAACTGACATTAAATAATATTAATTTTAACAGATCACAGCAGTTTGGACAAAGATCAGTCTATCAATTTGGTGATGATGATCCTCAATGTTAAGGATTAGTTGAAAAAGACCTTTTTCTTCTTTCTGAATTTATTACAGGAGTCCAGACTTTAGAAGTGAGTCTGATTTAGACTATCAGAGTCTAGAAATTATTTAAGGATATTTGCTTAACATGAATTTATCTTAAGTAGGATCCTTGGTGGTGATCTTGACTTGTTTACCTAACGCCTACATTCAAAACACACTCACAGACATGAATCGCTGTCTTTGTGAAATGCACACAGGAAAAGTTAGGGGTCAAGGATTGAAGACTTTAAATTAAGAGGTAAGACTTTACTTACTCATTTAAAAGGAGAGGTTAGGGGCATTAATTCTGAGTTACAGAGATGAAGAACTGCGGCTTCTGCAACACACAGCTCCAGAGTTGCCCCATTCACATCATATTCTGAATGAGAGCCAACGCCAGGATGGTGCAGCCAGACACAGCAACCCGCTCAGGACACGAAAGTCAGGAATGAGTAAATCTGGGTTTCTCTAAGCTCTGCCATTACTCCTGGTATTACCATGGAGAAGTCACATATTCCCCCTGAGCCACAGTCTTCTCATTTAGTAAAATGGCAATAATAAAATGTTACATGCTTCATAGAGGTGTCATGAAAGTTGAAAGAACTAAAACATGTTTACAAGCCCGTCACATGTCCAGAACCCAATTAACTTAGTTATCATTATTATTACTATTAGTAGCAGTATTTTGTTGTTATTATTATTATTATTATTATTATTATTATTATTGGGTAATGCCAGAGCACCATAAAAACTGGAAGTCTAGCCCTAGCTGGTTTGGCTCAGTGGATAGAATCTCAGTCTGTGGAATGAAGGGTCCCAGGTTCAATTCTAGTCAAGGGCACATGCCAGGGTTGCAGGCTTGATCCCCAGTAGGGGGTGTGCAGGGGGCAGCCAGTCAACAATTCTTTCTCAGCATTAATGTTTCTATCTCTCTCTCCCTTTTCCTTCTTTATATATATATATTTAAATTTTAAAACAAACAAAAGAATCTGGAAGCCTAAACGTGGAGGCACACCATCTCTGCCCAGCTCTCAATGTCAGTTCAGATAATAAGAATTTGCTCATGTTAACTCATTGCAGATTTCCAGGTTTATGAGCCTTTTCAAATTAATGCCCTACTACAATGATTTGAAATATTCACCCAGCTCTCTAAAAGGCCTTCCATTGTTTGCCAATATTCCTTTTCTTTCACTTTTTCTTGTGTTTTTCCCTCCCATTTCCCCCCCCAGTTCCTTCACCACCCTCCCTACTCTGTTTCCTCAGCTACTGTCACATTTGCCCGGTTAATCCCAGCGCTCCTGTTTGTCCCCAGGTCCTGAACAGCACATGTGAACAGAGACCTGACCTGCACAGAAATCTCTGCACAGTGAAGATGGAGCCAAATGATTTAAGGAGAAATACCCAAAAGGAATTAAACTTGAATATTATTCCCTGGAACCTCTTTCTTCTAGCCTGTCACAAGGTACTTACAACTGTTACTACAAATTTTGTGTGCTGCTATGCACCATCAATTGTGCTAAGCCTTTACATAATTTTATTATTTAATAATCACTAACTTATAGGTATAAATATTATTGCTCCTTTAGGGATGATAAAACCAAGACTTGGAGAGAGTTTGAGTTACTTGCCCAAATTCATACAGCTGGTACGTATTGAAATATTTATTTAAACCCAGATATGGCTACAAAGCCTTCTCTTAACCACCACCTTCTACTCCTTTTCCACTAGATTTTATAGATTCTTACTGTTTGAGTCAAATGCATTATTTAAACACAAGCCTGGGAACATTGCATAGGAGAAAAAATAAGGAGAGCTCTACCACTATGCATAATCTGTTATCTCCTTACAGCTCAGAATGTTGACGCTAGTCCTTTCTTGTTTTGTTGTTTTGTTTTTTTTTGTAGTTTTTTTGTTTTTAGTGGAGGCATATAATTCGTGTGAAAAATACCACAAACTGCAAACTAATGCTGTAGTGATGGTAGAGTTACCCACGTGGTTGAGAGGCATGCTTATCCATTACACGTTTGTTGTCACCTGGGATTTATCTACTAATCCAAGCAGGCTCTGTTTTCAAGCACTAAGGGAATAGGATGGTGCTAACAGGTCGATTCCCAACAGTACCGAAAGATCTATTCAGTTAATACTGTTGCACTTAAAACCATAGCAAATGCCTCCCAGCAGCCACCTCCATTCAGGGTATTCAGTGGTTGCCAATATGTAGGCTCTAGGCTCCTGGGAAATAGAGGAGTTAATTCTGGAGGTGAGTGAAGCTAAAACCAAGGATTATGTCAAATAGCATTATATTTCATACAGATGCATTTGTTATTTTCAAATGTCTAGAATGGTGGATATTACTAATAATAGAGATTTTAAAGCACAGATATGGAGGAGCATGAGACTTTGTAACAAAATGAAGTGGATTTTCCCAAAAGAAAATATGCAGGACCACTGAATACCATATTTTGTCCTCAACAATTTTTAAACTTGACCAGGACAAAAACACGGGTACCAAAGGGTAGCCTGTCTCTCTTTAATGAAAGGATGTGTATATTGATTCCTCAAAACCCTGAAAAAATGGTAGACTTCTACAGCTTTATGTGGAAAGAACAGGCTCAGGTTTATAAGAAGGGCAAAAGCAAGTAGATACTTCTGTCATCCATCTTGCAAAGTCTGCTGATGTCATTGCCCTTCTCTTTAAAGCACCTTGAATTTACTAAGAGAAAAGGTAAAATACCTCCGGAGTTAAACCAAATCACAGGGGAAAATGCAGCAGAAGTCCTTGCCTTCATGTCTTATCTACACACACACTATTAGCAGCAGCCTGCCGTCTGTGATGCTTTGTACTATGCTCCAATAAGTGGAGTTGGAAAGAACTGGATGGAGAAATTGAAGGTCCACTGAGGGCCTCTTGCTCATTAGAACCTGGAAATGGAAACACAGCATGGTCTCTTAAGCAATACCCCTAAAGCTTAGCCCAGAGAAACCACATTACCTCAGAATAATCCACATCCCAGTATCCCCTTTCCCTGCCACCAGGTCACTGCCTTGTTCCAGCATATCTGAAAACTGTCCCAATCCTCATGGCCTGCCTGAGCATATAGCATCTCACGGATTCTCAGAGAGCCGCTCATCCTGGCAGGATGCCCACACTGTTTGCAGAGGTCTCCAAGCTGTCGTGTTAAAGTGGCCCACAGACCCCTACCAGGCAGGAAAGCTGCCTGTGGGGAAGACGACACAGTTGTCTTTCTGGCCCACTACACACCCAAGAGAAGCAATGCGTTGCGAGGGGACCTAGAAGATGAATCTAGAACTTGTTAAACTGTTGGCCTTTCTGCTTATTCACTTGGATTTAGGTGAAATCTGAACTTTGGAATTTGAAATTAATATTTATGGCACAATTTAATACTCATTTAGTAATGTAAAGAATCTGATTGAAAGATGTGGTTTAGACATAAGCCCCACTAGAAATTCATTTACTAACAGAATCCAATGCTAAGTAAAATAAACAGCTTTGCTTTCTACTGACATTTTATAACCACCTTAAGGGAAAGGTGGAGAGGGGAATTGGGTTTCCATGCGGATTTAATTCAAGAACTTCCCGAGAAAGTGCTTGAAGGCAATACAGTAGTGAGCCAACTTTCTTCTGTTAAGTCACACAAAAAATAGATTGTACCAAAGAGAGGGGATCAACCACAGCTGCAAAGAGGAAATTTAGAATTATCATCATACCAGTATCAGAAGGTCCTTTATGGTTATAGCTTCATAAAAGTCCACAGTTAGAGTATTTGCTGCCAACTAATAAAAAGTAATGAAAAATTTTGCAGATTTTTTTGTGTAGACAGCAGTTACCTAATCCCCAAATCCTGATGAATTCATATATTCAAAATATTTAAAAGGCAAAATACACCCAATAATTTATTTGTGATCCCTTTAAAGGCATAGGTCTTAACCTCATTAAGAGATAAGAAACAACTATATTGTTTGACTGTACATCAATATGTGTTTGAAAATAAATTCTGATTCCTTTATTGCCCAAACACTCAAAAAACCATAATTAAGCAATGACACTCCGGGGTGAATATTATTAGGTAAAAATGAAGGCCTTGTCCCTTTAATGCCCCTTGATATGTGTTATTACCCAGAAACCCCAGGCTTCTATACCTTTTTTGTGATTATAAGGAGGTTTCTTTTACATTCATTTTTTAAAAATCAATTCTAACAAGAGAGTGTTTGGATTTATTGTACTAAACACATCCATCCATTTAGGACGAATAGTTCCTATTGGATGGGTAAAAGGATGCAAAGGAAAACTCTTGAAAATATTTTTTTCTGCTATTTTTGGTGCTGAGTTTGTTTCCCCTAGTGTATTTTTTATTATGAAAGTGCAGATACCTTCTGTGTGTTTCATAAGTGTCTCCATGTATCCTTTCCTGTTCACATCACTCTCTAAGCCCTGCGCCATCAGCTGGCCCAGTCTGTCTTGAGCCTCAAATAGATTTCCCCTAACCTTTACTTTTCATTAGAGAGCACAAAGCAGGAGGCAGTGGGGGAGGAGGAGAATTAAAATTGGAGGTGTTTCAAGCGTCTGTACTATATTATGCCACTATATGAAAAAGTCATATAGTTTAAAATGAAAGGTGAAGTATGGTGTTTGTGATCTGGCATTAAAATTCATTGCTGTGCAGAGCTTATAAAATCTGTATACAAATGTTGCTGTTATTATTTATGAATAATAATTGTATGATAATGTTTCTTCTTTCATTAATTATTTGTGTAGAGGTCTAAATACACTTAGTTATTATCATTATTTATAAAATCTGTACATCTATTGAGCGCCATGTGCCACTCACTGTCTCAACATACTTTACATACATTATCTCAGTTAATCTTTACAATAACTAATATGTGTAAAATGAGTTATAGTTGCTAACTTATCCTAAGTCATCGAGCTAGTGAGTAATGAGGTGAGATTCCTACCCAGGTCAGTCAGATCAAAAGCCCAATATCTTAACTAGTTCACTCCATAAATCATTGCCATCTCTAGACCCATGTTAAATAAGTAAAGAGTCGCCTTTTACAGGACTGAAAGAAAACAATTAACTTATAAATGTCTCGTGGTTATCCAGCAGTGGACCGGGAAAGGAAAGCAGACATTTCTGACTATGGCTCACTGCCTTGACCGCAAAACCACGTAGTCTCAACTCTTTGATGATCTTTTCTTTCAGAGTGGTTATTAACATTGGAAAGCTTGAACGACCATGATGGAAGTCTAGATTAGCACCAATTGCATTTTTTTATTAACAAAAATATAAGCTTACCCATGAGAGCGACTGCCTGGGAGGTTCGAAAGAAATATCCAGACAGAGGATCAAAATAAAACAAACTCAATTTAAAAGCCCCCCTTTCACCATAAATTCAGTGTGCCAGAGGTCAGCTCAGACCCCTACGTGCAAATGAAGCAGAGTGCATCTCTTGCTTAACACAGATGTTTTACTCTCCTCTGACAACCGCTTTTTTTTTTTTTTTTTTTTTTTTTTTTTGTAACAGGATTCTATAATATATAAAATGGAAATGCTACCAGTTTGGAGTTTTTACGAATTTTCAGATCTTTCTAACGTTTTTGTGTTTTTTTTCCAGTGAGCATGTGAATCAAGTAGTAACAGGACAACCCCCTCCACCAACACACACACACACACACACACGTGTGCACGCGCACACACACACACACACACACACACACACACACACACACACACACACTCCAAAACAGAGAAAACAAAAAGCTCCCCAGAGCACCCCTCCTGGTCCCCACCCTGCTGTTTGCATCCTGTCCTGCCAAGATCGATTTCAGGAGGGCAAACCACCTAAGTACCCCTGGACTAGCCCATTGTTCTGATTTTGCAGGCATATCATTTTTCACCTGAGCACAGTTGCCAAACCCCGGCAAGATGCCCTGGTAAAAACCCATGTCTCAGTCTGCAGCCGCCCTGCATGTCCTCTCAGTCCCAGCCATTCCATCATCTCCGTGGAATCGCCTGGAGCTGTTTGTTGAACTGCTCCATGTTACTCTTTGACTGAGAAAGAGACAAATGTTCCATATTATTTTTAATTTCCATAAAATTGTTTTAATCTTTGCTTTATAATAAATGTATAACAGTGCCCTCGGGGAATCTCTGTTTTGTATTATAGGTGTCTCCATGGGAGTTATGTGCAAGATAGAAGGCCTCAGTGTTTGCCTTTCACCCAAAGGACTAGAAAGATACTTTGAAACAAAAGATTCTTCTGGGACTCATCCATAAGTATAAAATGGAAAATTTCCTTTCCCCAGTGTGCCTCCATCCAACCTCCCCATCCTGGAGACATGAATATTAGCCAAATCAGGTCAGGAACATAAGCAGCAGGAGCTGAAAGATGCGTGCCCTCTTTCTCACTGTCCCAGCTTTTGGTATTTGATAGATAGATAATAGATAGAAGATAGATATGACAGAGATAGAGAGAGAGAGAGAGAGAGAGAGAGAGAGAGAGAGAGATAGAAATAGAGATAGAGAATATAAATATATATACTTATATATATCATAATTACATAATACATAAACATCGTCATAAAATGTAATTAACTAAACTAAAAGCCTTCGCCAAAGTGTCAGTTTTAAATGTTTTAGTTCCCATGGTTCTTAATATACCAGAGTGATGAAAAAGGAAAAAGGGAGGGTATGGAATGGGGACAGCCCCATGAATACATTTTTTTGACATTTTGTTTATTATCATTTTATCTAGGCTAGTGGTAAATGGATGGACTTGTCAGCAGAAATCTCTTGGTGAAGTAAATAAAGAATCTTAATAGGCAAGGAGTATAGAACTAACGGCAAATTGCTCACAAACAGATTTAATTTATTGGTTTCTGTTTCACTGAGATTCTGTTCTGGATCTTGACTTTCCCAGAAGAAACAGCTGAAGGAAGACATGAATCCATAGGCAGAGAAAGTGTTCTGTCTGGTAGAAAAGGGGAACATGCGGAGGGATTCCCCGCGCAACCTCACCCCAGCTTTTTCTGAAAGTTAAACTGCCTTTTTGCTGCTGCGGTATCTCCATGTAAAGCTAAAGCCTGGACGATCGCTTCTATTTTTATTTTCTGGTCTCTGTTAATAAGCCCATGCTGCATTCATGAAAGAAGTATATTGAATGTGGTCACACCAGTTAAAATGTTATGGCTATTTGGGTTTAAGCATAATAAAGATACCCACAAGGGCTCCTCAGTTATTAATATTTTTTCAGGTTAAAAGGCAGCAATAAATCATAAAGAGCATTTCCAAGCAGTAGCACTTTTATAGAAAATTGCTTGCTATTTAAACAAAATATTTGCTCTTCATCACAGGAAAATATGTGGATGCTTCTGAATAAGGAGCTATTTTACCCACTCTCTGCCTCCTATAATTAGCCCCATCTGACTTGAATTTTTTTTTTCTTGCCTGGCCCACAGCAAAATGTGGGGTTCAAATTTGCTTTGGCCAAATGGGCAGTGCTGTCATTAGTAGCCTATGTTATTCCATGGAATGGAAGGCTCTGAATTTAAATATTTGTTCTTCTGCCGCCATTCTTCTGAATGGGCTAGAGACCTCCATGTAGTTCTCCCCTGGGCATAGGTTTAAAAAGATAGACAAGGGAGTTTTGATCCAATAGATGTGGGTAGGAATTTCTCCCCACCACTTGTCAATATAGAGTCTCCTTCACTTATGCCCTTAGGAAAATACCTCTCATGAACCCTGAGCCCAGAGGTCTGCACGGGATGGGGCCATTTATCTTCAAAAGTTGGCTTATTTACATCTCTGGGTGGGAGTTGGGAGGAGAAGGTTACACAGATATTAACCTATCTTTCTTCACTCCTGGATTAGACATGCAGGTTAGCAGGAACTAATGGATATTTTTGACTCTTGCACAATGCTCATTTGACCTTCTCCACTTCATTATAGTCTCTTAAAGAAGCCAACAAATTTGACTGACTGCATCTCAATGATCACACAGCTAGATGGTTTCTTGTTTATTAATTTATACTGGAAAGAAAATATAATCATGCAGATCTGTTTAAGCATTCCCTTTGGCCCCAAATAATCATGTAGGTGGCAGATGGGATCAGGGCCATAGGTGAAAAACAAACTAACTCACCTTTTTCTGGGCGGCTTGAGGTGTCAATTTCATATTCTGAGTTAAACATGTTTTCTTCCCTCTTGAAAATAAGTTCCTAAAAAGAGTTCCTGGCATTCCAAGTAATGATTGTAAATCTACCAAGTTAATTTATAAACCAATAAAGTCCTGTCAAGTCTCCTTCTCATCGTCTTGAAAACAGGTCTGCAGAGAGGGGGAAAAAAAAAAAGACCAGCTAGTTACTAAAGAAATATCTTCTTGCTTCTCACATATTCTTCTTAATATTTGCTTTAGAGTCAGCTTCTGTGCACTGTGGTATATGGAAATCTCTCCAAGCTCAGAAGGTATTTGGGGCAATAATTGTCTACATTGTTAGATAGTAAGGCTTTAAGGAAATTAACAATAAATGCATCATTATTATATCCAAACTGCCATCAGATTAAATTCAAAACTCTAAATGAAAAGCTAAGGCATTTGGTTCCTTAGATACATAACAAAATCAGTATGTATTTTTACTGATACATAAAAGAGACAGCATTTAGGATGTTCCCCCTCCCTTTTCTCAGTAAACACCTTGTAAATTTGTCTGAAATTTTCAAATTTTGCATTAATTGAGGCTTCTTGCCTGTTCAATTGAGTTTTAGTGTGAAAATATATCAAACCATAACACACAAAAAGCTGCTCTCTCAAGCCACATTTCATGACATGATTTCATCAGATGGTCTTAATTTTCTGCATGACATTATCTTTCAAGCTAACATAAGACTGGGCTGTGATATTTTCATACTCAAGACAGAACTATGCAGCTTAACTATGTTTCTGCTTGTGTGGGAATTTGGGGCACTTTTACTTTGAGGAATCAAACAAAACCTTCCCAAAATAAAAATAAAAAGGTTTCCTTTACTCTTTGAATGACTTTGTTCTTGCTTTTTAACTTAAGAAACACTCTGAGCTATTTTAAACGATGCTGTAGTATTCGAATCAGTGGTCTCAATACATGTGAAGTGTATTTATCTCTTGAAGTCCCTGAAATCCAGCCCAATTAGTCAAGGAGACTTGACTATTTTACTTGGCTAGTATCCATATGATTGTAGATGTGCAAAAAGAGAGGTGTTTTTTATGAACAGAGAGATTTAATATTTTAAATCTTGAAATTCAGACTAAATTTATCACTAACCTTGGAATTGGAGCCCTTGACTCCTTTACATGCTGGCTCTCACTAGACTAGTCACTTAGCTTTGTGTCAATGTCACTTTTCATTAAGCACATAATTCTGGATGGAGTGTCCACAGGATGTTAGGTGCTTTTTGGGGTATATAAATTTGAAAATATTCATCTATTAGTCTAGAAATACAGATGATTAGAATTGGAAAAGAATCTTAAAGTTGTCTAACCTATTATAGATATGAGGGAAATGAGACCAGGTTGTATTAATGATCCATTCAGGATGTGAGGCAGGAGCCATGGGGAAGAACTGGAATTCAGTTCTCCTCTCAGTTCCATCCTCTTCCTAACACTTACAGAAGTTTCATAAATGAAAGTTCTTTCTTGTTTGGTTGGTTGGCTGCTTCTTCATTTTAATAAAAAGGAGGTAATGCCCTGGATTATTTCAGGTAAGCTTAGGTCACATCAGAGTCTTGGCATGGTAAGCACACAATAAGAATTCTAGCTCCTGCATAATGCATTGAAAATGCTCATGTCAAGGTCATCAATGAGCTCTGTACTTCCAAGTCCACTGATGCATTTCACTACATCTCTCATTAACATCTGACATAGTTCATCAGTCCCTACTTGAAAGATATTCTTCAAGTGGCTGCTAGGATACCACCTATATGGTTTCTCTCTCCTTGGACATGCCTTCTCCATCTCCTTTTCGATTCTCCTCTCTTCCTGACCTCTGATCCCAAGGTGCTACAGGCTCACTATTCAGTGAGCCTTCATTTTCTACACTCACTCACCCTGTGAGTTTATCCAGCCAGCCCCACAGCACTTAGTACCATGTACGTGCTGACAAAGTCCTGGCATATATCTTCAGACCTAACCTCTTCTCTGATCTTCAGATGATAGGTCAAACTGCCTACTCATTATCACCACTTAAATATTTAATATGCATTTATCAGTTAAGAAAGCATTCTGCTAGGAAAAATTAGCCAATGTCACCCCAATAAATAGAATTAAATTTTTTTTAAAGAAAGCATTTTGCTTGGAATAACAGAAAGCTTGGTTAACATGACAGATTATGTCACTCTGTCCAGGGAAGACATTCTATGGTGACATTAAGAACCCATCTTCTTACCTCTTTCGTCTTTATGATGCATATTTGGTTCTCATCATCATGGATGGCTGCTGCAATTAAGTATCCTTTCTATATTCCAGGAAGAAGGTGGGAAGGACAAAAAGCATACAGGGGAAAAAAGCCTTTTCTTCATGAAGATAGGCCTTGTTCATTTTTCTTTCTTTACAAGAAGTTAAGCCAGGAACTTTTACCTCCATCTTACTAGCCAGAACTCTATCAGATGGAGGTTGGGAACTAGAGAATTTCATTTCTTTCAGTTTCCACTCCAAAGGAAAGAAGGCACAGGGGAATGAAAGAGTGTTGACTGAGGTGAAGTACATTGTCTGCAACTGCACGGCACACTGCAGATGTGCTCCACATTTAAGTAAGTTGCTCCTGCATTTTTCATACTCACTCTAAAACCTTTTGTCGTCATCATTGACTCCTCTCTTCCTCTCATACCACACATCAAATTCAGCAGAAAAACTTTTTAGGTTGACCTCTCAAATACATCCAGAATCCAACCATTTTGTACCATCTCTTTCATTCATCCCTTCGTCTAAGCATCTGTCAATTCCTTTTTGGATTAGTAGAGACCCTTGTAACTCGTCTCCTTGTATCTATCCCTGCTTTCCCCATGTAGGTTATTCTCCACTCAGAGACCAAGTATCCTTTAAAACCTAACTCAGGTCACTTCTAGCTCAGAACCTTCCCATGACTTACTCAGAACCCACCTTACTCAATATCAGATTCCATCCTCACATATGACCTGCAGTGACCTCCTTGACCTTGCTCCAGCTCCCTTTGGATCTCCCTCTGCTACAGCCACATCCACTTCCTTATGGTTCTTCCAGCATATCACTGCATTCTCCTGTCTTGGATCTTTGTCTAAAACACTCCACTCCTACATGTCTGCAGGCCTTACTCCCCCACTTTCTTTAAGTCCCTGATTAAGCCTGATGCTATCCTAGAGGCTTTCCCTGAATTCTTTATATAAAGTAGCAATCCCACCCTACTCCATCTTTTTTTGTCTCTTTACCTTGCTTTAATTTTCTTTGGACCACTATATATATATATATATATATATATATATATATATATATATATATTGTATGGGTTTGTGAATATTCTGTTCCCTCAACTAGAATATACTTGCTAAGATGCTGGGGACTTTGTTTTAGGAGTTGCCTGCCCATGGTAGTCACTCAGTATACACAGAGCAACTTAATGTTTACGGGTGTCAAAACAATGTGAGGTACATCATATGCACTATTTGATTTAATCCTCACAACCCCATGAGGTAGGTTTTATTACCAACAATAAAACAGAGGTTCAGGGAAGCTTGCAACTTACCTAATATCTCACAGTTTATAAGTGGCAGAACTGGACTTGACTACATATGTATCTGACTACAATGCCCAAGCTCTTAACCCCACCTTTCATTGCCTTTCAATAAATATTGAAAGAATGATTGATATATTTACAGAAAAACAAAAGCCTAACTGGATTTTCCTTGTTCCCTGGAGCTTTTCACAGTTTAATTCCATTTGCATTGGATGCTCAATTGTAGCCTTTTGTTTCTTCTGTTTTCTAATTTTTAGAAGGAGCATTTCACAAGCCTCGAGAATCCTCTAAAAGGAACCTTCTGGAATGAGTCCATACTCCTACCCCACCATGGAGACCTGGTCTTATAACAGTTTGAATATTCTCTATCTTTTAAAAGATAATAAAATAGTAATAGCACTACCTAATCTATGAACTAAGGTGGAGGCAATGGAGACATATTTGTAGGATTGACTGTTTTCTTTGGATTCTCATTTTGTAATTTAACTGACTTCCTGGCATTTCTTCTGGTGAGAAATTTGAAGAAAATTTTAAATAAGGTTGAAGAATCTACTCCTTAAGAAAGTTGAAAAATAGAAATGATAAATTATGCAAATTACCATGGGACCTAGGCTGCAAAGAAATTAAGCTAGCTTTATTTAACAAATGTTTTTATTAAAATAGAAAGTCAGTTCCACTGGTCTTTGATACATTTTTCTGTGACTGGTGCGTTATTGAGAAAAACTGTGAAGAAATTTGGCATGCATGAACTGAATTCTGTCTATAGTAAGGGACAGAAAATTTGATAATCCAAACTGGTGTATTTGTCTGTGTGCATATATACATGTGCAGGTAGCCTGTATTGTAAGTGGAGAAGGTTTATCTGGGTCAGCCAAATAGGGTCACCTGCTTCTGGTCAGAACTTCAATTGGTTAAAACTTTGTTTATCTGGACTATCAAATATAAACTGCTCCCTATCAGAAAGCCAGACTAATGAACATGGTTGGTTCACCTATTCTGGCATCATAACAATAGGTGAATTAATTTTTAAATCATTTTATTTAAAAAGGAAATGAAAAGTTAAAAGTTAGAAAGACCATGAAGAAGTTGGACTGAATCTTCAACCTCAGTAGATAAACATATAGCAAATCCCATAGAAGAGTAAACATATAGTTCCTAGGTGCCTTTGACATTATCTAACCAGCCCCCAGGCCATGAATTGGTCAATTGGTTAGTAGATGCAGGTTTTCTTACACAAATCTCACTGATCAACCTCTGATCCTTGATATTGGCTTGCTAATTCTTTTCTTTTTCATATTGGAATGGCTGAGAGGTTTCTATAAGTCAGGACATATTTTAAGTAGTTTAAATATATATTAGCAAAATTTAGACCTCTGAAGAAGGGGTTATTATAATCTTCTGGCACATAGTAGGAGTTCATAAAATATTGAGAAAATTAAGCAGAGAGACTAGGTCACTTAGCTAGGAAGGGGCAGAGCCTCATTCAAACCCAGGCAGTCCGGCTCTAGAGCCTGGATTTGTCACCACAGTATTGTGCCTGCAAATGGCAGAGCATTCTGCTGATTAGCCAGCAACTTAGTGCCTGCTAGGTCATTAAAGTATACAAGGTCTTCTCCAGCTATGCAGAGTTCATCACCTGTTATGATTGCTGAAATGCCATTTTGAAGGAAGTTCTAGACAGGAGTCCAGAGACCTAGTTTCAAGTAACAGCTCCATCACAAGCCTGCAGCATGACACTGGACAAGTTAGTGCCTCTTAACTCTACAGTGTCCTCAACTGTAAAATGAGGGAGATGGACACTAAATGATTTTAAGGTCCCTTTTAGCTATAACATTTTATGAGTCTTCTTCCTCCATTATCTGTTCCTATTTCTATCATACTTTAAACGTTAGAGCAATTGGTTTCTTGAACAAATCCGTGCACTACAAAGCTATGGATGATACTTTGAAATACTTTGCAGTGATATTGAAGTGACTGCCTGTGTCATGTCCATGACTACTTCCAGGGACTCAATGTCTAGAGTAGGAGACAAACAAAAACTAATGATGCTCCAGTGTCATGAAAGGACTGGCCCAGCCTTCTTATCCAGGATGATTTGTACACGAGGAAGCCACTTAAAGAGAATCCACTAGGCAACAGTGAAAAAAAATTGTACTGTGATTCCATATTGAAAAATAACCTAAAATATCTGAAAATAGTATACATTTTATCTCATAATAACACAGTTTATATTACATTTCCAACTAGTTTTAATTTCTAAAATGAACAAACAATGAATTACATTTTAAGTTTTGGGGTAATATTTTCCAACAAATTTTATGATAGCCTGATTGGACAAACTTTATTTCAAATATGATATGCTATGTTATCATTTAAAAAACAATATATGTTTCCAATATTCAGGAATCTTTGGTTTTCCTAGAGGCCTTTAATAATCCTTAAATACTAAAATCATTCTCATTTGAAACTTCACTTACTCTTCTTGCTCATTTTTTTTTTTTTAATTAACTGGTTGATTTCTACAAGATTCTCATTTGTTACTGGTTTTGCTGGTCACTCAGAGAGTTACACAACATCATCATCATCAATTTTATTTTTTCTACTTTGCTCCATAATATAATTGTTGTGTTTACATTCTGTGGTACAACATTTGACAATGAAATGCTGACCAATAGAAACTTTGGCTTGTCGGGAAGAGACAGATCCTGAGCCAAGCTAGATAAATAAGGATTTTTGTGTGAGAACTAATTGCAATTGCTCAGTACATTAGAAAATACTTTCATATTGTGTCAACTTTTGCTTCCCTGTGCTACCTCATAACTGCAAGAACTCAGACACAAACACTTAGATATCAGTGATTTCCAGTATAACACAGGTAATTATGATAACCATCCTATATAATAAAAGGCTAATATGCAAATAGACCAAATGGCAGAACAACCAATTGGTCCCTATGATATGTACTGACCACCGGGGCATGTGTGGAACATGGCAAGCATAGGCCACGGTGGGATGGTTAGAGCAGGTAAGCAGGGGTGCCAGACCAATACGGGGCACTGGTCACTGTCATCGGGGTGAGCCTCTGGAGTCTACTGAAAATTCTTTGCTCCCATGTGCCACAGTCCCACCTGGCGCTCACACCCACTGCCATCGCTGGAGCTGCCACTCACACTCACTGCTGGTGGTGCTCAGTGCCAGTCCCGATCACTTGGCGCCATCAGCCATCAGCGGGTGTGAGCAGAGGCTGCTGGCCCTGATCACCCCTGAGGGCTTCTCCACCTCCCACTGCTCCTGAGGGACGATTGGGGCAGCAGCTGCCTATTGCACCCACTGCTGGCACCAGCCCCAATAGCTCTGCACCGTCAGCTGGTGCGAGCAGGGCCTGCACTTTCAGCACTTGGGAACAGCAGCAGTGGGAGTGGGGCTGCCAGTAGACAGGGGATGGAGGGCCATGGCAGGAGGGGCCAGGCGGGGGCACAGAGGATGGGTTGAGACCCGCCCTTGTGCCTACCGCAGACTCGCAGCCCACAGTTCCTTTCAATGTGCACAAATTTGGGCCCCTAGTATTTAATAAGATTTACTGATCTTAAATACTGGGCCCCTAGTATTTAATAAGATTTACTGATCTACTTTCATTTGAATACTTAATTGTGCTCCTATACATATTTGCAAGGCTAAGGTCTCTTTTGTCAAGAAAGTAATAATTCATTTCAATGGCTAAATGCCTTGTACATTCACTTTTTGGGGAGCTACTAGAAAACTTTGTCTTAGATGTTCTATGCTGCAGAATTAACCTCAGAGAGCTTCTTTGTTATTCACTACCAACGTAAAAATGGCTTAGCCATTTTTATTACATGTTTAAAATAGAATATTTATTTAACATATAATTAAGATTAATGACATTTTTTTAAGGGAAAGGTATTTCTTTATCCTCCTAACAATGATGTGAGTGCCAGATGTTTGCCTATTGTTCATACTATTACAGCAGCATAATTCATTTAGAAAATGCCTAGCATGTTGTAAGAGCTCAATAAATATTAACAAATTAAGTATAGCAAGGAACATATCCTCATATTCCTCAGTTGTTGTCTCCTGGACTCCAAACCCAGAACAGTAGAAGAGGTGGAGAATGGAGAGTTCAGTGAGAATGCGAATGGAGAAAGAGACATCAGGAGACAGATAATAAAATGATGGCACCAAAAAGTTTCTTCACTAACTCACCAAGACACAGATACTCTCTCCCTCTATTTGATCCTATCCATAACATGCTGCTATTGTTGGAATGATCACTCTGTGAAAGGAGTTTTTAGGGGTAAAATAGGCAGGTTTACATTGTAATTTGTGTTTAGATGTGTCTTTCCCGTTAAGCCATGAGAACTTTCATTCAGTGAGTAGGTCATGTTCTTCCCTCTACCCTTGGCACCTAGCAAAGTGCCTGACATGTCATTAGTACTTAACAAATCTCTGTGGAATGAAAGAATGAACACTGGTGGAGAAGTATGGATAGCTTTTAGAACTGCATCTCGTAGGTAAAGCAAACTATGCACTGTAGGAATGGGTGTGGATCAATGTGTGTGATTGTCAGAGTTCTGAAGCAAAGACTAAGACCACTCAACAACCAGGTCTTTTGCTTTTGGAAACACTCACTCACTATCTACTAATTTAAAGCAGCAGCAAGACTATAGTCTGGGTCATGGCCTCTTGATCTCCAACTCTTTCAGAAACCTTTATTTTTATTTTAGTTTTCTTTCTCTGCTCCTGATGTTTCCTAGTACTTTGCAACCATCCTGTGACATCTTGCCTCTGTGTGGCCTAAAAGGCTTTGTAATGGCATCAGCTAGGTGTACTCAGGCACAGAGGCAGAAGGCATGGGTCCAGATGCCCTCAGGGAGTTCCTTTTAGCAGTAAAAATCCCTGAGGTGGAGCCTGAGAGTAGGACTTCCGCATTTCTACACTTCCCTTGACCAGAACCAAGTAGTTAAAATCATTTCTAAACAAGGACAGCAGAGAGAGAAAAGGGTCAGGTAACAATATTGGTGGATGCTGTACAAAGTGACAGGGAACGGGAAAAAATTATGTCTATGTTTGTGTCCTGACTGCATGAGCAGCAAAGAGGGAAGGGAAGCGAAGGGTTACCAGCAAAGATATTTCAGTCAATTTTCTCCCCAAATAAACAATGCTACTGTTAATAAAGAGAGGTTTCTTTTACGATAATCAGCTAAAGTGCACATTCTCTGCAGTAAAGTGCCTTTTTTTAAAGCAAGTTTGAGGGGTTAGAAGGGCCTAGGAAAAATTATAAATAGCTGCCTTCTGCTTTTATGCCCTACTAGCATCACTACCCTCCAAATCCTTCCCTCTCCCCAATCCAAAGGAAGAGCAAATTCTCATTGGTCCAGATTAGTGCTGAGTGATGACTTTTTTGGCATCCAAACCAAAGTCAGCTCAGTCTACTGGTTCAATTTCAGGTTCACAGATCCTGGGGTGATGTTTTGGCTACTGACTTAAATGTGTTAATTTTTTAACACTCACCAGGTCGCCTTTTGAAGTTAACACCCTTTTAGGGAAAGTAAGGGAAATTCACACCTCTTCAAAGGCAACTGTTTTCAGAAGACTTATAAGAGCTTAGTATATGTTGATCCATGTTGAAGCTCATCGCTTGGAAAAGCATAAAACATTCACTCTGGAATTTTTTTTTGAAGATCACATAGATAAAGAATGAGTTTATTCATCTGTTAAAAATATTTATTAAAGACACAGCATAAGATGTTCCCATGCTGGGAATTATAGGGATACCAAAGTTATTTCTCTCCTCAAGGAAGATGAGGTCTCAGGAGAGTCATTGCACTTTTCAGTGCACATCCTGTCTTCTCCACTGGATTTCTGCAGGCAGACGCCTCTTTAGCACCTATATTTTACGTACGTATTTCTTTAAATTTCTGGCTCTTACTCAGAGCTTTGTCTAGTAAACCTATTTAATAAATGTTTGTTGATTGTCACTCCAAAGTTCCAGGAAATTTAGAAAATTTGCTTTTCATCGTTGTCTTCATATTCATTCTGGTCCACAAGTCAAATGGTATCATGCAGGCCAAGCAGCACATGAAAAGATGCCCAACAATCAGCAATCATTAGAGAAATGTAAATCAAAATCACAGTGACATACCATCTCACATCCATTAGGATAGCCACTATCAAAAACGAGAAAAAACAGAAAATTAGTGTTGACGAGAATATGAAGAAACTAGAACCCTTGTGCACTGCTGGTAAGAATTTAAAATGGTACAGCTTCTATGAAAAATAGTATGACAATTTTTCAAATTATTAAAAATAGAGTTACCATTTGATCTAGCAATTCTACTTCCTAGAATATATCCAAAAGAGTGGAAGCAGGAACTCAAACAGGTATTTGTACACCTGTTTTCATCACAACATGGTTCACATTAGCTTAAGTGTCAAACTACAGCAGGAAGGTAGGAGATGGTGGGTGGGGTGGGGGGTAAGAGAGCAACCAAAGGACTTGTATGCATGCATATATAAGCACAATCAACAGATGTAAGACACTGGGGGCGGGGGGTGGAGGGCAGAGGTCAGAGGTCAATGGGGGGGGAAAAGGAGACATATGTACTACTATTTGTAATACTTTAAACAATAAAATAAAATTTTAAAAAAGATAGAAGCAACTCAGTTGTCCATCAATAGATGAGTGGATAAACAAGACATGGTATATGTATACAATATTATTCAGCTTTAAAAAGAAGGGAAATTCTAACACATACTACAACATGGGTGAGCCTTGAGGACATTATGCTGAGTAAAATAAGCCAGTTACAAAAAGACAATAATGTAGGATTCCATTTATATGAGTTACTTAGAGTAGTCAAATTCATAGAGACAGAAAGTACAATGGTGTTTGCCAGTGGCTAGGGGGAGAGGGACATAGAGGATTGTTTTAATGGGTATAGCGTTTCAGTTTTGCAAGGCGAAAAGAATTCCGGGGATTGGTTGCACAACATAGTGAATGTGCTTAATGCTACTGAACTGTACATTTAAAAAGGGTTAAGATGAAAAATGGTATGTGTATTTTACCACAATTAAAATAAGATATCATTCGAAATAATAAGTGAATCAGTTATGTAGGTGAAATGCAGAAGGATGCCTAATTCCCTCAGTATTCTTAAATGTGAATGATGTAGGTCACAAATAAAATATCACTCTGATTTTTATGAGCTGCAATATTAGAATTGTATCAATTTCAGAGTCCATTAACTTTTGATAACCCGAGTGGTTAGTGACATATAATAGACGTGTGTATAGACGTGTGCAGGTGTATGAACACACCCAGCCCCACCCCGCGGTGTGTACATTAAATATAGGGATGCTTAAAGGAAGGAAAGGCACATGTTAAATACTAAGGTGGTAATAACAACTCTTCTTTAGAGGGAAGAACTGGGAATTGATGCAGTTTAAATCATCATGGCAAATATTTAGTAGTAAAATGTTCATTTTATCAGGAATACATCTTTAAAATGAGACCTTAAGAAAATGCTGTTCTTGTTTTTAGTATTGCTCCATCCATGTGCATTTTTCAGTTTATTCTCAGTCATATCAGTGCAGTTTTGTAATGCTGACATAAAAAATTTATTGTAAATAATATAGCTGGGAATTTGGAGAGTATATGCTATTAGGGAAGAACTTTTTTCCTTTTCATCGTTTTTTTTTTTCTTTTTAAGTAAAAAATCCCTAAACACTGTGATGAAATGTTTTATGCTTACTATCTACAGTAAGAAGATGTGGAATTAGGACAGCTATAAAATATAAAAACTCTAGACCTGCATGTGAGTATCCATATTAAATTAAAGTAAATTTACTTTATATTGCTCACTGTGAGTTTCTCACTTGCAAAACAAGATTTCCCCCCTTTAGTCTTTTCAGCTTCACAAATCCAAATGTCTGGGAAGATTTGGGAACTAAAGGCTAGTTTTGATTGCTTTTATTCTTTTAAAATGTTAAATTAATATTTATTAAAATTAATTAAAGCCAAATAATCCAATTAGATTGGCTTTTCTAGTCATTATCTGTCAGCAGGGGGAAAAAAGGCAGAAATTCAAACTATCTGAATATTATATAAAAATCCTTTTTGGTTAAAAAGTTGTAAAGAACAGGTTTTCATGAAAGACTATGGTTTGGTTCTTCAATAGAAAAATGTATGTACACATATGTACATATTACATATGTCTGTGTATTTATACAAATAAAGGTAACCTCTTTCATTGATAGAAACCAAAATTAGACATTAATACCACATACCCCCATGAGTTGCAGGTGTGTTTTCAGGAGCCCCTCAGTGTCTTTCCTTTTTTCAAACCCATACCTAGCCAGTTGCTAATCAGTCACTATCCCATTTGGCTTTTTCTTGCCTATTACTGTCTTCCTAATTTTGGATTTAATTATTTCTCCACTCAAATTAGTGCAGTCATATTTCTGACTCTGGAATTCCTCCAAACATACATTTTACTGGTGCAAAATTAATCTTCATTCAATTATCCAGTCTTCACCATGCCCTTCTCTATCTCATGAAATTCCAGTGGAATACTTGCCCTTCTACATTTAGTCCAGCCCCTTTGTCTTTGAAGTCCTGCATAATCTGAACCTAGCCAGTCTCTCCAGGTTTATCTTCCATGTGGACCCGCATATATAGCCAACTTGGCTTTTTGTAGTTTCAGAATATTTTCTCCTGTGCTTCTGTTATTTTTTCTATGTGGAACCCAAGGAACAATTTATGGCTTATTGAAATTCCATCCTTTCTTCAGTACCCAAAACCAACTGCCGTTCTTTCCATGAAGTCTTTCCTTATCATGTTAAGTAAAAATGATGCCTCTTTTCTCTGAATTCCTGAATCAGACTTCTCCTTCTCCTGCATGGAACTGATACTTAATATGTTTTATTCCTTAACTTTTGTATATAACACCTTAGCTCCCACTTTTTTTCCAGGAGCTGTGCTTCATCTATTTTCACATTTCTGTAGGACCTAGTGTTCTGCATTTTACATTAATAACTATTTATTGATGGAATATATTTGGTTTACTCAATTTCCATAGTCAATTGAGTAAATTTGTTAATTTAATTAATTAAATTCTCAGTAGAAAAGACATTTCATGGATTATCATACAATGAATTCAGGAAGCATTTATTGAGATACTTGCTTTGTTCCAGGTAAGCCGTAAGCATTGGAAGATGAGGAGGCTCAGACCAATAAACCTCAGGCCATCAAAGGAACGGAGTCAGAAAACCAATGCATGGGGAATGGCTGCCAGTATGAAATCTTCACTCAAGCTGAAGACAAGCTCCTGCACTCATAGAGCCACAGTGAAGAGAAGAATAAATGGAGCTTTTGTGATTCTTTTGAACCTGACAATATTCTATTCAATACAGACATCAATCTTTATAGTTCCTATTTTCCTCAGGATACTTTCTCTCCCCAGTGAAGTTTGATGTCAAATTCCCCTTCCTTTTTACTGATTTGCTCTTTCTTTCTGACAGTTTTTGAATTTGCTTTTTGTCTTTTATGTTCTTAAATGTTAACTATCATATGTCCAAGTGTAAGGTTTTCCCCTCAGCATCATTTTGTTTGGCAAAACATGAGTCTTTTAAATAAGATGTATTTTATCTCTAGTTCTAGTCAATTCTCAGCTACTTCAAGAAATGCTTTCTCTCCCATTTTATCTCTCCTTCTGGGTCTTCTATTATCCATATATTGATATTTCTTCTTCTATCCTCTATATCTTGTAATTTTTTTATGCCTTGTTTTTGCTCCCCTTTTGTCTTCTGAGACAAACTTTTGACCAGATCCTCCAACTTGCTAATTTATTTTTGAAAAAAATCTACTTATTGACATAATTAATAAATTTAAATTTTACTTATTTAAAATATTTATTAGAATTAAATAAATTTATTTTTATTGATATTTGGTCTTTCATGGTGCTTCTGGACCTCATACAGTTGACTATTTTTCAGAAGGAGAATACTGGCTACACCTTTGCCCTTCCACTTTCCAAATCAGCCAGACCTCCATATGTCACACTTGCACTCTGGCTGGAAATGGTACCAATGTTTTTCTGCCTCTTGGTGATTTGGGGATGGGACATAGGTACTAAAAAGCCTTAGTGTATAAGTCAGGCTTTGGTCTGAGAAGCAGAACCACTAGGTCAGACAGATGGTGATATAGACATAGATAGATATATATTTAACTAACAGGTATATAAATTATAATTTTATATTTACATATATGTATATCTATCCCCACGTTACATTTATATCTATATAACTTAATGAGATAGAGAGAGACAAAGAAATTTATTATAGGAACTTTTTCTTACCCAGTTATGTGAGCAAACTAAACAGTTTCTGTAATGTTGCTTTTTTAACATTTTATACTAGGGCCTGAAGGCCTAGCAGCAAAAAGTTGAGAAGGGCAAGTGGATGTAACATGAGGTGAGCAGGAATAAGAAGAACCCACCAATATGAGTTGTAACCCACATGTTGGTTCTCTGCATGAGAATCCATGTCAGTTCTTAATGCCTACAACCTAGATGATAGTCATGTCTTGCACAATAAGTTAGTTTTCCTCTTAACACCTGGTCCAGAAGGTGATCAAACTGAGGGAGAATCCAGGGAAAAATAGAGCAGTAGCAGGCCAAGCTGCTTCCCACACCAGTGAAGTCAGTCAACAAATGAGGGGAAAGGTACAGGAGCTGCAAAATTACCTAGTGACCATGCCCTGCCCTTTTGAGACTTTAAAACAATATGACTACTGCTTCACTCCCATCCTCCAACTGTCAAGCAAAAATAGGTCTCTTGTGGCACACCTTAATCCATAGCATACAGGGAAAGGTCATCTGGGAAATGTAATTCAGCCTTGCCAAATATCTATGTTTCTTCATTCTCTCATCATATTCCACCTGTCAGCCCCATTAAATTAAATGTTAGAATGTCTTTCCTATTCCAAGGAAAATGGATAAACTTTTATAGAAATGAATATATCCTAAAACTATTCCTCAGGATTTCTACTTTACATTAATTCTTCAAGATTCCACAGATCAGTTTCAACCAACTGACAAAAACACACACATAGTATATCAACCAGGGTCCTGGCAGAAACAGATGGCACCCTAAAATTAGGTAGATTTGAAGACAATTTTCAAAGGGACTATTTAAAAAGCAGTGGGTAGGTTATAAGAAATCCACAGGGATAGTGCAGTGCTCTGAGGTTAGGGGCAGTGGTACTCTTGCCATACCCTTGCTCAGAGGAATGGGAGAAGTCATTTGCAAGGACTCTAATGGAGACAGTCACATAGAGAGAGGGGACTGCAGAAAACTAGGGACCTTCCACAGAGTGATACAGCCAGAAGAACATCAATTTTGAGATATGTCTCTCTCCTCCTTCCCTCTGATCTACCATGTGGGCTTCCCATTTACCATACACCACAAAAGCCAGAGGGCAAAAGAATCAATTCTCATTTTCCCAGGGCAGAGAGTAGTATGGAGGAGAATGGAAAATATACGAGAAAGAGTAAATGGAGAAGATTCAGCAAAACCATCATCATTTTCATCATCATCATCCACACAGAAACTAGAAATACCTAAAATGTACTTGGGCCATCTCTGTTATTTTAGAAATGAAAAGGAGCAACGTGTTGAGTTGTGATGATTTATTAGAATTTACGATTCCTTGAAGTTAGGGATAGCTTACTCATGTCATGTACCTAATACCTAGCACAAAGTCTGGCTCATAATAGGTGCTCAATAAATGTTAATTTAACTGATTTGATTGAAACACATAAGAGAGAGACACAATTTAAACACTAGAATTCCAATTTTATGCCACCATCTCTAAATAGCATCTTAATTTTAAAATATCAGAAACGCTAGAAATTAAACAATTTAACTTTCATTGTTTACTCCTACCCCTACCATAAGTGATAAAATTCAGAAAGCAGGAAAGGAGAACATGAAAGGGCCTGGGTGATTTACCAAATGTGTAATTAACCCTCAATTAATCTGAATAGGCTGCAACACTCCCACTCCCGTTGAATCTTTCAGTATTGAGCATAAGTTCTTTCTCATGTCTTCACAATTGCACAATAGCCAAGCAAGTGCTGAAGCCTTCTTACTTTTGGAAAATGACTCCATTTTTCTACAAGTTTCTCTTTTAAACTATTTGTGAATGATTTATTGTAGTAGCAAATCAGATCATGATAAGATAAAGGTTTTTAGAGGTCATTAAAGAGTTTTGGGGGAAGTTCCTACAAAGATGCTAGTCTTACATGGCCTGAGTGATAAGGCAACTTAACAATTTATGTCAAAGTTTGCAAAGTGTGTTTGATAAACAGTTTGCTCCGCAGGCATCAATCATACTTGCTCTCCGTGGTGTGTTGTATTTTTCATGAAGTGAACTTCAGTGACTTTGCCCATCTTGAGGTTTTCGAGATTGTGGCTTGCTAAAGAGAGCTTCTCATCTCCCCCCTGCACAGTTGCATTTCAAATCTCATAATGGAGCCGCCATAATGCAGGTTGCCAACATGGGAACCCTCAGTAGGATTGATAAGGAAAGTCTGAGGAAGTTGGTGTCATTGGGAAGGGAAGATTCAAATGGCCCTTGGATCAGAGAAAATAGATATACTGGGGAAGAGAAAAAGATAAAGTATGCATGTGAATGCACACTTATACATGCACAGCATTTCTAGGTGGAATAAGGATCAAATGGAGATAACATTCCATAAATACAAAGTGAGGCATTATGTAGGGAGGCATTCTTGACACAAGGTAGAGAGCTGATTTCCAATACCAGCTCTAGTTTCTGCAATGTGCCTTCATCTGGAAAATGAGGATAATAATACCTGCACCATCTACTCTGTAAGGTTGTTCAGAGATCAGACAGGGTAGCATAGGAATTCCCTTTGCAAACTAAATCACCAGGCAAATATGGGTTATCACTATAAATGTTGGCTCAAGAGAGAGGCTATCGTTATTGTTCTTCCATAATTTAAAAAATAAAATACCCAAGACCACAGGACAACTTGGTTAACACACATTCATTTGGCTTTCTAAAATCTTGCCATTTTAGAAGCATTCATAACTGCTTCTAAATCACTTCTCAAAATTGCCCTGAGCTGAAATAATATTTCTGAGTGCATGTTAAAAGCCTGTAAATGCTTCTGTTCCTGAACAAAATGAAATCAGGTTACATTAATAGAAGTATTAATTAATTTGCTCTAATTTTATTCAGCAGAACTAGCATTACTGAAAAGTCTTTCCCATTCTTGAGTACTCTAAAGTGCGTGAGGCTTTAGAGATGGGGGCTCCAGCTGCAGCACCTACTGGTGAGGATGAACATGCCGACGATTATTCTCTAATTTGGAAACCTGAGCCGTTACTGGGAAGTGCTGTGGGGTGTGTTATAATGAAAATACCAATCCACATTAGCCATGGTTGCCATAAGCAAAAATCTTAATATCTTGGCCAAACCTACTTAAGGTTCATGTAATAAACCCACATTCCTAATTTTATTAGTGATGTGCCAAGTTAAGCACTTTGCTGGCCTTTAGACAGATTTATAGCTTGACTGTGCTGAATTAGTGGTGACTGACAAGAGGACATTGTTTTATAGGATGCTATTTAGATAAAAACCTGCAGGGTGTTTCTGTAATGTTGTCACTTCAAGTCCAAACAGGAAAAAAGAAATGTGTATTAAGGAGGACTCTTCATTAGCTTTTATGACTTTAATCTAGTGCAGTCAAATGCTTCCTTATAAGGCAAGAGATTTTAATGTACAGAGACAACCTTATCTCTCTTCCAGGTTTCAGAATAAAACAATCTCTTAGACTTAGTGTATCCAAAAAAAAAAAAAAAAAAAAAAATTCTATGAGTTAATCTTTATGAAGCACTTAGAACAACAGTGCCTAGCACATAGCAAGCACTTTCTGTGTTTGTTAAATAAGTTAAATAAATAAAATTGAAATCTGTTTTTCTCATTCTACAGTTTATATCTATATGTTTATTTTTAAAAATCACATTTAGCCACTCTCCCCCTCGTTACCAACATTTTCTTGCTAGTGGGGTTTTCCAAATTGTTAGTTATTATTTCTCCCCGTGGTTTTTAAAACTTAGATACCACCTGGTACAAGGAGGAAGATCAGACCCTGCTATTTATTCAAGGTCATCAGAGCTAACATTCCTGCTGGGTTTTCATACTGAAAGTAATCTGCCTCCGAGTTATGGGAGATCGTATTGGCTTCGGGTGGTTTGGGTGAAGATGAGAAGTTTTGGGCCTCACTGTACATCACTGTTAACAGCTGAATGATTTCGTAAACACAGACCCTGGCACCCCTCTTGGTTTGGTTACTGGGAAACAAGTCTTCTTTAGAAACTAATGCCAAGGCTTATAAATGTGTTTTCCCCATGACCCAAACAGGTCATTGGCCTGAATGTCAAATTCATTAATCCAAATCCTGACCCCTCTCTCTTTTCTCATTAAAAAAAGATTCCCTGAACTCACTCTTCTTTTCTAGGACAAAGATAAAGATAACTATGTACAAAGCTGACTTTATATCTCTAAATCAGATCTAAAGAGCATCTTGTAATCTGTTAAACTCTTCAAAAACAAGCCAAAGAAAAGAAACCAGCCAATAATTGTGATAATGTTCTCACATTTAACAAAATATGCTCCCATTACCCATGTATCATTAGCACATTCCAACAAATGTAGAGGTAATTTCTAAAATATATCTTTTGATTTCACTTGAGCATTCCTGGACACTTTGGGTTCAGGTGGGAATTTACTGGAATGCTGTAATATCTTTCACTGGCATTTTCATATTTTATCTAAGGAACTCAAAATATTCACAAAGTATACGCTATTTCTCCCAGCTCTTCACTAGTTGTACTTATTATCTTCATTTGCCCAAGTATAAACCCAGCAGTTAAAGAACTTATGCAAGGTCACTAGGAAATGAGTGGCCCCCCACGATCTCAACCTCTGCCTTTTATGGGATTCGTTTCCACAAACATGGCCCCTCCCCTGTGGGCTCACAGCCACTTTGGTAATCCAGGTACAAGGAATATACATGAGGCATCATCTGTTCTAACTCTCATTCTCAGTGCATCTAACATCTTTGTTGAAAGTCTGGTTATAAAGTACAGACTGTCTGGATCTGTATCCCACCTGTTCCTCAAATAAGTGATGATTACTCAGAGACTCACTTCTTTCACCTATGAAATAAAATAAAGTTAATAGTAGTATCTCTGTCATTGGGTTAGTTTGAGGATTGCATGGGAAATTAAACGTGAAGTTCTTAAAACAGTGCCTAGCACACAATATATGTTTAATAAATGCTAGCTTAAGCATTATTATTATTATTAAGCTTTTTCTTTGATGAAGAAAAATTCAAGTTAGACTAGGCCTGACTTCTGCTCTGTTTTATCTGTATGGTTACCTTCTAGACATGTACGACAATGAGCTTAGCACGTGCAAACACAAGTACAGGGGGTAAAGTCCTGAAAACTGTCACTGATTCTGATATCCCTGCCTCTGTAATGACTATTCCCTCCAGCACTCAGATATAAATATGTTTGCATGTGTGTGTGTGTGTGTGTGTGTGTGTATGCACATGTTTCTGTGTATATCCATGTGTGCATAAATGTATATAGCATGTGTATATTTCCTATGATGGAACTAAGTGATAAAAATGAATGTGAATTGCCAGGGCTGACTGGCAGACCCTGAGAATTGGATAAATGACTACTCTAGCACACGTTTCTATGAAAGAGAGGGCTAAGGGACTGCTTGGCTATAGGAACCAAACAGCCCCATTTGCCTGCCTCCTTAGGCTTTTATTGTAACAACAGCTTGAACTAAAATTAACTTCTAGATACTATCAGTAGGGTAAGCATCCTTGAGAAAACGCATATGTCTGTAGTGTCCTTTAATCAAGGATGTCTGAAGACTAAGCGTAAAGATCCCAGTAAACACCTGGGGGCTCAGACTTGTTTGGAAAAGTCAAGGCATGTGCAGCCGCCTTTAGCCAACTCCTGTCCCATAGCCTCCCCACAGTGAATGAGTGAATAGCAACCTGGCACTAAAGTATTGTT
Source organism: Corynorhinus townsendii (assembly GCA_026230045.1). NCBI lineage: Eukaryota > Metazoa > Chordata > Mammalia > Chiroptera > Vespertilionidae > Corynorhinus > Corynorhinus townsendii. Next base: position 155,685,160 of record JAPDVU010000002.1, read on the forward strand.
TCATTGGTACTGTATTATAATCCCTACAATACTGCTCTTATTTCCCAACTTTTTGTTCTGTGTGTGTTCATATCTAACTCCTGGGTAGAGAGTTATCTATTTGAATTCTAGTGTGAAAAACAGTTCTCATAACTACACTAATGTTGTGGCTTCTTTCTCCCTTCTCTTCTTTTCCTCCTCTCCCCTCCTCTTCTCTAGGCCTTAGATGGCAGATGAGCCTTCCTCTCCCCTCCTCTGCCCCATTAACTGTGCTACTTGCTTTCTGGGGCTTGGATAAAGTCACATGGCTGAGATGCCACCTCTAATCCCATTTTCCATTTGTATGCTGGATTTTGCTAACCACTTTTTAAATAAAAATACAGCATGATTCTAATGTACTAAGGAGTTCCACGGATAACCATATAATTTCAAAATGATACTGATTTTGTTTATATGCCACATAATCTTTTACAGTCCTTCGTCTTTATTTGAAGCATTGCAAAGTGGATTTTTATGAAAGGTATTATAAAGGACTCCTTGTTTCTTCATAACAGATCTGAACGTTAACTGATCAGAGTTCAGATAAATAGTCTTTACTCTCCATTAAAATATTAAAAAGCCTTTGGTAAGAAACTGGCATAAAGATCCTTCATTCTTGTTTAATGAACACTTGTTGGCAAGTATAACACTTTAATAGCTTTGCAGAATGAATTTTGTGTGTGCATCCTCCATTTCCCTGTCAGACACTTGTCCAGGTGCTGGAAATTTATTGGGGGAAGCATATTTTTACTCATTAGTTTTGTATTTGATTACAGAACAGTAAAATATGAACCACCAAGTCCCTGAGGCATAGCTGTGTACATTGAGATTAGTAATTGCATGTCACTGTGTTTTCCATTGGAATTTATATGGACAGAGAGGATAGGTGTTTCTTAAGTAGGTTTAAAAGCAGAGCAAATTTGTATTTAATCTATTTTTGCAGCTATAGTTTTCCTAATGGAGAAAAGGTTAGGCTATATCATATATTTTAAATGTAGTTTTAATTTATTTTTTTCTCTTTTCATTTTTTTCCCTTCACAGTTGAAGTAGATCAGATTTTCATGCTAACCACTGCTAAAAAAATCAGTGCCTATGAGAGGACATGATATAAAACCTGTCAACAGAGACCAGTTTTGCCTACATTCCAGCAAGCACAATGAGGAGGGATGATTATAGGTGTAGACAAGCTTCACCATTCAAAGAAGGAGCTTAAATACAAAACAGAAATTACAGGTTGGTCTTCAAGATACATATTTCTTTTAATCTACAAAGTTTTGGATTTTTTTAAAAGATACCATTAGAAATGATATTTTTAGTGCAACTTGGGCTAAAAAGATTGTAGTTTTCCCCTTAAACAAGTTATATGATGGGAAACTTGTGAGTGTAATTTCTTTTAGTTATGCTTACAAAGAGAAATTATCATTTGTTGTCCTGCAGTATAATAGCAATAATAAAAGAGGTGCATTAAATAAGTGCTTTTGCTATAGATTGTGCTATGATTAAGCAGTGCCAATCACGTTGTGTGCTCTTTTCTATAAAGATGCTCATAAATGCAATTTCCAAAACAGAATCTAATGAGGTACTTAATGGTCACAAAACTGGCACATTTGATAATTAATGTTCCTTACCGATTTTTTGCTGATGCAGCATAGTGATAAACAGGGGCACAAGTTAACTAAACATATTCTTGAGCCACTAGTTAAAATAAGAGCACAAAAAGAATGTTAGTAATGTTGTTTACTATACAGTGAATGAACACTTGATGGTATCCTTCTAGGATCACCGAGAAAACATAGACAAAGAGTATCTATTCTGAGAAGCAGAAACTTATCTTCACATGAAGGGCACAAGAGGGTTTCTGTGACTTATCTCCTCATACTGTAACCCATCAACAAAAATTAAGATACTTCACTCCCAAGATTCTTAGCTACCAAAAAGTAAATACTGTTAGGTCACCAAAGGAGGAATGCATGAGGCCAGAATGGTGAGGGATTACGAATTTATTCCATCATCCGCAGACCAGGTGGCTGAGCCTTGATGGCTCCAGCACCCCAGTGATGGGAGTCAGTGGTTTTTAAAGGACTTTTGGCAGGCTTTTTCTGGGCGGAGAATTTTCTCTGTGCAGGTCTGGATTCTGGGAAGTCCGGAGGGGAGAGATAACGGTCTTAGCAAGTGGATTGTGGTCTAGACAAGTGGAATGTCCATTGTGAAGTGATCTAAAGGTCACTTCCCAGGGGAGGAGGTATTGATTCAGTTGTTTAATCAAACCTAACAAATACAACTTTTGAGCACTTACTATGTGCCAGGCACTTCATTCCACGTTTTTTCATTGCATCCCTATGACAATTCCATACATAAATTCTATTATGCAAATAAGTGTCCTGGTTTTAAAGATTGGTTTACTGATGTTTGAAAAGTTAAGGCTTTCATATAGTGTATTAGCAAGAGAGGCCATTTAGCAGAAAGGTTATGGTATCCAAAGCCTACAGTCTTACTGAGTACATGAAACAACTTTGAATCCATGATCTACTTTTTATTTTGTAGCTATGTGAGACACCCTCTTTTGTCCTAAGTTTTCTTATCTATAACATGAGGGTAATAATACTTTAGAGTGATTAAGGATTAGAAATTATATCTTTAATGTATCTTGAGGTATGCCTCAAAGACCTTAAATGATCATGAAGTAGTAGTTCTTCCCCCTCCCCCTCTCTTTCACCCTCCGCCCCTCCAACCCCCTCACACACACACACACACACACACACACAGGGCTGCCAAAGAATTCAGCAGAAGTGAAATTGGAAGACAGATACTCCTGTCTGCAAAACTTAGGACTTTTCCAATATTCCACTTTATCTTTTAAAACATGAGTTAAAGGTAATTCTTTATCTCACAGCACACAAAGCAAGTTTAAATTATAATTGAGAGATACCTGAGTCTTTAAATGTGACATGATTTTACAAGTGTCTTTAATAAAAGTGTGCTAACGGACTAGTCAACCTCATGACTCCAAACCTGGCTTTGTATGACCTTTTTCAACCCTTTGTAATAATATTGAATGAAATTCTGTTACTCAAAACACATGCAGAAATTGATTTTTTTTCTTTTCCCTCAGTTACTAGTAATGGAATCTGATTTGGGGTGTGTGGGAGTGTGCACAGTTCTTGACATTATATTGAGTGGTTGACTTGAAACCCCTTTTTATTGGAGAACAATGTAGATTAAAATTAAAATGCATAAATGGTTGGAAAAAATAACCTAAAATCATTACTAGATATTACTATTGCAATAGAAGGAAAGATTAAATAGTGTAATTTAAAAACTACCACTTCTAATTTTTTTCTTAAATTACATCAATGTTTCATGGCAGATGGATCATGTTTATTTTTGTTGTTGTTGTTTGTAAATTCCGAGGGACTTCAAAAGGACCATGCCTACTAAGAATAGTGTGCATTTCACAGCTGAGATTTAAGGGATTTAAGGGGCTCAGAAAAGCTGAGAGATAATTGAAGACTCACAGGGGAGGCATTGAAGGGATCAGAACAGCAAAGGGAGGCTCAAGGAGGATTGTAGGAGCTCCAAAGGAGCTGTGAGTGGATCTGTGTAACAAACAGAAGTAAAAGGAGCTCCTAATGGCAGAGGGATGATTAGAGAGATATTAGAATGTCATGAGGACAACAAGAAAGAGGATATAAGTATGGCTAACTACCCCCGGAATGCTACATTCATGCTAGGCAAATTCACCTATCCCTGTTAGACTAAATCCAGGGCCAGACCATAAATCCAACTGTCTGCTGAACATCTCTGGGTTGGCTAATAGGCACTTTACACTCAGCATGCCCCAGATTAAATTCATCATCTCTCCTCCCTGGCTCATAACTTAGGTGTCAGAGTAGCTCAAAGAATCTCTTCAAGTCATACCCTCCATTTATAACTTACTGGTTCTTAGACGGCATTCTGGTACTTGGCTTCTCTCTCTGCTTAGCTACTTTGGATTGATACGTTGGTTTCAGTGCCTGCCTATACTTCACGGTCACATTTACTCTATGCTCTGCAGTCCCACGGGTCATCCCTGGGTCTTACCAAGCCCACATCCCTAGGGCAATCCACTAACTCGCTTTCTGCTTGTCTGAGAGGAATGTTATCCCTTTATCTAATCTAGAAATTGGAACTTGTTTTAGATTCCTTCTTCCTCTGTATTCTCTGCCTAATAAGCCACCAGGTCTTATCAATTCTACCTCAGAAGTCTTTCTCCCATTCCTTTATGTCACTCTTATCTTTTTCCCCACTCTCATTTACTTGAATTCATTATTTTATCAACCTTTAACTGGAACATTGAAAAAGTCTCCTTTTCCTACCTGGTTTTCCTCTCTGCACTATCAACCCCCCATCTCTCACTCTTTTTCCCTAAATCAAAGTTCTCAAATATAAATAAAAATATATCAAATTAATTATCCCAATTAAAACCTGTCAGTGTCTCCCCATTGTCTTTAAGACAAAGTCCAACCTCTAACATGGCATCTAAATTCTTTCCAGATTCACCCCCTTACTTCTTCAGCATCGCTTTCTGCCATTCCTCATGTATCATGTCACCCTCGGGCCACACTAGACTACTTGCAAGATAATGCCATGTCATTCTTCCACACCTTTGCTATTCCCTATATTTGAAATGCTTTGATGCTTTTCTCTCAGTTCCCTCCCATCCCACTGTCAACTGGATGAACAACTCTTGTTCATGACTCAGCTCAAATGTCACACAATTGAGAAAGCCTTCCATGCAACTCTTCAGTTCAATCTCTGTAAACATAGCTAGACATACCCGAATTGTATTATCATGGAAGGAAAGGGGCTACAAATGCCCAAACCTTGCAAGCAGATCCACACATTATAATGAGAAGAGTTTGGGAGTGGGGCCCTAGACAGTTTGGCTCAGTGGATAGCGTGTGGGTTGCGGACCAAATGGTCCCGGATTCCATTCAGGTCTGGTTGAAGGCTCCTCCCTGGCCTGGGTCCTGGTCAGGGCTAACGCAAGAGGCAACCAATCAATGTGTTCCTTTCAGATCGATGTTTCTTTGTCTTTCCCCCTCTCTTCCGAGAGAGAGAGAGAGAGAGAGAGAGAGAGAGAGAGAGAGAGAGAGAGAGAAATGGAGACATACATTAAAGAGTGGCCTGATACTATACAGGAGTGCCTCCACTGTGACGGGAGACCTCAGCTTAGGGACTGAGAGAGGCCAGACCCCAGTGGGGAAAGTGCATTGTAGCCTTGCTATGGGGGGGCTGTGCGGCCAGTGCCAGGCGGAACCTGACACCTTCCATGCTCCAGCTGATATTAATTCTGTCAGAGGGGCAGCTTTTCTTGAAATTTGGCCTAATTTTTTCCTTTAATTTTATTCAATGCAATTTGAAGAGCAATTACTACACCATTATGCCTTACTTTTGTTGCACCTTTTCTTACTCTTCTCTAGAAAATTTCTCTCCTTGATATTTGCAGACTGTGGTGTTTGTAAATTGTCAACACATCCATGTTAATTGTTGCTTAGTCAGCCCTCTTTCCAGTTTATCTCCTTAACCTTTCTCTGTATTCCAGGCCATTTGTTACATAAGCATTTCCCTTGCCCAGGCATACTCTCATCTTTCTGACATTAAAACATCCTCATTCAAAGGGGGAACTCAGGAGGCGGCTCTCTCGGTGTCCTATATATCACTGTTGGCCAACACAGGGCAAACCGCTGCAGAAACATAGTTTCTCATCCTCTCTGCAAGGGGCCAGCTCCATCTGTTCCTCTGAGGGGAAAAAAAAAACTTCAGTTTCCTTTCCCAAATTATAATGATCTCCTTATCTTGGATGGTAGTAAGCAATCAAATCCCAAGCCTGAAGACTTTTGTTTGATTTTATAGCTTAGTAGCGACAGGCAGCAGCTTTAAAGACAGAGCGAGTCCAGATTTGGAGTCTATTTTTGCTGTGCAAACTTGGGCAAGTTTCTTAACTTCCACAAGCTTCAGTTTTCCTATCTGTAAAATGGGCATGGTCTAGAATTCAAAATGCTTCAGTAAGAAGAAAATTAATGTGAACCCTTAATATAATGTCACATACAAAGTAATTATTCAACAAATGTGTGAATCATTACTAAACATGTAGAAAAACTCTCTGATCCTGATTCTGCATTAGGGCATATTTCTCTTTTTTTTTTTTTCACGGGCGGGGGGGGCGTTTATAAAGGCTGACATTTCCTGAGATTTAGCAATTGGCCAGGCCTTGTGGGTTTTATTTTCCCAAATTCATTGTGTTCTCTTCTACCCATACCAGCAACAAATTTGTCTGGCAGTTTCACCCACGTTTTAGAAAATTACCTGATGTGAAAGTCTAGACCAGTTGTCGGCAAACTGTGGCTCCCAAGCCACATGTGACTCTTTGGCCCCTTGAGTGTGGCCTTCCACAAAATAACACGTGTGGGCACGCAGGTACAGTGCGATTGAAATTTCATGGCCCATGCGCAGAAGTCGGTTTTCGGCTCTCAAAAGAAATTTCAATTGTTGTACTGTTGATATTTGGCTCTGTTGACTAATGAGTTTGCCTACCACTAGGCTAGGAGGTTCCTGTCACCATTCAGTTAAAATCCTTATCGATCCATATCATCTCTGGATGGAGATTATAATTAAATGTACTTGGTGAGTGCTACCCCATCATCCTCCTCAACTCATACCAGAAAAGTGTTGAAAGGGCATTACAGATGAAAATGTAAAGGCAAATTCTGATTGCCCAGAAGTGTTTTGAGCATTGATACCAATATGGCTCAAGCACATCCATCATCTTGTTTCTTTTCATCTTCACACTAAACCTATAAGGTGGGTATCATTATCCTCACGTTACTTAAGAGGAAACTGAGGCTCATTGTTTGCAATTACATTAGAGCTAGTTATCTGGATCTATCCATACATCTCATGCATACACCAGTCTCCCCCAGGCAATAGGCTCCAAAAAAAATAATAATAATAATAAGGGGGGGGGGAGGAGATTTTCAAGACCTCTTTGGTCACCATGTTGTTTCTTAGCACCTTTAAATTTGAAACTGACATTTCTGGATTTGAATGCTGGCTTCACCTCTCATGAACTACGTTACTCAAGGCACCTTTTTAAAGCTAGTTTAAGCCACATTTCCATCTGTAAAATGAATATGATAACCCCTCTGTGGGATAGACTTTAGTGTGAGATGATTTTATCTGAACTCTATCTGATATGGAGCATGGGTATCACTTTATCCCTCTGGACCTCAATCCCCACCCCTGCAAAATGGGGCTAATATAATATCTCCCTCAAGGAATGGCCCCTAAAGATCTATAAATAAAACCCTAATATGCAAATAGACCAAATGGTGGAACAACCGAACAACTGGTTGCTATGACATGCCCTGACCACCAGGGGGTGCACGCTGAACATGGTGGGCATCAGCAGCAGGATGCGGAGCACAGAACATGGCGGGCATCAGCTGCGGAGGGATGGTGGAGCAGGTGAGCAGGGACACCAGACCAAGGCTGGGCACCGGTCACTGTCATCAGGGCGAGACTCTGATAGTTACTGAAAATTCTTTGTTCCGTGTGCCGCAGTCCCACCTGGTGCTCACACCTGCTGCCAGTGCCGGCCCCATTTGCACCCACTGCTGGCTCCCGGCGTTGGTCCCGATTGCTCAGCATCATCAGTGGGTGCAAGAAGCAGCTGCCAGCCTCCATCACCCCTGAGGGCTTCTCCACCTCCCCCTACTCCTGAGGGGTGATCAGGACAGCAGCCGCAGCTCTCACCTACTGACAGCACTGAGTGATTGGGGCTGGCACCAGCAGCAGGTGTAGCAGGGCTGGTGCCGTCAGTTCATGGGAGCAGCAGCAGGAGTGGGGCTGCATGCCGATGGGGGACCAAGGTCCATGGTGGAGGGGCCAGGCGGGGGCGCAGAGGATTGGCCGAAACCCGCCCCTATGCCCACCGCAGCCTTGTGCCCACAGTTCCTTTCAAAGTGCACAAATTCACGCACTGGGCCCCTAGTTATTGTATAATTCTTTCCGATGTAGCCATGTGAAACTATAATTTATAGAAGTAGCCCATTTTCTACAGCCAGTGTGATAAAAGTCAATCTAATGAAGCACAGGGTTGACCCCCAGCTTTAATTATTAATTTAGTATTTATGGTTCGAACTCCAATAGTCAAACTTCTTTACTAAATTTTGAAAGCTCTTGCCCTCTTCATCAGTCTACAGAGACTATGTTAAACTCTAGTGAATGCAAATATTTTTTTGTGATGTGTCAGATGTATTGTGAATGAAACTGAAGTCATTCCAACAAATGACACAAACAGGTTGGTGTAGCCTGGGTGAACTTCATAGAGCTAAATATAAGATTCTTAGTATGTCCTTTCTTTTTCTGTGGCCCAGTCCCTTTGCCTGTTGTCATGGGTGATATTCAGTGGGTGGGTATTGTCACCTGTCACTCACAATTACACAGGATTTTCAGCCCAAAACCCGTGGGAGGGCTCTCAAGAGAATATTGCCATTCTGAGATTCTATACCCACCTCTTGTGCGATTCATCTCCACTTGAAACTGAACAGAATCCCATTAATTATCACTTCAGGTAGTAAGTCAGTTTCTCATATGTGAAAAGAATGCTGCAACCCAAGTCCCTCTTTTTGTCTGGATTGCCAGAGGGTTATTACAGATGGTATTGAACTCATAAGAATAATTTTAGCATTACTGCAACAACAAAGCATTTTGTAAATGCATAACCTTGTTTTTCTTAAAAAGCCCTGAGTAACTGTGAAGTCACATTGCTGGTTCAAGTGCAATAGCTCTTCTCTCTTTCTCTGCTTCCTTCAACTTTCAAAGCATTTATTCAGTCCCTGGCTTTAAAGTCAAGGCAATGTGCTGATTGACTGTGCTGACATAATTGTGTTAATGACAAGACACGACGGCTACATTGTTAGATAGGTCACTTATCATCACTATTTATTTAGTTCCCTCTGCCAAGTCTGCATTATACTTTTTATACATTGTGGTTAGAGTCAGTCATTTAAAGTGCTTCAGTGTTGAAACAACATTTTTTTACAAGTCTTTTAGCTGTAGTTCAGGAGAAAAAAGTCTTCTACAGCATCATTAAACAGGGTTCAAAGTAAGTCCTTGCTGAAAGATGTGAAGTTTGAGCTCTTAGGAAATGAAATCTTTGATCTCCAAAATGATTAGTGAAAACATTTTTGTACACAGGCCCATTTTTATCTCATGTTAAGAAAAATAATACAATTTAATCTACATTATACTTTTCATTCTGATGCCTCAAGTTAACCTCTGTCGCTAGTGTATAGAAATGCCCTTTGCTCTTTATTAAAGAAAGGAACTGGAGACAGACGGATCTGTCAAGCATCAGAGCTCTTTGGCAGAATACAGAAGGACCTTACTTACCATATTTTGAAAGGATGATATTTTAGAAATATGACATTCTCAAGATCTTTTTTTTTTCCAGGTGAAAGTTAGTAGAGTTACTATGAAAAAAATGAAGAAATAACCATGAGTCATTAGACTGAGCTATGACTCAATAGTCCATTCCAAGGCCATTCCTTAGCAATAGGCCTTTGGAATAAGAAAGGGGAATAAATGCTAATATAGGTTTAACAAACTGTGGACAGGCATGCCCAAAATGGATGTAAAAGTGGAGTTGGTTAAAATGAATGCTCAAATTGCTATCCAATTTCATAGGACTGACTTTTGTTCTAATATCATCTTTAATTTTGTTTGATTTAGATGCATTTTAAAGCAACATTTCATTATTTAGTAGGTGCCAGACACTATTTTAGGCTCTTGGATATAGTAGTGAACAAAACCAAGTTCTTATCCTCATGAAACGTTCATTCTATGGATGAGATACTTGAGCATGCTTGCGCGTGAAGGCTCTGAACGCAAGCTAGAATTTCTCTAGAATATGTGTAGGGATGTAATTGCTGGGTCATATGTTATGCTCATCTTTGGTTTTACTGACTTGACCGAATGGGGCTCCAACATGATCTTATCACTTCCTATGCATGAGAGCTCCCCCTCATCTCACCAACCGATGGTGTTTTTATACTTTTAGATTTTGCAAATCTGATGGGTGAGAAATGTTACACCATTATAAATTAAAATTCTGGTTCAGTCACTCAGCTTGATGTTGGTTGTTGGCCACTGTTTCCTCTTTTGCCTGTTCATGTTACCAGCTCAATTTTTGTTTTTCACTTGCTCATTTTTAAATTGTGATTCTTGTCTTTTTTCTCACTGATTTGTTGGAAGTTTTCATGTGTTAAATCTCATGATGCTTGTCTGTTATGTGTAACAAATGATTTTACCTGGTCTGTGCTTTTTTTTCTCTTTAGTTTATCATTTGTGAGACAGAAGTTTTTAATGCTGACAAATGTTTCCACTTTTTCCTTTAGCTTTTCCATTAAATTGCCTTTTCTTACCCTCAGATCATAGAGACATTCTCTAATTTTTTTCTAAATGTTTTTAAGTTTTGCTTTTATATTTGGGCCTCTAATTCACAAGGAATGGACTTGTGTGTTTGGTATGAGATAAGAGTTCAATGGATAACTGGAGTTAATATGACAGACCATGGCTTTATAGTGCCACTTCAGTCATACATTATACTGGTAGTTCTGTATGTTCATAGATATCTTCTGGATACCAAGTCCAATTACTTCTGTCCTACTAGGCCAAACTGTCTATTCCCCACTCAATAACACAATGTATTAATTAATTTTTAAATAGAATTATAATGATAATTCTTCTTGATATATAGCAAAACATACTCATCTTGTTCCTCTAAATCATCTTAACTCTTTGCATTTCCATAATAATTTTATAATAACTTGTCAGATTATATTTTAAAAGTCTTATTTAAATTTTGATTAGACTTCCTAGATTAATTTGGGGGAAAATTGTATCATAAAGTCTTCTTATTCATGAACATGTCCTTTCTACACATTTAGATCCTTTTAAAGTTTTAAATCCTTCTCCTTTAAGGTTTTTACTTCTCAAATTTTTTGTTGGAATTTTCTTCCTAAATATTTGTCTAATTGTTGCTAATTTACAAGAATGAACCACATTTTTATATACTGATCATTTATCCTAAAACCTTGTTGGAGTCTCTTTGAAATCTCAAAATTTGCTAGTACATGCTTTTGTATTTTTTTAAAAAAATACCAGTAATGAATTATAAGTATTTTCTTTCCTTATTTTTAATTTATTTTTAAATTTGTTTATCTTATGTAATAGATTTATCTAGGATCTCCAGCACAAAAATAAATGCAAGTATTGTTAATGTTCTACCTATCTTGTCTCTGAAATTTTCAAAGTATTTCATTATTATGTATGATGTTTGTTATGGATTTAGCAATGTTATTTTTCATTAGGAAGAATTTTTTTCTATTTCTGGGTTCCTTAAGATTTTATGACAAACAAGTGTTGAATTTCATAATACATTTTTTTGCTTCTAGGGAGTAATCTCATGTGGTTTTTCTCCATTAATTTTTTACAATAGTGACTTGACTACATAGATTCCTTAATATTAAGCCAACCTTGCATTCCTGAGATACACTCAACTTGGTCATGATGTATTTTTTAATACATTAATATCTTGTTGGATATATTTTATTTACAATTTGTTTGGTTTTACTTTCTTAAATTGTGGTAAAATACACATAACATAAAATTGACTGCTTTAACAATTTTAATGCATACAGTTCAATATTGTTAAGTAAATTCATATTGTTATACAGCTAATCTCCAGAATTTCTTCATCTTGAAAAATGGAAACTTCATACTCAAATAACTACTTTCCATTCCCTCCTCTCCTGAGTCCTCAACAATCATCATTCTATTTTCTGTCTCTATGAATTTGACTATTCTAGGTCCCTTATATAAGTAGAGTCATAGATTATTTCATCTTTTGTGACTGTCTTCTTTCATCTATCATACTGTTCTCGAAGTTCATAGGTTCACTCATTTTGTCATGTGTCAGAATTTCCTTCCTTTTTAAGGCTGAATAATATTTCATTATACATCTGCTAGAGGCTTAGTGCGCACATTTGTGCACAGGTGGGGTCCACTTAGTCTGCTCTGATCAGGATGTGGGGGCTGATCAGAGGTGGGCCTGGCCAGGGGGAGGGGCCACAGGCAGTTGGTGTGCTGGCCCCACACCCTGGTCAAACTCCCAGTTGAGGGGACAATTTGCATATTAGCCTTTTATTAAATAGGATATGTTTGCATATAAATATATATATATATATATATATATATATATATATATCACATTTTCTTTACCCATTCAGCCATTAATAGACATTTGAGTTGCCTATACCTTTTTGCTATTGTAAGTAATGCTGTTATTAACATGGTATACAAATATCTCATTTATTTATGATTTATCATAAAGTACTTGTCTGGTTTAGATATTAAGTTATAATAGCCTAATAAAATTAAGAACTATTCACTTTTGTTTTCCTCCTTAAATGATTTATGTTTGATTGAAACTATCTGTCCCTTGAATATTTAGTGGATATGATCTTTAAAATCATGTTGTTTTATTGTGGTGGAGTTTTTACTATTTGTACAATTTATTTACTGTTTCCAGGTCTATTCAGATTCTTTATTACTTTTTTTGTCAGTTGTGGTAAATTATAGTTTTCTAGAAATTATTTTACATTACCTAATTTTCTGATATATTCACATAACATCTCACACAGTTTTTATTAAATTAGTGCACTTTACACTTATGCTTTAGTTTTTATTCTTAATATTTCTTTTATATTTTCCTCTTTATCTTATATCAAATCTTTTTCCTCTTAAACCAATTTTGTCACAAGTTTATGATATTTTAGTCTCTTCAAAATATCACTAGGATTTTTAATTTTTTTCTCTTGTATCTCTTTTATTTTATTAAATTTTGCTCAGATTTTTAACATTTTTTTCTTTTTATTAATTTCACATATATTGTATACTGTGCAAGGCATTAGTAGTATTATTTTCACAGTAAATATTAATTTCTTTACCTACATTATTTAACACTGGTCAATGATTTCTTACTTTATTTTCTTTTTTTTCTCTTTCTCTCTCTTTGCTTTTTGTTTTTGACATTGAGCTTTCTTTAAAGTAGGTTGTTCTGCTACTAGAAAAACTAGCAAAGAAACCATTTACACAACAGATTACAGTTTCAGCAGAGCAATTTGCCTCATGCAGGCTCAGACAAGGTGACCATGAAGGGAGTCTAAAAATCTGAATTTTATGCCGCACTCACAGATGGCTGGCTATAGAATATGAAACAAGTTTCTCAACTTGCCTATATTAATATTCTTTTATCTTTAAAATGAGGGATGGGATTAAGTACAGTTAATTCTAATTTTAGTTTTCTGTTATTCTAAGACATTTTTCTTTGTCAGTTCTACTCTAATGGACTTTGCCATCATATTATATTGTTTATTATTATTTTAATTATTAATTAAATTTTACTTAATGAAATTATAAATTTAATTATATTAAATTATTTTAATGCAATTAGAGCTACAAGTATAGTTAACATAAATATTTTGTTATTGCTACTCAAATCTAAAAGTTTAATGAACTAAAATATTTTAATTTTTCTCTAAATTATTATATAAAACTTATATTGTCAGTTAAATTTAACATTTTTAATGACTGTGAAAATTTTTGTTGTTTTCTGATTATCTGTGATGATTCCTTCTAATGCTAACCACATATTCACACACAGAGAGATGAAAAAGCAAGCTATTTTATGTTTCCAGTTATCTCAGAAGATGTAATCAAATTCTCAAAAAAGTATTTCAATTCACTTAATTTAAAAAGTAAACATGCCCCATACCATTTTGAGTGCTTGATAGAAAAATAAGAAAAAAACAATTAGTTTAAGTTAAAACAATCTCTTAAGTTGGAAATAAAATTTAAAGAACAAATAAAATTTCTTATTTCTTGTGCATAATAATTTCTTAAATAATGAATGAATGTCATGTGAAAATCAGTGGGTTCATTTTTATAGTCATCTGAACAGGAATGCAATTGAAAGTGAATGATACTGCATCATGAAAATATGGGAAAATCAGAATTTTTTAATTCATGTTGAAACTAAAAAGAAGATTTTATGGAACAGGTCAGCACTTTTGTCATCACAAGCTAATAGATTGTTTCTCAGAGTTAGCATCTGCCAGCATCATTCCATTGCAGCCATGTAGAAACTAATGCTTATGTAGGGAAGTTCAAGGCAAGGAATGTTCGTGTCTGCTTTAAATACTGTTCTCTCTTATTTTCCTTTATTTTAAAAACTTTGTACTGAGATTTATTCCTAATGTTTGACTTATTAAAGTTAGGCATCATCAGCATTATCACTTATGAAGTAAAAGCGAATTATATTGTTATGCCTATGTCCACAGTCCAAAACCTAACTCACCCTGAGAACAATTAGATAAGATTAACTTGGAAGAAAGACAATTTTTGAAGTTTTCTAATAAGTTCTCAAAATCAACTTTCCTATATTTTTCTCTTGGATGTATATTTCGAATACTCATTCCTCTTCTAAGTTCATCTAATGGTTTCTCTCTCATATCCCATCAAAAAGTTCTGCCTTTCCTAGACTTCACTGTGGAAAAAAGCATCACTGATTTCAACAATTGAGAGTGAACACTGGGAACAAAAGGGACAAATCTTATCTACACGAAAGAAGCCTGGGCTTCTTCCAGAGGGATCTTCAGCATGTCTCACAACCTTCTAAGTCATATTTCATACATTTTACTCTCAATATAAAAACCATACATGTTCATGGTATAAAAATTTAGAAAAATAGATAAAGTGTAAAAAAGGAAAAATAAAAAGTATCAGTAATTTTATGACTGATATAATATCTGTTTATTCTATGGTGCATTTTATTTTATAAGTGTACTAGAATGTATTCATTTCCCAGTTGATGAAAATGTAGGCCATTTCTAATTTTTGAATATTTTAAATATTTTAGATGTGTTCTGATTGTCCACAGATCTTTATGTTCATAGCTAATTATTTTCTTATGATGAATTAGTAGCCATTGAATTAGGTATGCCTTTGACATACTTTATAGCTCTAGGTAAGGTTGCAAAATTACCAAGAAAACAATTTTTGTACTCTCTGCAATGATGTACAAGAATAGCCATTTTTCAGCAAGTTCAACAGATTTGGTATTATAGCTTTCTTTGCTCTTTTCCAATTTTTAGAACAAATGCATCTATTAATTTAATATGCATTTTTTTCACAACTTATTCTTGAAATAGAAAAGTTTATTGTGGAGAAAGGATTTAAGCAGAGACTGAACCCAGTGAAATGCAGATACTTGCTCCACCTGAGCACATCCAGTTTCCTCACTTCTCCAGTTAAAAGGGTGGCTCACTTACTTGCATATAAAGTGTCATAGCTTATTCTCTACGTAGCTGGCCCACCAATCCCAACAATCTATGTCATTGAGAGATCTGATTTGTGCAGACAAGCTGAAGCTATTGATCACCATCTGATGTCAATGATTTCCCTCTGACAAGGAAGGACTGTTCTGCCCTGCATGTAGCACACTAAAGTTCCTACATGAGTCTCATGTAGGAGACTCAAGTTCCTAGAATCTGAATTTACTGTATGGTTGTGTATTATTACATTGTGTAATGAAAATGAAGAAATCAATGCTGGACTTAATGCCCAGAGTAATGGTGTTGTGTATTCATTAAACAGCATCAACTTTTCAAAAAGTATCATAGTAAGTCAACACCCTCTTAGATGATTTATAACCTCAAGGCTTTCTAGAAACAAATATATTGTGGACAAGTGCTTGACTTTCTTGCAGAAATTAATAATTTAATCATAAACAAATTTTTATGCACCCTGATGATTTTTTTATTTTGTTTCCTGTGCTAAGTATTCTTTAAAATCTTGCAGTGGTAAATGAAAATTGCATTATAACTGTTAAGAAACTTCTACTATCTTATTCAACATTCAAACCATGTTTATCAAACACAGGCAGTAGAATGTATTAGTGAGGAATGTAATGGCTCTAATCCATCTTCTCCACTTAATAGCCATGATCCTGGGCAATTTAGTTAACCTCTCAAGGCCTCAGTTTTCTCTGTAAAATGGGGATAATTTAAATCTTACTTGAAGAAGTGCTACAAGGATTAAGTAAGATAACGCGTGCTAATAACAATGCCTAAAACCTAATAAGTGCTCTATAGACAGTATTGATTGATGTAATTCTTCCATAGATCAAACATTCTGCTCAACACAATAATATATATATACTGTATATTATATATATATATACACATATATATATATGATATGGTGACTAATTTCAACTAATTTACAACATAGCAGGGAAAATAAAATATGTATGCAAAGCCTACAAATTCTTCAAGATTAAATGCATTAATGTCTTCATTAATCTCATCTTGTTCAAGGTAATCTTTCCCACTGCAGCTTACATGAACTTCTCCTTATCATGTTCTACCAAGTTTTATAATTAATTATGTACATGTCTATTCTTTCCTACAGATTCTGATCTCCTTGAAGCTGATTTATTTCATCCTTCTCCTCCATGCTTTGTTCATTGGCTGGAACATAGTCAGTGCTCAATAATATTTGCTGAATGAATGAATGAATGAATGAATGAATGAACGAACAAGTAAATGACTAACAATACAAAGCAATATTTGGCAATTGCCACGAGGACATCACAATCAAAACACTGCAGACATTCACCTTCATCTCCTCCCACGAAAACTGGAGAGGTCCGGGAAGATCCTCTCCTGGTTTGCCTTTTTAGGGACAGTTTTATGAAAAACATAGCATTGGAAAAGTTTCTTAAATGATTGAACAAGGCGCTCATTGGGGTCTCGCCTCATTGGGGTCTCAGCTTCTTTAATCAGCCTTTTCTAAACCTGTCTCTACAATGTGAAATTCAGGAACTATGCATTTCTTTGCTGAATACATGCCTCTTTAAATGTACAGAAATAGCCCAAGCATTGATTTTGAAAATGTACTTCACCCCCACAGCACATGTCCTAGGAAACAGAGAGCTATACGACAGAGATACACATTATGTGTGCAAAGATAACTTCATAATGGTTTCTGGATTGTTAAAATTGGAGGAAACCAATCCTTTTAGAGGAAAGTTACAGTAAATGTCACCATATGAATAAACATTGTAGTGACATGCTTAAGCCTGTTTTTACTTGTTATGATTACGTTGCCCGACTCTTACAGCAGAAGTACTTCTCTCTGATTTTCCTTCACATTAACATTTACGATGAAGGGGCAGCATTCCCCTTTGCTCACATCAGCCAAAATGAGCCCCTTTTCCACCCAGCAATATTTCAACAGTGAGCGACCAGCACAAACCCAGCTTGCTATGAACCTCAGCATGTTCCACCAGCTTTACCCCAGCCAACAGAACTGCCATTTGAAATCCATCTGCTACATTTCATGGCCCTAAATTTTGACCTAGCGGGTAGTCGTTGAGTTCGAACTGAGCAGAAAGGAGCAGGGGTTCTAAAGGGAAACATTCTTCAGCGCTGCTCGGCGTTCCCTGAGACATGAAACACCTAAGACAGCACCACGAGGCATATTTTTCCGTACAGAAGCAGCAGAAAAGAGAACATGACTCCCCACCCTTTCTTTATATTCCAATGAGATTTGCTAGTTTAACCAGGGCTGCAGTACAAAAGCACTTGTGGTTCATGTTATATTAATAGTGTGGCCTGATTATCAAAAACCATTACTCTTGGTTATCTTGCAGCGGCTGTACCAAGCTGCTATAAGTCAGAGTGACTGCCCACACAGCGTTTGCTCCATGCTTATGATAACAGTATTCTTAATGCAAAAGTGCATTTGTAAAATTATTGCCTTTTAAAGATCAGATGTGTTATAAATGAGATGTGATCACGCAATTGCTTTTCCCTGTATAAAAAAAAATTAAATACATAAATTAAACATCAGTATCCTCCTTTGTCATGGCTTCACTGGGGTCAGTTTACTTGTGGTCAAACTCAGAGGGATGGCTTTCAAAGCAGATGCGCTGTTAGCTGAATCCTGGCCAGGGGCACAGCGGTGGTTTTTCTTCTTGGCTTTGATGTTGTCTTCTGTAGCATTGCTTTCTTTCTGGGCCTTGTGAATCCAACCCTTTTTTATGCTGGTCGAGGGGTGCTTTGTTTAGTTTAGTTTTGTTTTTTAAATGCAGTCATGATAATGGATCTGAAACCTTCAAATCATTGTTTTCGATTCTTTGCAGAACTCCATGTGGCTCTGAGTGGCTGCATTCACAACTCCCTCATGCAAATGCCACACCTGTGGTTGACTTTTTAATTTCGCCCTCCCTGACTATGACACTTTCACAGGCTTGGCTTTGTAAGAAAGAAGAAACAAAGATCAGGAAGGAAAGCAACTCCATTAAATTAAAAGAACTCAGTTTCATGCTCACCAATCTTCTTCTCTGGGTTATATGTTTCATTATACATGTTACACCGACTGGGAGTAAGAGAGCTATGGCTTTACCTGTGAAAACACAAGGGACTCTATTACTGTACATCTTTCAAGCTCCCAAGTTCCCTTATAAACAAACATGCTATGGGTAAATATACAGGGCTCTGTCTTCCCTTATGTTTTTCCTATCTGAGCAACATTTTCGAATCCTTGATTATTATAGACAGTTAAGCTTTTCAGCCCTAATTCATTAAAAAAATATATTCATGACAAGTTGTTTGAAATGTGGTCCCTTAAGCTTTTTCTGTCTTTTAGAAACTGTTTCATATCTCTATCTAAGAAGAAAAGCCAGCCAAGATTTACATTTTAATTTAGTTAACCAAATAGTTCAGACTGTGTTCTCCAAAGACAAAGACTGGTCTGTAAGTGGGCCGGATTTTCCTGTATTTTATTGCTGTAATTTGCATGAGAAACACCAGATCCTGTATAATTGTTGCTTTGTTGTTGTGATCCGAGTAGCTGTTTCCAATGTCAATAATTATAACTTGAAATGAAATTTAGTAGCAGTTAGGGGGTGGGGAGTGGAGGCGACTGCCAGCCAGTCAGAATTTCACATCAAACTAACCACAGTCTAGCCTTCTAATGCGATGCGAGCGGCAACCAGCTTCCAACAAAACTCCGTGCAAAGTAAACAGAACAAGCAAGTCACTTGAGCTTTGCCACACTATACATCTTGTGTTATGACATTCTGTTTGGTGTCTAATGAAGAACTAGCATGTTTTATATATGATGGCTCCTAATTGCTTCATTACCCATGCAAATCATAAAGGCAAACTGTGTCTTATCATAAAATCTGTAACTAGGCCATTTAAAAGCCAGCCGGGCTCAGAAAAGCATGATTATGTCCATGCTTCTTTTGGTCCTGCATTCTTTTTTTTATGACTTTGTATTAAGTTGGAGCATTTCTCTGTGGTCATTTGTTCCTTTAGATTAGTCTTCAGTTAAGATAAGCATGTAATGGATGAAGCGAGGGGCCGTGTGTCGAGATTGCTGCTGCTGCTGCCGCTCCTCTTGGCCCAGCTGCGTCAGCAGACCCACCCACCCCTTGGCCCGGGTGATCCCCACTTATCTGCGAAGAAGGACATTGTGAGGGGAGACTGCAAAGTCAGGGATCTGCCCTAGCGCCATGTGCCTGAGTGGGCCCTTTGTCAACATGGGCAGATGCCACTGCTGGGACTCACTGCTGGGCCCACCTTACTAAAGGGGACATGAAAGCAACAGGAGTGGAAAACATAAAACACAAGTGTAAGCTGGGTAGAGAACTGACCACCTTCTAAGACCTCCAGCCAAGTGGGGTTTAGTGATAGACAGTCACCTTTTTGTTACTGGAAATCTGGAACCTCCTGAGCTCCTTATTCCAGGTAATAAACACCTTAGCCTTGACTACGGCTGCTTTCCACATTCTCCTAATAACCAACCCATAGCTAATAGGCAGCATTTTGTTGCTTTTCTTATCAAAAGGAAAAGGCAAGTCTTCCATGAAGGAATTTTGATAAATAAATACATAATAACACGAAATTAAAATCTTATAATGCTATTTTCAAGGACTGCAGGCATACAGACTGGAAGACGGAAGAATCTGCTACAGTAAATATAATTCTAGACTAACTAGCAGAGGTGGTGTCATGGAAACAAAGAAATTCTGCCTGTGCACTAATTCCTCACCGCAGCTGTTGGGGTGTTAGATTAGGAGGCTGTACACCTTTCCAAGGAATATTAAAGCAGACTGTCTCACCGCCTGTGTCTGTCCTCGTAGCCTCATTCTTGCTGCTAGCAGAGCATGTCCCAACTGTTGTCAATTTATCAATGTAACCTGCACTGGTGGGCACAGTGTGAGCAGCCATTAGGACAGGTGCCTCTATCCATCACAGCCAGTCACTTATTCCACCTTGTCAAGGAAACTAAATGGAGCTTTTGGAGAAATGTAAACAACTCTCTAATGGACAATCAAAGCGCCACTTTCTGAAACAAACAAGAAGAAGAAATCTGACAAGACATTTTTTTGGGGGGGAGGATACTATTTAAGTGTTCTTTAAAAAAACTTTTTAATGGTTGTGGTTTTAAAACAAGAGGGTGGAGTGGACGTAAGAAAAAGTAAAGGGAACTGGTAAAGTAACGAAAACAAAGTCCTTCTTGTGGGCAAAGATTGAGAAATTGGGATTAAGAAAAAGGTGACATGTTGAGTAGACTATTCTGGGGGAAGAGTGACAGAGTTGACAAGAGAGTGAACTTAAAAAAAAGATTCTTAATAGAAAATGAAGGCTTGTGATTATTTTTTATTAATGTCCAGAGTTCCAAATCTACATGAGGAGAGCAGAAAAACACTATTTAAATATCCACTCCCCAAGACCACCCTCCATGGCAGAAGCCTAACTAAACAGATGGCTGTTCCACCGTGTCCCTGAACACAGAAAAGTCAGCTTTGTCAAACCAGGAGAGGAAGCAAATTCCTCAGAAAATGCCCTAACTTTCACCCCCTGCTTGGGACTATTCTTAGCTGATCAGCATCCCCCTGGTGCTGAAGGGGAGGAGACAACCTTCAAAGCGGCAGTTTCAAGCCTGGGCTTTCAGGGCTGCACCTTGAATGTCACTGAAGTGATGAGGTAGCCAGGGCGAACTGTGGAGCGCAGGTGTTCCTGGCGCGGCTTGCCCGTGCCTTTAGGCAGATGGACAGAGCCACACTGAGCCAGCTGAAGCTTCTGGGTGGGCTTCCAGAGACGCTCTGTCGTTATCCATTCTGGAGGCAACAAAGACAAGAGTAGCTGCCAATAGCTGCATCATGGGGGAGGAGAGGTGGCCAATCTCAGAGCCGAATGCAAATAAAGAGAAAAGAGAGATGCTCTGGGAAGAGGGTACCTTCTGGGAATCAGGTAGCAGTAAGGAGCCAACTGGTCACTGAAACCTTCCTTGCTGACATTTCTGGGAATAAATAGGAAGCCTGACTTGGGAGCCTTGAAATTGGCCCTGACACTGTCTCACAAGAAAGTGCCTTCCCTGGTGGCAGTCACCTACTTTGTTCTCATTAGTGTTCCTAATTTATGGTTACCCTGGGATCTAGAGGTCCACATGCTATTCACATCATGTGAGCAAATGGTGGATGTTATCAGCCATATAGTGGCACTATGACCCCAGTTCTCTAGTCAAGTCATCCCAACAGTCAGGACCAAATTAGAGGGAGGTGGAAACAAGCCACCCACTGCGGGGAGTGTACACTTTTGTTTCTGATTGGGTGAGCCATTCTCCAAACCAGTGCCCTCCTCTGGAACTTTCGGTAATCATGGAAATATTTGGTGATGCCCAATGTGGACACCACTAGCTGCCTTTGGCTTTTGAGCACATGAAATGTGGCTAGCATGATTGAGGAACTAACTATTTAACTTCTCTTTTATTTTAATTAATTCAAATTTAAATAGCCCCATGTGACTAGAGACTACTCTTGGAAAGGCAGCCTTGACCTATTTCCTGAAAAATTTGACTGTGTGTGAATCAGATAAAGTTCTGCTGGAGCTGTGCTGTCCAGCACAGTCGTCCACATGTAGTATTTAAATTAATTATAATGATAAATAAGTTAATATTTAGATCCTGAGTTTCACCAGCCCCATCTGCAGGGCTCACTGACCACACATACCTAAGGGATACTGTATTACCCAACCACAGAAACAGAATATTTCATTTTTATAGCAAGCCGTATTGGACAGAGCTGCAGTGGGAGTCATGTAGACACCAAAGCAAGAAGCAACTAACCCACTAAAAAAACCATCCCATAATTCAATATAATGTCCACTGGGTATCTACTTCTTTTTACCAGGAGCTATGTCAAATGCCAGAGCTACAGTGGTAAATAAGAAATGGATAGCCCTGTCCACGTGAAACTTAGAAACTAGTGGAGATTCAAAAGTAATTATTGCCTGGAGAGTACTGTGCTAAGACAGTGGTCGGCAAACTCATTAGTCAACAGAGCGGCAAACCGCGGCTCGCGAGCTGCATGTGGCTCGAGAGCCACAGTTTGCCGATCACTGTGCTAAGCAAAATAAGCCAGTCAAAGAGAGATCAGTATCACATGATCTCACTCACATGTGGAATCTAATGAACAAAGTAAACTGATGAACAAAATAGGTCCAGAGACATAGAAGCTTGGAACACACTGTTGAATCTCAGAGGGAAGAAGGGGGAGGAAGAGTGGGTGGGAAGAGATCAACCAAAGAACTTGTATGTATATATGCATAACCCATGGACACAGACCATAGGCCTGGGGTGGGGGCGGGGGTGGGCTTGAAGAGGTCAATGATGGGAAAAAAGACATATATGTAATATTTTCAACAATAAAGATTTTTAAAAAAGAAAGAAAATATATATCTGTAATCTGTAAAATATGGGAGAACAACATACATCATACATAATGGGGTCATTTGGATTCAAAATAGGTGGTTCTCAGTCTTGGATACATGCTAAATTCACCAGAGACTTTTGAAAATAGAATTCCTAAAATAAAAGCCAAATCAATGCAATAAAAATATATTTAAAAAACAGAAGTAAATATTGTATTATTATACAGTTATTATGAGAGGTGACCAGTAGAGCTATGGTAGGATGCGAAAAGATCAGCTAACCCAACTTCAAAGGTCAAAAAAATTGTCCCTGAAGAACTATCCATGCTGACTCAGGGGCAAAGAAGACATTACCAGCCGTGTTAGATACTGAGGGGTATCTGCAAGGGGTGAAATGGCTAGAAAGGTAAGCAAAAGCTGAATCATATGAGGCCTTGTAAACCCAAAGTGTTGGCCTTAATCTCAGAGCATTGGGATCCACTGAAGGGTTTTAAGCAGGGAAGTGAACAAGTCATGTGCCCACTTTTAAAAATCCCCTGACTTCATCTGAGAAAAAAAGATTTGCCATAAGGGGCAAGACAGTAGACCAGTTAAAAGGATATTGCAATAACTCGGACATCACATGATGGTGGCCTACAGTATTTAGGAGTGGAGATGAAAAATAAGTAAGCCGATTTGAGAAATATTTAAATATAAGAACATTTAATCCTTCTTCATGGCTCCATGAAGTCTGCTCACCTATCCAGTTTACAATTACTTATTCAAATGTGACCATCTGAAAATGAAAATAACAAACAATTGGAAGCTTTTATATTGCTCATTCTGTTAATGTTTCCCCCTAGTTTAATGTGATATTTATCATCGATGTTATATATTATAGATTAATATCCTCTTAAAGCCATAAGCCAAGCTTATTTCAGTTTTCACAGCACTCAGTGTAGCTTCATAAGCAGATTGGTAATTAATTAAAGCTTTCTGGTGCTTTGGAAAGGCAGTTTAATACTCTTTAGATAGAAGAGTGAGGTATTGTCTATGTTTCAAGATGTATTTCTTTTTAAAGTAAGACTTGCACTTCAGTTTTTCAATAGAAGTTGACACATTGGATCATCTTAGTAAGAAAATTTCAAATTTCTCAGTTTTACATTTAAGATCTCAATAACTTGCCTTTTAATTAGGTACATATATTTACTGGAAAAATGAATTTTGCTTATATAATTTAGGCATTTGCATTCATTGATTGATTATAATGGAGATTTACTGACTGCTGCTTTACAGCTTTCAATAGGAGGCTAGTTTTTTGTTTTGTTTTTGAATATATTTTTATTGATTTCAGAGAGGAATAGAGAGTTAGAAATATTAATGATGAGAGAGAATCATTGGTCAGCTGCCTCCTGCACATCCCCTACTGGGGATCAAGCCCACAACTGGGGCATGTGCCCTTGACCGGAATTGAACCTGGAACCCTTCAGTCCACAGGCTGACACTCTATCCATTGAGCCAAACCAGCTAGGGCAATAGAAGGCTAGTTGACTTCAGATGAGATGATTCTCTTATCCCCAATGGCGAAGTAAGGAAGAAGTGAGAAATAATGGGCTAGCCTGGAATAGGATCATATACAGTAAGTCCTCACCTAACGCCGTGGATAGGTTCTGTAACTTTAAGCACAAACATATGAAACCAATTTTCCCATAGGCTAATTTATATAAACAAGAGTTCAGTTCTTATGACGTCTCATCAATGTTGTAACAAAACAACGTTGAATGAAATGGTGTTTTTTGAGAACCTACTGTACAAGTGGAAGATAGTCACGAACCACTTCATGGCTTCCTTGGAGCTTTAAATTCCAAGCCACCTCAGAAGTTAACATCTGTACTGGGAAACCAAGGTGTTTATTCCCACCGGCAGCCTACTAGCAAATCTGGTCCCCCAAACAATCCAGAAGTATGAAAACATTTGAAACCTAAAATACTCGATAGTATTATTGCCACTTGCACCCTAAAGTTGCATTATGTGTCTTCACATTCATGGATTTGACATTCATGGCTTTCCTTATCTGTGAGTGACCGTGAATAAAGTCAATCACAATGGCACCAAAAGGATTATAATATAAATAGACCCAGAGAAGCTATGTCAGTCACCAAGGGCCCCCAATTAGTAAATTTGCAAACCAGGGTTGTCTAACTCCAAAGTGAGTGTCTCTGACCACATTATCCTGCTCCCAACAACACAGTGATTTAAACATTATTGAGGCATGAAATTCTATGGCTGAGGCAGAACTGAATTAGTTCGCTGGTGGGATGCCTGGTGACCACCCAGGACCTCCTCCCCTTTGGGACTTGATTGCTCTCCACTTCCTACGAGGAGCAAATGAACAAAATTGCTTGATGTGAAACACTGCTGAAAAGTAAAATAATTGTTTGGGACTGGTGATAAACCTGAAGAGAAAGTCACCCTTTTTAAGAACTTAAAGCTTTTCAAAGGTCTCAGTCAATGACTCTCTAACTGGGATCAGGTGCAATGCCAGTGGAGCAAACAGAGGGTGTGGCTGTGCAGTTAAGAAGCAGATCTGAGTCATCTCTCTCCTGATGAGCCTGGCAGTTTACTGTCTGTGTAATCACTGCTCTGTTTGGATGTAGTAGATGTGATTTGTGTCTGACTGGCACCATGTGACTGGATCGTATAAGTCACAGTCACTTCATGAACGTTACATTATTATTGCCAAGAATATGTATGTATATGTACGTATATCAGGTACCATTTGACATGGGAAAACTTACTGTAAAACTAAATTCTCCAACTCACAATTTTTTATTGAGTTACAATAAAAGGGAGAGGATAAAATCTAGGGGTGGCTTTTCTATGTGCTGATTATTTTAGTTCTGATGGGAAAACTACCTGCTGAAAGTGTGGAAATCACACCACAATTCAAAAAGCATGTGCCATTTTTAAGGAATAAAATCAAATTACCATAGGTGTTCTCTTCCTCCTGAGACATTCTTCTAGGTTCTGTTTTAGCCACCCAGATTCCAAAGCAGTCTTCACTGGACTATCTTGTTCTATTTGAATGGGCAGGGAGGGGTTGGAGAATGTAGAAAGCTGGGGTGCTTTAAAGAGAATTCCTAAAATCAATGTTTTTCTCCTTCCTGCCCCAACTCTCTACCTTCCTCATTAAGAAAATCTGTTCTATATACAAGACTCTTAGTTTGCCAAATGATGCATGAGGTGGGGTTGGGGTGGGAGTTTTTATTTTTCTTTTTCTTTTTTTTGCTCTATTTTGTTTTGTAGTTTTAGCTCTGGGTCATAAAATTAGGAGTGGACACATTTGCCTTGTTCTGCTTTTCCTTGTTTTGGATTCTAACAGCATGGGCAGAAGGTCCTCCATTTACCTGGAGCCATTTGTTTTCTCACAGAGTAAATGAATACTGAGTACCTAAGGTGAGGCAAGCATGGTTCTAGGTCCTTGGGAGACATACGAGGCCGGGGGGGGGGGGGGTAGGGAGATGGGGTGGAGAAGATACAGCATGCCCTCATGGAGCTTATGTTCTATATATATGAGCAATTTTTAACAAGAGCAACTTTGCTCTTCCCTCCCACCCAGCTGACATTGGGCAATGTCTGGGGACATTTTTGACATTTTTGTGTGTCAGAACCTGTGGGAATATTGTTATCAGCACCTGGTGGGTAGAGACCAGAAATAATGTTAAATAGTCTGCACTGCACTAAGCTATTTGGTCCCAAATGCCACAGTGCCAAGGTTGAGAATTCCTGACGTCTGTACACACAGTGTGCTGAAAACGGAATGTCAGATGGGTGTGTTTATATCAACAGAGGTTGTTGTACTATATGCATCTGTTCTGGACGTAGGGACGGGAGGTGGTTGGGGCTCTGAGGTGAATGTTTCAGATCTATAGCCCAAATGTGTTGGTCAGGCTCTTTTTAAGTTGCAAGCAACAAGACATTCAACACAAAGGAGCTTGAAAAAAAGTTGTATTAGCTTACAAGGCTGAAGAAGAAGCTTCCTAGCTTCCAGAAGTGAAGAAAAGACCACATCAGCAAAGGACCCAGGCACTACAACCAGGACTGCCCTGCTCACAGGACTCCTCTGCTCTCTTTCTGCTTCCCTCGTCTGCTTCTCTCTTCTCTTTGACCAATGGTGCCTCGTGTGCTGCTGCTGCTGCAGAAGGGATTGCACCTAGTGGAGCCTTGCCTCTGAAAGACTGGCTTAGACACCCCCGCAGAAGGAATGACAGTTTAAACATGGCATCCCTATCTTGAACAGTTTCTTGGCCTTGTTCTGGTCATGTGCCAGTCTCTTACCTGAGATGAGGTTCTATGATTAGTCATACCCATTCTTTTTTAAAAAATATTTTTTTATTGATTTCAGAGAGGAAGAGAGAGACAGAAACATCAATGATGAGAGAGAATCATTGTTCAGCTGCCTTCTGCACACCCCATACCAGGGATCGAGCCTGGAACCTGGGCATATGCCCTGACCAGGAATCGAACCATGACCTCCTGGTTCATAGGTCCATGCTCAACCACTGAGCCACGCCTGCTGGGCTGGTCATACCCATTCTTAAAGCTAGTCAGTAGAGAGGCAGGAAGGGATCCTGGGGTATTATTGTTCACAACTCATTACACCACAATAAATAGGCAAAAGGAAATAGCTCTGCAAAGGAAAAAATGTGTGTGAGAGGGAATGCATATCTAAGTATACTGTAATGGAGGATGTCAAATTGTAGCCATGCTTTAAAGCAGTCATTTCAAACCATTTTTGCATTAAGAGCCCTTATACTGACACTCCTCTCTTTCCCAGCCTTTTGCCATCCAAAATATGTGACATATATTGGTATATTTATTACATTACAGTAATTTTTTTCTTTTCAAGTGTACTGTAAGCATTATATGGAAACTTTTGATTACCAGTAATAATTAGAGAACAAGGAAACCTTTCCATTGATCAGCACATTAATTGGACACCTACTATGTGTCAAGCTTTGTACTGAACAGGGGAGAACACAACAAAGAAGAAAACACAGCACCTGCCTTTGAGCTTATAGTCTAATTGGGATATAAGGCAGATGCACCTTAAACTTCCCATGGTGATATCAGGTAGGCTGGATACCAGCATCTTCTGTCCCTGACTCAAAGGGCAAATGTCGCTATACTATCATCTGTGAGTTTTACCAGTTGGGTTAGAGAGCCAACTACTCCTGCCTCAAATTCTCCTACTTGCTTTGACTTGTTTCTCCTAGATTCAACGCTTTTCCTGCTGAACCTGTCCCATCTCCTAGAACCTCTAAGATGCGGTGGGACCATCTGCTCTGGCCCCATATGGCAAATACCAGCAATAAAAAATGCCATTCTTTATTGGACACTGTGCAGGGTGTTTGTATCCCCATCACACTAATGCTTTTGAGTTGTGCTGTGAGGTCAGTATTTATGCCCATTGTGCAGTGTTGGAATCTGAAGCAGCAAGTAGCCTGGTAAGTGTATCCAGTGATGACACAGCTCCAAAGTGACCGAGCCTGAATTTGGCCCCAGGCCTGTCTAACTCCAAAGGCCATGGTGCAAAGTCTCTTTGCCATTTCTACCTCCATGAAACAGCCAGGCAGTAGAAATGATGAATATCTTTTAAGGGCTATATAGATACTAAAAACGATAGGGATTCAAGAAGGGGAAATGTGGAGGAAATCTAGGACAGCACTGGCAGAAGAGTCGAGAGGAGGTATTCACCCATTCCAGATGTTCTGTTCCCAGGCTTAGGCCTAGTACTGAGGAGTGACTTCCGTGTGCTTTGCATTAGCCCGGCAAGGTAGTGATGCTGTCCCCACCAAGATAACCAACCCTGGTGGTGAAAAGGAACGTAGAGGAGCCCACCTGTGCCAGGCGCTCTGCTAGACTCTTCCACATACTGTCTCAGTGAATCCTCCCGGGGCCCCGTGTGTAGTCACTGTATTCTCTCCTTACAGGTGTAAAACCTACTCCTAACTAACCAGAGCAAGGTCACAGGCAGCAGCGGAGCCTAGGTTCCACTGACTGCTTCTGCCCCACCCCTCACTATCCTCATTCCATTCCTTCCCCCAGAAAATAGTGTCCTATTCAAAATAAGGAATTAAAAAGCAGAGCCTTCCCTGCCAGCCTCCCCCCATTAGCACCATGCATTTCTTATGCTAGGTAAACATGGAAACCTGTGCGGGCAATGAAGATTCCATCCATCATGAGCAGTGCCGGTGCTTCCCCGCTCTCTGTAAAGCCTAATAATTAACTTTTGTCAAGCTTCGTACAAATGTTAACAGGGTCCTGCCACTCTCCACATGCACAGCCACATTATTACTTTTTAAATACGTGACAGTGGTTTCCTCCAGTGGGAAATGCATTTGCCCCCACAGTCTCCGGCATCCAGCCACTGAAATCATCATAGAGGAGCAGGAGGATGCAGACTGAGGGCTATAGTTTGTAGATCTCACTCATTTTTGAAATAAAGGATGACTTCCAAAAACTGACGTGAGTTAGAGAGCTTGTGTAATCTCCATTCACGGTGATTTTTCTTTGATTGATGTGCCATTAATACTTTAATTGGCAACAGGTGCAGTTGATTGTTGGTTCCTGTGCTGAGAAATCTGAAATTGAACATAAGGTTCTGATAAATTAATAAACTTCTCTGCTCCAAACAGTTGTTGCTGTGAACTAACTTTCTATGAAGTATTGCTCCATCAAGCATGCTGAATTCTTTATGTTAAAAAGCAAAGTGTTACTTAGTGATAAATTAAAATTACACAAAGAGCCAGAGAAAGAACACAATAACATCCCCCCTCCCAGGGAAAAGGGAAATTGCTGGAAGGAGCAGAAGAATGTGATTTATGAAATAAATTGGTTCCCTTTTGTAGACCAAAGTGTTTGTCTCTAGATTCCATATCACATTATTAAAATAATTTTGTGTTACTTAATATAAATGGGGGAAGGGAGAATAAAGGATTTTTATATAAGGTTCTTATTCTCCCTGAGGTAAAAATTAATATTGAGCAGAAACTTAGGGGAAAAAATCCTGAAGTTTCTATAAAATCCCTTAAAGTTGTGTTTGTTTTATTTATTAACCCTATATATACTGAAGCCATTTGCAATTATTTTATTGCAAAAGATTGTCTCTGATGGTGACAAAGAACTGTAGGCTTTAATTTCTAAGAATGAGAAAGAGACTGTTTACTCACAACCCTGGTTTTGATGGTGAATGAGCACAAGCTGTTGTTTTTGTTCCCTGAACCAAACATAGAAGATGATCCAGGATATAAGGAGGTTGGATGGTATCAGAGCTACACCCTCCTACCAACCAAAGAGTCTCAAAAGTGGAAAGAAATCCTAACAATGTGTGGGGAATGGTAGCTTGAGTAGGGGAGCCCCATGGACCCCAGAAGTTAAACTAGACAGGGAAGAGAGTTATAGTTGTGTGCCTTTTCCTTCTCTAAATGGATCTTTGCTACACTGTGGCTCTTATGGATCAGAAAGTCAGAAACCTGGAGCCACTGGAGCACCAGAACTAAATGAGGGGAATGCTGCCAGGCAAGGCTGGGGAGCCAGTGTCATTGAGTACAGGTGACCCTGCATTTCCTCCCCTCCCTTGTAGGTTGTGCCAGGGCCAAATTGTTATGAAATAAAAGTTGTAGGGGAAATGCAAGAATATATCAAACTCAGAAAGTGATTTCTAAAAGTTCCTACTCTCCTCATGCCCATTCAAACAAATAAAAACTTCCCCAAAAGAGCACATGCTCTTCTTTTAGAATCTAATAGATCAGGCTGAGAAAAATTAAGCAATGATATGAAAGATATGAATAATATCCTTAGTAAACTTTGCTTCTTATCAAAATATATGCAGCCAGTTATTGTGCGGTATCAATTGAACGATAATAAGTAAGAAGTGGTTTTATCATTTCCAAGAACTTCTTTCCACCTTACATTGCCAAATTTCCCTTTAGCATTCTTTAATGATAACTTGGACAAATGCCCTGACTCTTTGGTCACTGCTGATTATTAAAAGTTCAATCTAGTTGAAACTTCAGATTCCATGTCAATATAAATCTTTTCTCTCTCTCTCCACTTCTAAAACAGATGGAGCACAGGAATCCATAGCAGGGAGGGGCCCACAGTGTCCTCTTTCTCTGCTCTTCTTCACTCTCAAGGAAGGGGTGATGTCCAGTCCGGTGATGATTCTGCCTTTTCCTTTGTATGAGGCCTAACTCTTCTGCTGTTGGGAATAAGAAATCTAAGCTAACTACTCAGGGGTTGATGCTTGGGGAGTTCCCTGCTCTCTCTCTGTGTCAACCTGGTTCTGTGGTCTTATATGGTGGCCAGGAGTCAAGAACCCCAGTCCTACTCCACAGAAGAGAATAAAATCTTACCAGAGAATAAAAGCTTCTCACCATTGTAAAAAGCTGTACTTTTTATAATGCTGAGCATCTGGAACCAAACTAGGATGAAGCAGTGACAGTCACCTCAAGTACAAAATTTACCGAGTCACCCAAAAGCTCAATAATCAAGATAAATAGTATTGTAATGTAACATTTTTAAGAATAAAAATTAAGCCCTAGCCGGTTTGGCTCAGTGGATAGAGCATCAGCCTGTGGACTGACGGGTTCTGGATTGATTCCTATCAAAAGCAAATGCCTGGGTTGTGGGCTCGATCCCCAGTAGGGGGCCTTCAAGAGGCAGCCAATCAATGATTATCATCACTGATGTTTCTCTCTCTCTCCCTCTCCCTTCCTCTCTGAAATCAATAAAGATATTTTTTAAATGAAAATAAATAAAAATTAAGACACAAATATATATAATGAACCCAAATATCAAAACTTTCAATAAAGATAGTATCTATATGGATTATTTTTCCTTTTGCCGCAGGGTCTAAAGTGTCACTGGGAAGTGCTGATTTTGACAGCCTCTTTCCCTCACTTCTGCAGGACTCTTACATAGACCAGAAAAGAGGGTTGGGTGGTGGCTGATGGAAGCAGGGTCAGTTCTGCTTCTCATAGCCCTGAGGAGGAGATATGTCTTCTACTATTGATGAGTCCTTTTACAAAGTAGGAAACTTGATGTCTCATTGTTTACAGCAGATGGCCTTACCTTCTGGCCATTCAAGAGCATTACCAAAAGCCCAGCAAGAATTTTAAAGAGAGAGAAACTAAAGAGTACCTCTAACAAATACAGAATGCATATTACTTTATAAGCATACATTTTTTAAAATCTCCATATTCTAGATTCTAAATCATCAATAAAATACAAGAAAAAAGCCTCTATGGATTGAAAAAATGTTTAAAGTGGTAACATTCTCCTGCATTTGACCTATAAAAATGGCAACTTCATTTTGTCCAAACTAATATATCCTGTAAACTGCATATTATCTGACCATAATGCTATAATATTAGAAATCAAAAAGAGAGCTTGAAAAATATTTCTGAAGTTTAATATAATTACTAAAAAGAAAAATTTTGTCTTTAGTCATCTTGATTTGGACTAAGTGCCTTCCCATTAAAATCTACAATAAAACCAGTATAAGAAACATAAAATAATTAAAACACTGAAGAGCAACACACACACACAAACAGAAGTTGAAACTCTTATCCTTGAGAGAAGGAAAGCACTTAGTGAGATTTATATTCACCTACCTTTTTCCCAGTGGACATTTGCAAATTTGTATCATGAAAGAGTAGAATCTTAGCAGAAAGTGGCAGTTCCAATAGTCTGAAAAGACAGATCTTAGAGTTCAGGACAGCTGAAGCAGCTGAGACTTGAAGGGTAAAACCTGAGAGAAGAAAATCACAAGCTAGCCTAAAAATCTCCACTAAAACTCCACTTGAAGCTTTGGTCAATTTTTGAGCTGCACACAGTGTATGGCTTTAAAATGCTATTAGGCACCTGCAGCTAGAAGGCGAAAGAGCTGAGCAGAGATTTTTAGAAACCTTGTGATTCTGGGGAGACAGAAAGATATTCAAGGCCTGCTAATGTGGAGTGGCCCTGGTAAACATTCTAGGCTCTCAGTTGAGACTTTGGGAAGTCTACTAGGATATCCAAGGAGAAAAGATGAAATGAAATATAACAACTCTAAAATAAATATTCAATAGGATTAAGGTAATCTGCATATATTCTCTGCTGCCAAATCTTAACCCTCTTACAAAGAAGATGCCATCCAGACGCTATATAATTTTAATGCTGTCCAGCATCTAAACAAGAAGTAGGAGGCATTTAAAAAAAAAAATCAGTCCAGCTGGTGTGGCTCAGTAGTTGAGCATCAACCTATGAACCAGGAGGTCACAGTTCGATTCCCAGTCAGGGCATATACCCAAGTTGCAGGCTTGATCCCCAGTTAGGGGTGTGCAGCAGGCAGCCAATCAATGATTCTCCCTCATCATTGATGTTTCTATCCCTCCCTCCCTTCTCCCTTCTTCTCTGAAATCAATAAAAATATATTTTTTAAAAATGAATCAATTGATCAAAAACCAAGAAGAAACAGCCCTACAAATAATTCAGATATTAAATTATTAGACAGGGACATTAAAATAGCTATGTTCAAGAAAACAGAGGAAAACATAGAGATTTTAGCAGACTTGTATTCTATACAAAAAGTAGATTTACATTTATATAGAACTGAAAAATATAGTAACTGAAATGAAAAATTCAAGAGATGTGCTTATAGCAAATTAGACAGCAGAAAACATTGTAAACTAGAATAAGGTAAGTTTTAGGTAAGTTCAAGCTAGAGCTTGAAATACAGAAAGAAAAAAAATAGAAGTTAAGAAGCAGAGTTAAGAGAGGTATGCAAATGTTCAACATGTATAATTGGAATCCCACAAAGAAAAGAGAATGAACAGGAGACAAAACAATATTTGAAGAAATCTACTTAAGAATTTGGAAATTTGAAAGGCATCAAATCACAGATTGATTAAGCTTTAAAAATCCAGCAGGATAAATATAAGAACTACATCTAGATACAACATAGTAAAACATGCTAACATCAAAGGAAAGAGGAAATCTTGAAAGTAGTCAGAAGGAATTAAAAAACACATGTTGCCTTCAAAGGAGCAATAATAAGTCTTGAGGCTGTTGAAACAACAGTAATAATAACTCTCAGAGAACAATGGAACGTTATCTTTAAAGACACTGAAAGAAAGCAGCTATCAACTTATAATTTTATAGCCAGCCAAATTATTCTCAAAATGAAGATGATAAAACATCTCCTTATGCCCGTGGTCGGCAAACTGCAGCTCACAAGCCACATGCGGCTCTTTGGCCCCTTGAGTGTGGCTCTTCCACAAAATACCATGGCCTGGGCGAGTCTATTTTGAAGAAGTGGCGTTAGAAGAAGTTTAAGTTTAAAAAATTTGGCTCTCAAAAGAAATTTCAATCATTGTACTGTTGATATTTGGCTCTGTTGACTAATGAGTTTGCCGACCACTGGCTTATGCTAAAACTAATGGCCCGGTGCACAAAATTCGTGCATGGTGGTGGGGGTGTTCCTCAGCCCGATCTGCACCATCTCCAATCTGGGACCCCTCAAAGGATGTCCTACTGCCAGTTCACAGGGATTGGGTCTAAACCAGCAGTCGGACATCCCTCTTACAATCTGGGACTGCTGGCTCCAGCCGCTCACCTGCCTGCCTGCTTGCCTGATTGCCCCTAACCACTTCGCCTGCAGATCTGCTCACCCCCAACTGCCCCCCGCCACCAGCCTGCTTGCCCCCAAATGCCCACCCACTAGCCTGATCACCCCAACTTGCCCCTCTGCTGGCCTTCTTACCCCCACCTTCCCTCCCCACTGGCCTGCTCACCCCCAACTGCCCCCCTGCTGGTCTGCTTACCCCCAACGGCCCCTGCCATCCAATCCTGGCCTGATCACCCCCCAGCAACCCAAGGTCCCAGCCCCTCCTTTCTTTCTTTCTTTTTTTTTCCAGCAGCTCCTTGAGCATAAGCCAGGGCCAGCCAAGGCAGGCAGGAAGTTTGGCTTCCTCCATCGCCAGGGGCAACCCAAGCCTCCTGCTCTCTCCAGCTCCATGGCTGCTGTCATTTTTGTTGGGATTTATTTATCTTCTAGAATTGAAACTTTGTAGCCTTGAGTGGAGGCCAGGGCCAGCCAGGGTGGGGGGGAAGCTTGGCTTCCTCCATTGCCGGGCCAACCCAAGCCTCCTGCTTGCTCCAGCTCCATGACCAGCCACCATCTTGGTTGGATTAATTTGCATACTTGCTCCTGATTGGCTGGTGGGCGTGGCTTGGCATAGCAGAGTAATGGTTAATTTGCATGTTTCTTTTTTATTAGTGTAGATAAAGACAAGCCCAAGGAATTATGAGGACATATCAAAAAGACACAGAGCCAATTTAAAAAGGCTCCCACTGATTGAATCTAGGACAATTTAACATCAATATAAATAAAAATAAATAATGACACTAAGGGATTATACCTCATTGAGTAAAATAAGAACACTCGAGTGCACAGTGTTAGTAAATATATAATTGAATTAAAGTAGAATGTTAACCCAAAAACTGTAGAGGGAAAAATGGAGTTAGAAAAATTACCGTTTGACAACCATCATATTAATAATTTATTCAGGCAAGAATCATCAATGACTAATAAAACTACTTGGTGAAAAATTCCTGAGGAAATAGGATATTTAAATGGTTTCAAAATATCTTCCCATAAATTATTTATTAATTACAAAGAAACATCATGTACCTTCTAATGTGATGCACTGAGAAGGGAGGCTACATTACTTATGTACTATTTCTGCCAAAAATCTATGATTTGTCTCTAAACATAAGGAAACTGAAAATGAGAACACTCTGCAAAACATCTGGCCCATACCCTCCTAAAATGTCAGTGACGAGGGAGTTAGGAAGCTATTGCTGTATGTAGTTCAACTAGAGATGATTAAGATAAAAATGAAAGCAATGACAATGGAAGCTTGGGGGAGGGGTGAAAAACATGATATACAAATTCTACATTTTTAGCATATAAAAACTGCTTATAGCCTGGCCAGTATGGCTCAGTTGTTGAGTGTCAACTTATGAAATATGAGCTCACAGTTTGATTCCCCATCGGGGCATATACCCAGCTTGTGGGCTTGGTTCCCAGTGTGGGGTGTGCAGGAGGCAGTCAATCCATGATTCTCTCTCATCATTGATGTTTCTGTCTCTCACTTTTCCTTCCTCTATGAAATCAATAAAAATGTAATAAAAACTGCTTAAATGTGTCAAGAAAGGAAGATGAAGAAGTCCAAGCTTTCCAGCTTGGGGTATTTACCCAAATGAGATTTGGAAGATCACTTCTAGATGACAAGATGGGATGTGCTCTGTTTTAGAAGTAAACTTACAATAAGATACACATTAACCATTCGAGTAAAGATGCCTGGCTAGTGGTTGAGTTGAAGGATGAGACACAGATAGACTGTGGAGACATTTATGGGAATGGTTGAAGCCATGGGATCAGGTGAGAGCACCCAGGTGAGCATGAAAAATATTAAGAGAAGAAAGAAAGATGAAACTAGGAACCACCAAAGAACTGGGCAAAGAAAGAAGTGGAGCCAAGACAAGAAAAAAGAAGGATCAGAGAATTTAGAAGAGAGCTGAAAGGCTCTGCTGTCTAAGAAATCAAGGAATAAGAGGTTTAAGACCATGTGCCAGGCACTCCAGATATCAGCCTTGTCTGTATATCAGCATATAGGGATAACTAACTGCCCCCTCCAAGCTCAGTGTGTCAGAGGAGAAAACAAAAGCAACAACACAAAACACTTAAAACCTTAAATACGGATCTACCCAGTCTACAATGGAAGAAAAATGTAGATGCAATACAGTGAGGACACAAAGGAGAAAATGTTTCAACACCCCTAGGATGCCCCTAGGAACATGTCTCCAATCCCCAGAGAGCATCTCTGGGTGCTCTGGAATGAGTAGTTAGTGGGTGTGGTGGTGCTTGCTTCATGCTGTTATTACTAAGCCTAAGACAACCACTGGTATGCTTGAGTGAACTAAGTACCTTCAGAGGATCATGAAAACTAATGAATGGGCATCTTACTGTTTACATTGCACAGCCTAGTCACTACCTTTTACATTCAGTCACCCCTTTTTCTAAAGAAAACCAAGAAAATCTTTCCCACTATCAGTCCCTTTTTCATGTTTGGCCTTTTTCTTATCATATAGTTGTTTGGAAACTGTGAAAGAACGGGTATACCAGATAGGGAAAATCCGTACAAAGTCATGGAAACTTAGTGAAAAATGCAAATAGTTTAGAGCCAATGGGATGGCAAGACATAAAATTGGAAAGAAAGGCAGGTATCTAATTGAAAAGACAATTGGCACTTCGTATCAAGTGGTGAAGGAGATAGATGAGAAGTATGCAGGTAGACTTAATATATGTGTCAGATACTGTTCTAATTATCCTACATATATTAACTCATTTATCCTGCATCTGACATAGCTTCTATCATTAGCCTTATTTTACAGATGAGAAAACTGAGGCACAAAGAGATTAAGTAATTGCTCACACAGTTGTAAATGGTGCAGCTCAGACTTTAACCCAAGAAGTGTCACTCCAGAGTCTATCTGTGCCATTAACTACCACAACCTAGCATGGGAATCAGACATCCTATATAATAAAAGCCTAATATGCTAAGTGTCCAGTTGGCCATTCAACTAATCAAAGCATAATATGCTAATGATATGCTAAAGTTGCTCAACCGCTCGCTATGACATGCACTGACCACCAGGGGGCAGACACTCCGACCAGTAGGTTAGCTTGCTGCTGGGGTTCGGCCAATTGGGATTGAGCGAGACAGGTCAGACATGACCTGGAGCCCTCCTGTGGTCCCTCCCTGGCTGGCCAACCCCCCACATTCCTTCCCAGCCCTGATCATGCACTGGTGGGATCCCTTGGCCTGGCCTGCACCCTCTTACTGTCCGGGACCCTTTGGGAAATGTTGGAGAGCCTCGGCCTGACAGCAGAACGACTGGTCACTATGACACCCACTGACCACCCAGGGGCAGACGCTCAATGCAGGAGCTGCCCCCTGGTGGTCAGCACGCTCCCACAGGGTGAGCACCGCTCAGCCCAAAGCCGGGCTCATGGCTGGCGAGCACAGCAGTGGTGGCAGAAGCTTCTCCCACCTCTGCGGTAGCACTAAGGATGTCCGACTGATGGCTCCCAGACTGCAAGAGGGCACAGTCTGGGCTGAGGGATCCTAATCCCTGCCCCTGAGGGCATGAATTTCATGCACTGGACCTCTAGTGAGATAACAAAAATTGTGATAAGTACTGCGAAAGAAAAAAAAGAGGTCAATGAGAACCATTTTCTAGGTGGGGAAACCTTAAATTGAAGGTAAATGATCTTCCCAGGATCACACCTCATCAGTAGTTGAGCTGAATTCAAAATTCGATCCTCCAAATTCATTGGCTAGTGCTGGATGTACTGCACAGTATTCTCCTCCCTGGTATTGCAGCCTTGATAAGGAGGAAACAAAGTTGAGAAAGGTTTTAACTATAAATCAACTAATAGTGCCTTATTGTGGGACAGAAAGAGATCTCAATGGGAAGATAATGACTTTGGGTCTTATTTCCCTGGTTAACAACTGTGAGACTGCAGGTGGGTTCATGGTGTTCTGTGCCTTGGTCTCCCCCTTTGTAAAATGAGAGTGCAGCACTAGATAATTACTGCAGCCTTAGCAACTCTCTTATGACCTCAGCTTTAGATCGGCCTTTCAATGGGGCTGGGAACACTTCTCAGTTACCTAGAAACTTTAAGACTTTTGTCAGAAGCAACAAAAAATTACATTGCCTAAAAGAATAATCTATTTTAAATGTATGTTAGCTAAAAAAAAAGTTATCCATTAAAAGATAGAGCTATGCATCTGTCAGAAATAAAACCTATCTTATTCAAAACCTGTCCTGGCTATAGAAGGACACTCTAAACTATCAGAAATATTTGGCCTGACTACAGCTAAGATGAGCAAATACCTATCAGTGTGTGACTGTGCCTAGCAGCATGACTACCCATAACAGATATGCGAACAACATTCATCATTGCCCTTATTTATCATCCATTAGCTTCTGTCTCCATATTTCTTATCTCTTGGTGGGTGCTTTCTCATGAATTTATTGTCTTATTTATTCTTCTTTTTATGAGCTTAGGCCATTTTACAATTACTCACTGTCTCTCTTAAAAGTGGATTAGTCTCTCATATATATAGTAGGGGCCCAGTACACAAATTCATGCACCTTGAAGGAACTGTGGGCTGCGAGGCTGCGGTGGGCACAGGGGCGGGTCTTGGTCCATCCTCTGCAGCCCCACCCAGCCCCTCCCACCACGGCCCCCAGTCACCTGTCTGCCAGAAGCCCAGCTCCCGCAGCCACCACTCCCACACACTGACAGTGCCAGCCCTGCTCACACCTGCTGACAGTGCGGAGCGATTGGGGCCAGTGCCAGCAGGGGGTGTGAGCCACGACTGCTGCTCCAATCCCTCCTCCAGAGCAGGGGGAGGTGGGGAAGCCCTCAGGGGCTGCCGCTTGCACCCGCTGATGGTGCCGAGTGATCAGGACCAGCACCAGGCACCGGCAGCAGGTGCGAGGGGGGCCAGTGGTGGCAGTGGGTATGAGAGGGTCCGGCACCAGCAGCAGGTGCAAGCACCAGGAGGGACTGTGGTGCACGGGAGCAAAGAATTTTCAGTAACCACTACAGGCTCGCCCGATGACAGTGACCGGTGCCCTGCCTTGGTCTGGTGCCCCCACTCACCTGCTCCACCATCCCACCGTGGCCAATGCCCACCATGTTTCGCACATGCCCCCTGGGAGCCAAACTGGTTGTTTGGTTGTTCAGTTGTTTGGTTGTTTGGTTGTTCCGGTTGTTCCGCCTTTTGGTCTATTTGCATATTAGCCTTTTATTATATAGGATTTTTTGTACTTCTACGTGCTTCCCCACTTTTGGAAAAAAACTTTCTACCCAGTAACAATAGGCCTTCCCATCTGCAAATGGGCACATTTCTAAGCATTTGTTAGGCAAATTAGCCTGG
Organism: Corynorhinus townsendii; assembly: GCA_026230045.1. Classification (NCBI taxonomy): domain Eukaryota; kingdom Metazoa; phylum Chordata; class Mammalia; order Chiroptera; family Vespertilionidae; genus Corynorhinus; species Corynorhinus townsendii. The sequence continues at coordinate 155,725,106 of JAPDVU010000002.1, forward strand.
TTTGATTGAAGACACCAGGTTTAAAGACTTCAGCCTTTGAGAAAGTAAAATGTTTGGGATAAAAATAGAAACTAAGCCTTTCAGGACTGATTGGTATGTCTTTAGACATCTCACACTCTTAGGCATCAAATGCATCATCATTGTGACATTGGTGAATATAAATGGGCTGGCAAAATCTTTTAGATGAGGGAAAATTGAGATTTGATTGATCGATTCTCTCTGCAAAATAAATGGACTCAAACATAAATGCAAATTCATATATCCCAGGAAGTTATAAAGAGATTCTTGGAGAATAGTAATGTCAAAAACAAACTAGCATTTATTAAGTGATAACTTTATGTCCTTGGCATGCTAAGCATTTTATATGTGTGTGTTTTTTAAGTTAATTCTTACAGCAACCCTGTGAGGTCAGTATTATAATCCTTACTTTGAAAATAAACCAAAACACTGAGATTTAGAGAAGTTAAATAACACCAAAAGAATCACAATAAAAAAAAAGACCAGTGTTCGGCAAACTGCGGCTCGCGAGCCACGTGCGGCTTGCGAGCTGCAGTTTGCCGCTCTGTTGACTAATGAGTTTGCCGACCACTGAAAAAGACCATTGATCCAAAAAGAGTGACTAGCTTTGGAGGACTTAAATGAGGGTGTGAAGACAAACCTCATTTGGGTGGTTGCTGTAACAAATTACCACAGACTTGGCAACTTAAAACAACTCTAATTCATTCTGTCAGAGAACTGGAGGCCAGAAGTCCAAAATCAGTCTCAATGGACTGAAATCAAGGTATTGGCACAGCTGTACTCTCTCCGAAGATTCTAGTGGAAAATCTATCCTTGCTTCTTTCAGTTTCTGGTGGCTGCTGGCATTCCTTGGCTTATGGCTGCATCACACCAATCTCCAAGGAGAGCATCTTCAAATCTCTCTCTGTTCTGCCTCCACATTGCCTTCTCCTCTTCTGTGTGTTGTATCTCCCTCTGCCTCCACTTAAAAAAGATACATGTGATTTTCATTTAATCAGATCTTTTTCCAGAAGAAATAATATGCACAGGGGCCAAGAATGAGGGCCTGTTATCTTTGGGGGCTACTACTCAGCCTACTGCAAAGAGAAATGACATTCTCTTCCATTTGAGAATTTCAGTTGTACTTGTCACTCTCTCCTGGACTTCATGACATTTAACAACAGTAGTATAGTATCTATAGTCAATTACTTATCTATATCCGAAGTCCTAAAAGCTCTGAAAACTGAACAATTTTTTTCATAAATTTGGTGTAAATTCAGTATAAGAGAAAACTGATTCAAAGTGACATAAGACTCCTTATTTATCCTCTTGGTATGAATGTTCATATATTCATTAATTTTACTTATTTTACTGAGTGTAGTAGGGCTATTAGATAATTTACATTATTGCTAGTCTAAAATCTGAAAAGATATGAACTCTAAAATACATTTAAACCCAAGAGTTTTGGATAAGGGATTTTAAACATATAGTAAAATAGGAGCTAGAAATAATCCCAAAGGATTTCAGAAGTAATGGATCATGTAAGATAGACTAAAAATTTCTTAAGGACCTTAGAGTATAGCTGGAGCCTTCAGGGAATCATGAAACCAACACATTTAGGAATTCCTGTGAGATGGTTAAAAAAATTACTTCTGGAAAGATGATAAGTGCCATAGATAAATGTGCAACCAATAGGAAAAAAAGGAAAGGTATTCAGAGATTAACATGTTGATCCCTTTATCTCCAGGAAGCATTGTGCCCATATTTGTTGAGTGTCTAAAGCTCCCCCAACTACCAAGGTTGGAGCCTCAGTCTCTGAATCATAGGCAACATTTCCTGCTGTGACTGAGAGTGAGGAGGTCAACAGAGGGGTGGCAGACAGTCTGCCTGAACACTGAAACACTTGTGCCTCAGCCTCTGCACAAAGCTCATCAGGGAATGGCTTCCCCTTTTCCACTTGAACAAGCTCTTCTGAGCTTAAAGTCACATAGTGGATGTTAGGACCAGGAGAATCTTGGATTTTTTTTTATCACCTTATGGACTCAAGCTTTCCCTGTTTCCATCACTACCCACTACTACCACCACCAACAGCAACAACATCAACAGTAACATTTTTCCCTCTTCAATATTGTCCTAGTATACCTAGCTCTTTCTTTCCAATACACACACACACACACACACACACACACACACACACACACGCCTTAGAAAGAAGGTGCCTTCAACACCTTGCAGAAGATGGTCTCATTATATATAGTGAAACAAATAAACACTCTTCCTTACTTCTTCGGAAGGATCTAAATACAGACCCTTAAAGTTTATTACAAAAAAAATATTTTAATTTCTAGTGATTATCCTAACATACTCCTCTGGGGTCAGCCATTTTTGAAAATGCATACCCTTGGCCAAGGAGAATGTGTATTGCCAAAGAGGACAAATTTATCATGTCAACAAGAAAAGAATTAGTCAAAAACATGAACTACTTTGTAAAGATGAAAGAACTCTAGTAGTATCATTTCCCTTTAGAAAAGATAATGTATTGTTTATGGAAATATCCAGAACAAAATTATGCTATCTCACTTGGTGATTCACTCAAGTTTGTCATAAACATTCTTCTTCTTCTACTTCTGTTTATCATCAATATAAATGGTGACATCCTTCATAATTTGGATGCAATTTTAAGTTGGCCTCCAGATTCCTTATTGGTATTATGAAGGAAGAGAGATTTCACATTAGTAAATTTTTTAAAGAAATAAAGCATGCTTTTATAAAAGGCAAAATGTTAAAATGAAATTATAATCATTTTAATGGAAATATTTATCGTGCATTATCCTGTTTCCATATGGAAGGAATAAGTAATGCTTGACTTTTGGCAATTTGATGGACAGCAATTCCTAATAATTGAGCTAGCTTGCTATACCCATATGATAAGCTCTTAGCAGAGAGAGCAGGACAGTGACAGACAAGAGGACCCAGGTTTTTCTGGCAGCAGCCTCCAAGGCTTCACAAGAGTTCCCTGACCCTCAGTCTTAGTTTGGTTCTCTGGTTTACCTCATGAATGCACGGAGCCCCCCCCACCCCCCCCCCCCCGCCAAATATATGCAACAGACAGCAGCAGCACTGACCCCTTAGGGTCTGAGAGGAAGATGGTGGTGCTCTAAGTAGTGAGGGAAGGTGGATAATGTTGAGACCCAATATGACTGAGAAAACATACCTAAAAATAAATTTTCAAAGAATATTTTGAACAATGACACCAACATTTGAATAAATGCACAGTATTCCAAGGGAAATGGGGACTGCTCATTAGAAAGGACAGCTTGGAAAAAGCATTGGCTTAGGAGTTAGAGGACCTGGATTCCAGTCCCTCATTCTGTCTCTTATTAACTGTCTATCACTAGGAAAGGACATGGGATGTCATTGACCCTCAATCTTCAGGGGCAATAATTAAAAATAATAATAATAGCCCTACTATCTATATGTATAAAATCATAAGCGACCATCACAACCAGTCGACTGAATGACCAGTCAAGCAGTCTCTATGACACCTTGGGGCAGATGCTCAATGCAGGAGCTGTCCCCTGGTGGTCAGTGCACTCCCACAGCCAACTTTCTGTAGTCCCTCCCCCTGGCCGGCTAGCCCTGATCGGCCCAATTGCTGGCCAAGCCGAGGGCCCTCACCCATGCATGAATTTGTGCACTGGACTTCTAGTTATATATAAAAAGAACTTTAAGACTACAATGAGTTAACATATAGGAAGTTCTATAAATTTCAAAGTACAACACAAATATTTATTATTATGTCAGTAAATGAGAAATTGCCAGTACTTATTAAAACATCACCCTTGTTTCTTTATAATCACATAGGACACAATTTCTCTAAAGTTTCTATTGAGAGGGTCAAACCTCTGATGATTGTTAAAACTCTTTAAAATTTGCCACAGATCTGGATCAAACTTAACCTTGATAGTGTTTTCTACCATTTAAGTAAAAGCTTTGAGACTCTATTGACATTGTGTAGAGTAGCAAGGTGAGAAAATAAACATTTAAAAATGTTTGTTATATTTGGTTCAAAGTCCATTTTCCTTGAATAACCTCAGGGTGTAAATGAAGGGTGCTAATCCTAGTGAGATGGCAGTTCAGGAAGGCAGAAAGACTTTATTCTTGTTGGTAGCTAAAAAGTCAACATCTTGATCTCCAACTTTTAGTATGGAAACTATTACAAGAAAAAGAAGAAAGCAAAGCATAGCCCATCAACTCTTTATAAAGGGATCAAGCATTCCCAATAGCCTCCAAAGTCTTCTCAAATATGTCTGTGAAAAATTTTTCAAAGGATTCCTTCTGATTCTATGATGCCGAAATTCCCATCACTTGCCAATGTGAAAGAATGTCAGGAAATAAAATAATAACTTTGTTTAATATTTATGCTATTCCCTCATATTAAATATAACTTATGCTATTGGGTTTTGTATTACTCTGTTTAATTATGTATACTTGAAGAGGCTTTATATTACACCTGGTTATTATTTATAATTAATTAATTCAATATGGAGTTTGTGTTCATGCCTATAAAACATTGGCACAAGGCCCTGTGTCAAGATCATAATCCTCCTCTATATAATTCTTGCTACCAGAAAATCAGATTTAATTTACAGCATATTTTCTAGAAATACCTCATCTGAAATGTAAATATGCCTTCTTTGTTCTTAACATAACTTAATGTGTTTTTTTATGGATTGGAGTCATGGTTGAGCCTTAAGAAAGTGCAGATAAAATGGTGGGTGAAGTGTCACCAGTGCTGGTTTTCAAAAGTCAGACTATCTAAGTTTTTCTCATTGAATGTCTCTCCTAAAGGTCATTGGTAAACTTCAAATTACAGACATCAAGGTCTTTCTTCTTCATTCTCATTCTACTTAATATTTCTATAACAATCTCTTCTTTCTTAAAATGTTCCTTCCCTTTGCTCAAGATACTACTTGCTCATTGTATTATGTGTCTCCCTCTGGATGTTCCTCTTCATTCTCCCAAGCTGGCTTTTCTTCCATCACTTAGTCTTTTCTTGTACCATCCTTGGTCTGGCTCTCTTCTTGTGCTATGTGGTCTCTAAAAAAAATCTCAACTACTCCTATGGATTCAACTATTCTCTATAAGATGACAGCACCCAAAACTCTCTTTCCCTAACTGCTCTTCGCACATGCTTATTTGGATATCAGTAGGACATTTCAACCCCATGTTCCAGAGACTCCTCAAGTTCAATTTATCTAAAACACAAGTAATTAATCTCTCTCCTCCTGTGAACCACAGTTAACAGCTTCATTATCTCTTTTCTCTCCCAAGGGTCATCAACTTTGAAGTCTTCCTCATCCAATCAAATTATAGTCATTCTATGCCTGTAATGTTTTTATAGCATTATTTCATCACTATTTCCTTGTTCAGGTTCTTATTCATCAACTAAGATAAGAGAAGGAACAAATATGTTCAAGTGTTCATGAGACACTCTATATACATTTTCCATTCATACCTCCAGGAACCATATAACACAAGCATTATTTTCATCATCATTTTTCTGTTAAAAGAAACCTGAGTCTCAGAAAGATTCAAATATTAGCTAAAGGTTACAGAGCCAAAATGGAACTTGATTTTAGATCTGACTAGAATTTTTGGTCTCTTCCCACCTCCCATATTGGCGTTTCTTTATCCCAAATAGTCTTCCTATCACTGGTCACTCCCCTCCCCTGACCAGTCATTTCTAGCACTGGTCTCTACTCACTTTTGATGGAGAAGTTCAATGGTTTGTGGGCCAGGTGTTACTTTTATGCCCTCACAGTATTTTGGTCAACATTTTACATTTTAGAAGTCTCACAACCCCATCATCAACAACAACAACAAAAAACTCCACAGTTCATCTTTTCTTTAAAATGTCAGACAGTCCTGGAATTCTAGGCCAGTTTTTCACACACCAAAAATCAATTGACTCAACCAAGTGCTGGGTGAAAACTTTTGACCTAGCTGTCACTCCACAGTTCAGCAGGCTCCGTCACTCTCAGGTATCTGTCATGTATGCCCAATATCAGTTTATCACTGAGATTTTTTTTCATTAAGCTTATACTATTGTATTTCTAAGAACAAATTGTTCATTTAATAATATTGCTTGTGTCAATCTATTGTAATTTGAGTTTGCAATCCCTAGTCTATAAGTGTAGTACTCAGCTTGAGCTACCAAAATAAAATACCATAGATTGGGTGGCTTAAGCAACAAACATTTACTTTCTCACAGATCTGAAGTCTGGATCCAACACCAGGCTACCAGCATGGCCAGGTTCTGGTGAGAGGTCTCTTCCTGACTTGGAGATGGCCACCTTTTACCTACATGGTCACATGGCATTTTCTCAGTGCATGAGATCTCTCCCTCTACTTAGAAGGCCTTCAATTCTATTGAATTAGGAAACCACCCTTATGACCTTATCTAACTTTAATTACCCCCTAAAAAACACTATCCTATCTCTAAATACAGCCACACAGGGAGCAGGGGTCCTCAAACTTTTTAAACAGGGGCCCAGTTCACTGTCCCTCAGACCGTTGGAGGGCCGGACTATAGTTTAAAAAAACAAAAAACTATGAACAGATTCCTATGCGCACTGCGAGCCCGGGACGAGTCGGCTGCTAAGCAGGACAGGCAGCGGCACCCAGTGGGCCGGATAAATGCCCTTGGCGGGCCACATGTGGCCCACGGGCCATAGTTTGAGGACCCCTGGACCAAGGACTTTGACATGTGAATTGGAAAGGAGGGGGCAACGGAGCAATTCAGTGCCCCATAGGAATCCATATAATAAAAGCCTAAGTGACCTTTATGGTGGAACCACCAGAATGACCAGTTGCTATGTTGCGCACTGACCACAGGAGGAGCACTGCTCAGCCAGAAGCCAGGCTCACAGCTGGCAAGCACAGCAGCGGTGGTGGGAGCCTCTCCCGCCTCCGTGGCAGCACTAAGGAGCAGCAGGCTGAGTGGTAAGGAGCAGTGAGCAGGTGGGTGGTAAGGAGTGAGGGGTCCCAGACTGCAAGAGGGTGCAGGCCAGGCTGAGAGACCCCCCTCCCAGTGCATGAATTTCATGCACCGGGCCTCTGGTAAGCATAATAATAATTATTATTTTTGAGTATATACCAAACACTGTTTTAAGTACTTTGTATATGTTACTAATTTAATACAATAATTATATAAGTACTTTATATAAATTCATTCATTTTTCAGATGAGGAAATAGAGAGTGGCCAGGTAATGCCCCCAAATCCTACAACCAATAGGTGGCAGAGGCCTGAATTTGAATTCAGGTGGTCATGTTTTTAATTTCTACTTAATGTTGCTTTTTAAACTCCTGAGAGTTTAAAAGTGGAACTTCCCTTTTCAATTCATTTAATATGGTTTTGATTTTATTGGGAAAGATGGAAGTAGGCCTAAAAAGGAGTGATTTTTTTCTGGGTATTCTAACATAATCTAGGCACTTCAGGTTTCTATAAATCTCTTTTCACCTAGGTGAGATGTTGCTTGTTCTTAATTTTTTCTTATATCACTTTGACTTATTTTTAGAATCTGACAGTTGACCTGGAATGGATATGCTCTTGTGAGATGCATCATCCTGGATGAAACACAGGCCCACAATGAAGAAACTGAGTCTACTTGGTTCCACAGCATCATATGAAGCGGCCTGTAAAGCATGTTGGACTAAGCTCTTTATAGGCCTGGTCACCATTTCACATGGATTTCTCTTATGGGGTGGGTATGAGCATGTAATGAAAAGTCAGAATCAGTATTTGGAGAAGTGGGACAGCAGGAGAAAGGGAAATGCCCAAGATTTACACAATGTTTCAGCCATTGGTTTTAACTTGCAACTCCACCAAATATCTCATCAGATAATAACTTACACTGTATTTTTCAGAGCATTATGACATGCATTATCTAATTTTATCCTCAGGATAATTTTATGAGGTATCATTTTTCTTACTAACATTCTCATTCTATAGACTCTTAGAAAGGTTTAAAGGCATGCCCGAGGCCACAGAGCCAATAAATAGTAGGATTAGAATTTGAACCCAAACCCTGCCATCCTCAAATGCCAGATTCTTCCCATGAGACTGCAATGGCTCAGACTTGCCAGGTTAACTGGTTGGCCTTTCATTGTCTGTTACTCTCCTTGGTCTCCTCTGGCAACTGGCCAACAAGAAGAGTGATAAAAAGTTTCAGATTATCCACAAGCTAAAAACAAAACAAACAAAAAACACCAGCGTCTGAGGAATGCAGAGCTAACTGGGTAGTGATTAGGGTATAGTGGTGGTGACAACCAGAGAATTTTCCATTCCTGTCTTTCATGCCAACATACTGGTATCTCGTCCCTTTGGAAAACCACCATTTTGATAATTCCTTTAATCCTTCCCTGGTCATTGCACCTGGTATTCTTGTAGGGGGATTTACACTGCCCATGACCCACGCATGTTCATGCATATGTGCAAGATCCAGTTGGAACATAGTATCTGGAAGATGACATGTGGTGCTTATTGTGTCAAATGATACCCTGCAAGAAATGCTAGCCTTTCACATGAGGCAGGTTAGTTACTCAGTTCTGTGCCAATCTCCAGACTTTTTGTATTATCTTTATCTCCATTAGCTTTTACTATATGGTATTAAAACAAACATTTTAAGGTGTCTATTCTTCTTGTCATGTGTGTGTATTTTTTAAATCAATGGATCTTTTATATTCATTTTTGTATGGCCATTGTCTAATCCTACCTGCTATTGGAAGAACTCTTCTTTCTCTACACCTCAGATTCCCATGGCAAGAAATGCCATGAGTACAGCACTCCAGGCATCTGACTGGCTTTTTGCTCACCTCTTTATGATCTCCATGCCTCCTTGGAAGGAGAGGGGGGAACTTCTTTAGTTGGCAAGTGTGATGGGTAATGTTATGTATTAACTTGACTGAGTCATGGGGTACCCAGAGAGTGGTCAAACATTATTATGGGTAGTCAGTGAGAGTGTTTCTAGATGAGATGTTAAACATTTGAATCTTTAGAGTGAGTAAAATACATTGTCCTCCTTAGTGTCAGTGGGCCTCGCCCAGTCAATTGAAGAACTCAATAGAACAAAATGAGCTGAGTAAAAAGGAGCTACTTCTGCCTGGCTGCTGAGCTGGGACATTGATTGGTCTTTGATGGCCTTCTGGCTCATACCAAAACACTGACTCTTGGGGCGTCTCTGATTTGCCCGTTTTCATACTGGAGTCACACACCAGCTCCCCTGGGCCTCCAGCTTGCCAACTGGAGATCTTGGGACTTCCCAGCCTCCATAACGGTGTGAGCCAATTCCTTATAATAAATCTTTTTATATGTGTATGTAGCAGACAATCATGGATCACTTGGGAAGGAGTCGACCTGCCTTCAGGAATTTCTCTCCACTGTGCTGAAACCTTAGTGAGCAGGTTGGTAAACAAATTTAACTCGGAGAGCGGTCGTCATGTTAGTAAGTCTATATGGTCATTTTGTCAATTAATCTTACTGGTAATAATATTTTGATCTTCATATTTCTGACTGCATCTATCTTTGAAATGGTTCTAAACATGAGGCAGGGAAGGGTGATGTTATTTATGGAGACTCCAAAACCCCAATGAAGGTGTTTAAGAAGTGTTTGTGAATGAAAGAAATGAACGTATATCAAGATCTCTGATCACTGTCCTTTGTAATGGTACATCTTTCACAGAGAAGTTTGTTTTGCCCTGTGCTCCATGGAAAATATATTTAATGGTCAGAAACTTGCACATTTGAGTTTCAAAAATGTATATGTGGCATGCAGTTCTGTTAAAAATGCTTAGAAGCATGAATAATTAGAGGAGGCTCTGACCTTTTTAAAATTTAAATTATTTATTGTTTAAAGTATTACATGAGTCCCCTTTTTCCCCCACCCCCAGGCACAAGCCCTCACCCCCCTACTGCCTGTGTCCATTGGTTTTGCTTATATGCATGCATACAAGTCTTTTGGTTGATCGAGGCTCTGACCTTTAATGAGTAAGCATCACAGCCTATTCCATATGTATCCACATCTTTACATTTCTGTATGTGTCAATACTTGACTTGAAGTTAATTTTAGTCTATTGCTTAATTATAAAGTGTCTTTGGAATGGTCGTCCAGAAAACTTACCCATGCTTCTCCAGCTCTGTGTTCTGGGTTACTAACCTTCTTGTCCTGTATATGTGTTTATGTGCAGGGAGAATGGAAAAGGAAAGAGAGTGTGCATGTGATTGGAAAATGCAAAGGTTTCCTATGGATCCTTAAAGAGAGCTTGGTAACTTACCCTGAGATATAATCACAGCAATTCTCCTTATCTGTCAGTTTCATTAAAGAAAGAATTAGGACAGTGATGGAATAAGGGAGCCAATCCTCCCCACCCCCTGCCACACTTCCATCACAACAATTCTAGAATAAGAGAACTAAAGGACATTAATGCCCCCAGAAGCCAATGAGGATAGGGTACTATAATAAGTTTGTTGTTGTTGTTTTTACATCATCTGACCAGAAGGAAAAAGAAGGAAAGTTGAGTAGGAGGGAAATGAGTGGGATGCATAAAACACACAAGTTACAGATCAAAGCACTTTGGGTTATTGAAATGGGATTTCCAGAACAATCATTAATGATTGTGAGTCAAGAGTAAAAACTCCTTTTCCTCTTCCTTGTGCTGAAACCCAGGATTCTACTCCTGCAAGGCACCCACTGAAGGCCTTGCCCCTAGTGCGGCTGCTAATGTTAGCTTCCTCCCTGGGAGCATCTCTAGAACTGCAGCCGCTGCCAGAAATGCCTGGCACCAAATTCCTCTCCAACTCAGCGCCTAATGCCATTACACGTCCTACAACAGCTGCACCGATGCCTCAGTGAGCCATTTCAGCGTTTCAAAACGGATAAAGAACTGCCATTTACTCATGCCCAACACTAATCCAAACATGATCTTTCACAAAATGATCTAAATAAAATGGCCAACTGGGCTGATAACAAAAAGTTTACAAATAAAGCTTTCAAGGAGAGCTTCTTCCCGGCACCATGAAACATGTTATGTGTGCTACAGACATCACACATATGGAGGAGGACAGAGAGAGCAAGATCTCATGGTTTTCCTCCAAGCACAGTACACAGGTTCGCCTGCTTTCTTGTCTATATGGTACCTTTTAGCCCACTTCTGTCATTGAGTGGTCACACACAGCTAGGTACCCTCATTCACAAGCAGTCATTGCAGCCTGCTCAGCAAGTACCGGTGTCCAGAAATAAATAATAATCCACCCTGTCCTCTCCCTTCATAGCCTGGTTGGTGAGCAGGTACTTACACAGAGACATGCAAACACACATTGTAGATGTTCCGCCTGACCTCTGCTTGGGGCCAAGTGGGGGTTTCAAAGAAGAAAGTGGCCAACTGTCTTTGGAAAGAGGCAGAGAAGGAAATGGTTTGTAGAGGATTCCACCTTAAAGATGTTCTGGTCCAGCTTTTTGCCAGCTACACTTCCCTGACGGCTACATGGCTCAGAAGGTGAGGTGCTGGGCCTTCCCCCACAGCTTCAAGCAGAAAGCATCACTCCATTGATTGCATACACAAGTGGCAAGTGAGGCATTGTTTATAAAAAATATTGTCAGCATTTGGCATACAAATTCCTCCAGGTGGGCATTTTATTTAGGAATAGAATAGGGCTTACTGCCTGGGAGGGCAGGTGGGCCTGTGAAAGGTAGAGTCTGGAGGCCACAGGTACAGGGCTAGTCTCTGCATGGGAAGCAGAAACTTGGGAAGGTCAGTGAGCAAAGGAAGAAACACAGGAGAGGAGTGAAGGGAGAAGGGCCAACATGCCAGGGCTTGGAGCCCAAGTTTTAAAAAAGGGCAAAAATGTTTAGTGGCATGATTCTCTACTAGGAAATTTAAGCTATTTGTTTGTAAGCTCATTCATTTTCTCCCTCAAATTGGTGATTTTTTTTCTCCATATACTCAGACTCTCATAACTGTTGCTTTCAGTGGGAATGAAGGTAAAGAGCCAAATGTTATGCTTCATTCCGTAATGTGAAGAACAGACAAAGCAGGGTCCCTCCTCAGTGCAGTGGGATCCACAGGATGAGGCCCTGGGATTGGTGCTTCCACATGGTGTGGGCTGAAGCTTGAGTTAGCCCTTCTAGATTTTTAAGGCCAACATGTCCCTAACACCTAGGCCAGACAATGAACATTTCATGTGAAAAGAAAAAGTGGGTTAGGTATGCATCTAAGATGTACTTGGAAGCCATTTATTAAAACCAAGTCCTTCACTTAGTGATGAAAAATTACAGGCTCCAGAAGGTGAAGAGGTCCATGTGAGGTCACTTTCTAGCTTTTAACTGGCAGAGTCAAGATTGGAACTCACTTCTTCTGACCAGAGAGATGGCAGGCCTCTGTCCATGATGCCAAGTTCAGGTTCAGCAGTCTGCTAAAACCATGGTGTTCAGAGGGAACAGAAAAGTTAAATACCTACAGGTCCCAATCTCAATCCTGCAGTGCAGTAAAGAGAACATGGGCTTGTGAGGCAAAGGGACTTGTGCATTTTGCTGTGCAACCTCAGGCAAGGGCTATAATCTCCCTGAGCTTCAGGTTATTGTCTTAAAACGGAACAATAGTACTTACCACATAGGCGGGATTTCCAAAATTTAATAAAGCAAAATATGTAAAGAATATGCCATATACTAAGCAATGGATAAATGGAAGCAATTATTATTGCTATCAAATGGAGACCTTTACAAATGTACCACAAGATTTATTTTAAAATGCTTTTTGCTTAATTATAAAACTAATTCATTTTCATTATCAATAATTGAGAAAATAAGAGGGAATTTTAAAAAAAGAATTTCCCACATTCTTAGGACCCTGAAACAACCATGGATAGCACACTGATGTGTTTCAGCAGCAAAGATTTAGAATGTGCCGTGTCCCGGGCCTTGTAACCTTCCAAGGGCACTCAATTTAGAATACAAAATTTCAGGAATGGTGTCTTTTCTACCATTTCTTGTTTGTTTTATTAATTTTAGGGGGAGTGGGAGAGGAGAAATGCACAGATATAAACCATGTCAGTACACATATTATCACATTCTAGAATCATATTTTCATCCCTTTTTACAACTAAATTTATGGTCCACTAAATAAGTTCCCATGTAGTGTCTTTCTTGATGCTCTTAACAGCCAAGGGCACTTGGTATTATTATTATACACATTTGACAGATGATGAAATTGAGGATCAGAAAAGTTAAATGATTTACTCTAGGTCTTCCAGGTAGTAAGAGCTTGGACTGAAGCCTAGGATTTTTGACTCAAAGCTGGTGCCTCTCTGCTCATTATCCATACCAATGTGAACTCTTTCTAATTAGCCCCAAGCACCTGAATGGCCTTAAAGATAAATTAGGAAGGAGCACAGTGAACCAGTGAAAGCACAGGAGTGCAAGTCCGAAGAGCTCAGTGTCACGCCTGCTTTCAGGGCTGGCAAATCACTCACCTCCCTGGGTTTACGGGTTTCTCATTTGATGAAGGAGAGGGCTGATCTCTTGGGGGAAGGGTTGTACCTTCTAATATGAATTCTATCAGTTTAAGGCACATGAAAACATATATAATTTGTGAAAATATTTTTGATTTGATGCTTTAAAAAAATATTCTCTAAAAATGTAACTACAGTGAGACCCCTTCCACCTAAAATGTCAAAACTCTCCCATGGGGCTCAAGCAAGAGAATGTACCTGTCCTAGGCCTAGATCACCTGTGGCCCCTGGAGAAATCCCTTTTGAGAATCTACAGTATTGCGGGCCCCAATTTGGCAGAGAGAACTCAGCCAAATATGAATATCTCAAGTGGAAGTCCAAATATTAATATCTATTTTCCAAGCATGTGGGACTCACCCAGTTGAGTCCTGGTGACTGTTTTATGATGTACTATCTTGTATTCGCTAGATGTCAATTTGAGATTTTTGGAACACGTAAACTTTTTGAACCAGATTTTAGGAACAATGCTAAGAATGACTACTTTTTGTGGGACGATGGGGAAAGACTCGCTGGATTTAGCATGATATGCTGAATTTTCTAGATCTTAACATGATAGGCTGAATTCTTAATCCAAGAAATGCTTGATGTAGCTGATGTAGTCACCAGTATCCAGGATGGCCAGCTAGGGAAACTCAGGCACCAGCGCCTGCTAAACACAGGTGAATTGTTGCCCAGGTCCTCCTGACCTGACTTTGCTGAACTTGAGTAGCAGCTCCCCCACTCACAGAAGACAGGAAGGTCAGGGGCCCAGATGTTGCATTCCAAAGGGAAAAGTAGGTGGTACCTCTCTCCCATGCTGAAAAAGCAAAGGCCTTGTGAACACATTCCATTTCCTAGGTTGTTAAACAAACTCAAAGATGATGATTTTCTAAGCCATATGCTTAACCACATGATCACGCTTTTTCTTTGAGTTCTGTTTCTATTTCTCACCCTGGCGTTCCTGGCCCCCACATAGCTACACAACCTTTCTTACTATTCCTTGCCCAGGTTTGCTTGTCCTGCAGGATGAACTCTGTTTTCCTTCCTTCTCCCTCCCCTCAAAGAAATAATTCTCACCTCTTTATTACCTATATACATCCTTTACATCCTCAAATCTGAAAGCAGTCACACCTTCTCCATGAAGCCTTCCCTGGCTAGCATGCCAGCACACATCAATAGCTGCCATCTCAGATGCTATGGCACCTATTACCTGTGCCATACCTTTAGTTCCTAGTCATACACGGTCCTTCATTCCCCAGGTATGTCATGAGTACTGCAGAGCTCATCAGCTCAACCAGATGACCATTTCCTTGAAAGCAGGCATTCTATGATAGAATCATGCAGTGCACATTGAAAGGGAAGAAAAGTGTGGGGTCAAACACCAGGCTTTGTTGACAGATACCTGCATACAGATCCCAGCCACATCTTTTACTTGTATGTGACTTTGGCCAGGAGCCTAATATCTCTGTGTACCTGCTTTTTCATCTGTAAAATGGGGGATATGTTATACTCCTGTCTCTCAGGTTGTTGGAGAATTTTAGGGGGTTGTGTGTGTGTATATGTGTGTGTGTGTGTGTATATGTGTGTGTGTGTGTGTGTGTGTGTGTGTGTGTGTGTGTGTTTTCAGGAAACATGCTTAGGATAGGACCCTACACTCAATTGTTATTAGCCACATGTAGGAAGGGCTCAACCTACTGCATTCTCCATTCTATGGACCATGGGCTATAGGTATGAACAAATTCCATCAAATAATGGAAGAGGGGATGGAGGGCAGACCTGGACTCAGAAACTACAACATGATCAGCATGATCAGAGAGGGAAACACGAGAACTGTGCATCCCCCCAGTGCCTGACACAGGGTATGGTGGTACGAGGTGCCCAATCCATGAGGAATGATGATTTGATTTGAATGGTGCTGGTGGAAATCTATTAAGTTGGTAATCACAAACACTGTACCTCAAAAGAGTCCTTTAGTGGCTTTATAATGCAGAAACCACAGACGGGTTCAATTTGGCAGTGTTATTAAGCAAATAAATGGATTTTTAGATATTTAACTTCTAATCATATGTGAACTTCAGGAAGCTAAATGCTCCAATGACACTGCTAAATACCTCTTTGTTAGAAAGCCATGGTTTGACTTTTGAGGCAAAGTCGAGAGCCTAAATTCAACCCCATTAGTTCATATTTTGTCCAAAATACAGTTTATAATGAAGCCAGCAAATTAGGTCCCTTGATCATAAACCTCACAGAAGGAAAGCAAACAGAGCATGAATCAAAAAGGCTTTAGACAGCAGTTGGCTGTAAGTAACATATAAATTAAGTGTAAAATCAAAGGGGGGGGGGGGCGTTTAAGTTCAGTGGTTATGGTCTCCATGTAACTTAACACAAGCAACCTGAGGACAAATAGCAGTAATACTGCTACTAATGATGATGCAAACGCTTTCATTATGTTTCTTGACAAAATGACAAGCTCCCAAAGTTTGAGTGTGCCTCCTATTTTAATTCACTGCCACTGTCCTTCACTTGTCAGCTGCTTGTACCAAGTTGTTGTAGCCCATATGGTGTTGAAACATCACAAGCTGCTCCCAGACCTCCTCTGTATTTTTGAACAATGGGGTGAGTCACCGTTAGCCACAAATGTGATTCTCTTACCACTCGCGGTTTGTATCACCAAACTTGCACAACTCCGCCTGAGTCATGTTAATTAAGTTTTGAGTACTGCTATTTAAAGTTATTTCATTTTCCCCTAGGCCTAGAGTAACACAGAGTGGGAACTTGGCCCATTGCTTTCAAAGGAGTTTGAAAACTCCCAGCCGACCCCATTGTTTTCCTACATATTGAGAGAATGTTAGAACACATTGCAACGGCTCCTCCAACTGTGGAAGCTCCTTCCCAGTCTCTGCGGTCTATTGGCTAAATTTATATTGACGGATACTTCAGAGCATGGATTATTGAGCTAATAGACCACAACGCCTCGCTATTGTGTACATCAGAACCGTCACGCCTGTTTATAAGGTAGATCTGTTCCACGTGATTGCGAAGAAAAGGATATAAGAGAGTAGAGCTTTGAGAAGTCGCCTCACTAGCACTGATGATGTTAGTCTTGTAAAATCATCTGTCTAGAAAACCTAGAGTACTCCAAAAACACTCGTGCCTCATAATGGCCTATAAATGCTTTTGTAAGAGTTCCAAAAAAAGTGCACAACCAGTACATTTCTGTTTTCTATTTTTGTGCCTTAAAAAAAAAAGTAGAAATAGCTAACGGGCTGGAGTTTTTTTCCCCTTTGACAATTTGTGAAAAAAAAAAAAAGTTCACTCTAAGGCTGAAACTTTGTGTGCCAAGTTTTTGTTTGGAACTAATTTTTATGGCTACGTTATAAAGCCCCTGAAAAGGGTGGGGGGTTCAAATGGAAATGCTGACACAGCTTTATCCACAGTGGCCAGGAGGGAGGAGCTAGAATGCTTGTTTGCACCCTGTTTACTTTATTGTTACCTGAGAGGAGTCTCTTGGCCTGGACCTGGGCATTGTACTTGGTTTACTGGTAAAAGCATACCAAGTCTATTCATATGTTCCGATTATCTTCAGTTTGCAAAATAGCTAACATGGAAGCCTTCTCTTAAATGAATCTGTCACCCTCTTATAGGAGAGGACAATTTTTTATTTATTTATTTTTTTTACTTTTAATAGATTTCATTATCCCAGAGATACACCCTCCCCTGGATTTCACAGCAGTAACTACCAATAGCAAGTGGAGAACAGTTCAAGTTTCCTCTTTAATAGTTCTTTAAATCTTGATTTCAAACAATTGTCTGCTAGTGAGATTAGAAAAATTAATGATGAGCTGTTTGTGCAGATTCAACAATAATGTGAAATTGCTTGGACACAGGGATATGGGGATCTGAATTACTTTTTGTCTACATCACTACTAGTGTTTTAAGGTGGATATCTAAGAAACTTATTTGAAGTAGAAAGATTATAGTTGGAAACTTTGAAAGAAGCAAGAGTCTTTTTAATTCTACCAGCTGCAGATGCTGTTCAAAAACTACTCAGTTACTGCTATAAAAACCTGAACCTCAGAACCCTACATCCTGATCATGTTCTAAAAAAGCAACAACAATAAATAATTATTCATTAATGTCAAGAAAACCCATGAAATCTGTGGAAACTACCAGTGTTTCTGTGGATTCCATATTATCGCTCAGAATTCCTCGGTGTGGACACTATGGCTTTGTGTTCTGCTGATGTTGCTAAACTAATAGAGTCCAGTGGGGTCCTTTAGAACTGGGGTCCATTATGACTTTGGTAGTTAGGTTAAGGCTACTAAACCACAGCTCACAAAAGCATCCTATTTTTAAAAAAGTGGGGAGGGATTTGCTTAATTTAATTTTTCCAGTGAGTCTTTATTCCATCAAATAAAAGAAGGAAAAAGGCTTTTCTGAACTTCAGTGTTTTGTAGCCTGGGCTTTATTTCCACCTTAAAATCTTTACCTGGCCATGATCTGTTGTTCCATTACTGGAGGGCAAAAATGGGAGGAATTGTCTGGGCTAAATTGCAATTAGGCAGCCCTGAGTGCGGCTGGCACCAGTTAACTTGGGATATTGGAGTGAAAAGGCCCGTAATCAGCCTTCGGTCATGTAGAACAATGCATAAAATTAAATTGACATTAATGAATAATTGTGTAATGAAAATGGAAGAGGAGAGTTAATTGCATGTTACAGTGAGTGTAATGCCTAGATAACCTTGCATTTAATGCTATTCTTAGCCCTGCTGCCAAGACTGCTACAGAACCTCTCTCAGCAGGAAGTCATTAAAGCTGTGAGTAGATAATGCAGGCTCAGTGAAACCTAAGTGGCAACAATATAACAAGAGTTTCTTTCAGACCTTAGTGTTTTCTGGAAAAAAAAAAAAAAAAAAAGGAGGGCATGTTGAGGTAATTTGTACACATCTGAATGAAAACAGGAAACTCCGAGCAATCTATTTGCAGTTTGTCCAGTCCGGCAGATTTCCCAACTCTTGTGGAGACCAAGGTCAGCTCCTATAATCAAAGACAAGCCTAAACCAGGAGGGCTTACAAGGCAATAAGCACCCAGCTGTCTACCAGCTACAACTTAGTTTTGTTAATCACTTAGTGTGGCAGAGTCTGTGAAATGTTTGACCTCAGACTTAAAAGACCAGAGAAATATGTCCTCAGGACCCGTGCCTGGGCAACACCTGCTCAAACAGATAATCATTTCAGGGGCCTACCATTCTCTAATACCCACCTGAAACTCTCACTTTGAGCGATGTGTGCTTAGACTTTGGCAGACAGTCAGCGCTTTCTGGACCTGCGTTTTAGGCGAGGAAATATTTCTCAAAATTTGCAAGAACAAAAGCTGTCATATTTATCTCCCCACTAGGTTTCTTTTTCCTCTGGTTATTTCTAACGTTCAGTCATTGCAAGATGCTTGCAGGCTTTTTGCTCTGCTCATCTGTACACTGTCCAGAAGGAGTGTCCTGTAACAAAAGGGCACTTTTTCAGCCTGAAGGACATGAGGTGAACAGCCTACTGCTCTATTTATTGATCACTGTAGGGTAGCCCCTGGCCAGTGACCTGGGTGGAATGTACGGTGAGTGCAGTTAGAAAGACAAGGTCAAAGCAGATTTCAGGGAAAGTGCTTGGAGAAGGTAGACAAGTTCAAATATCTGTCATTTTGCATTTTGACAAAATAAAGTTTTAAACCTCATTTGGACAACAAAACTTTGAGTGTTTAGCAACAGTAGCCTAGATGTACTCACCGAAAGGGGACTCTAATTCTTTTTCAGTATCATATTTCTGTTTTGCAAACCCAGGTGTTGGTACATATTTCAGCCAGTGATTTTGTTTGAGAAATTATTTCATCCTTACAGCTTCATTTTGTTGTGTGTGTGTTTTTTTTATTATTATTTGCAAGGAAACGTGTTTTTCTCACATCATTCAAGAGGGATCTTTGGTGTGACTTGATGGATGCCTTCTGTTCCCCAGTCTTTAACTCCTATTGGCAAGTCTTTGCTAGGCATGGATGGCAAGGAGAGTCCCCACTCTTAGAACTCAAACAGTAAATGATGCTTCTTCCATCAAGAAATTGTCAGAAATACTGAACCTCTGACTCAAGATAACCAGCCCAAATGGGACAGGTTCTAGGTATTAGGAAATGTGTCTAGAACACTATACAAATTCTATTGGCCAAGTTAATACTCAAACTCTTAACATTCTCATTAACATCATAATAGTTATAATAATAATAATAAAAGAGAAGGAGGAGAGGAGGAGAAAGAAAGAAAAGAACATAAAATTCTTTCTTAGAATAGACTCAAGCTATTAGCTTTCCCCCATTACCC
Organism: Corynorhinus townsendii; assembly: GCA_026230045.1. Taxonomy (NCBI): domain Eukaryota; kingdom Metazoa; phylum Chordata; class Mammalia; order Chiroptera; family Vespertilionidae; genus Corynorhinus; species Corynorhinus townsendii. The sequence continues at coordinate 155,745,009 of JAPDVU010000002.1, forward strand.
CCATCCTGCCCAGAGCTTAATGGGTCAGAGAGTTCTGTCCCTTACTTGCTACATGATCTTGGAAATTTCTTACCCTGCCTAAGCCCTCACCTCTAGGATAGCAATAGCAATAGTACTCACCTCCTGGGAGTGTTTTGCAGGCTAAATGTAAGAATGTTTGTTAGTTAGTGCTGCTAAATACCACTACTAGTGTCTATTGTCTTCTCAGCTGCATCAATTCTAAGATCCTTGCTCTGTGTGAACCACTTTTTCCCTGGAGCACCACACAGAACACACCTATTTCTGAATACCTTTGATACCTGCAAACCCTAAGCCTCTTAGACAAACCATTCTGTCCACGTTGGAGTCTCTCTATATAATTCTTATTTGAAACTAGAGGCCCAGTGCACGGATTCGTGCACCAGTGGGGCCCCTCAGCATGGCCTGTGGGGATCAGTGGACCTCCGCGCTGCTGCAGCCTGGTCTTACCTGCCAGCTCATCAGGCTCCAGGCCGCTGTCAGTGTAGAGCCCGCACAGCACGAAGTAGTGCATGAAGCAGCAGGTGGCTGGGGAGGAGCCTGAGCCCAGGCTGGGCGCAGTGCCTCTTCCACTCATCCCGCCCTGCTGCACCTGCCGCACCTGCCTCCGCCACTGTCGCTTGGGTGCACAGGGGGAGTGTCCGTGGGAGAGGCTTGCACCAACACTGCTGTGCTCACCAGCTGTGAACTCAGTGTCTGGTGCCCGTCTGTCAGCTGAGCAGCGCTCCCACTGACCACCAGGGGGCAGCTCCTGTGTTGAGTGTCTGCCCCCTGGTGGCCAGTGTGTGTCATAGTTATTGGTGGGTCATCCGGTCCTCTGGTCGTCCAGTCATCCCCTTGCTTAGGCTTTTATTTATATAGATGATCTCCCCCTTACTATTTTCCCTGACTTATACAAGTCTCATCTGAGAAACTTTATTTTACTTTTTTACGTACAGTGTTAAGTCTTGTTTTATAACATTTGGCTTGTGTGTCCCTACTCAATTAGAGCAAATAATAGTATTTAATAGATGTCTTGTTTTTATTCTGCATTAACTCTAAAATCAAAGTGCCAGAGACAAAAATACTCACACATGACAACATAAATACTATAGTGAAAAATATTTTTAACTAGAATTTGCAGAGAATATAGAATTTTGATCAATTAAATTTCTGATTAGGAAGGAAAGATTTGTTACAAAGCTTTCTATAAAGACTTTAAAAATATGTTAGTACAAAAAGTTCTCTTCTTAGTTAAGGATGGTGTAGCAACTATATCAATGCTTATTCGGTGAAGAGGGTTTTAGCCAGATATCTGCCCACCATGTTAAACCATTGTAAGTACCGGACAGATAAAGATGAAAGGGGTATTAGAGACCAAGCTAAATATATTCTGACACTTAAAGATATCATAACTAATAAGAGTTAAAATATTTTGGCCATTTTTTACTTTTTTTGTGGGGTAGAAGTAATTTATTGGAAGAGAAAAGGAATGGTTTATTAAGGTTTAAGATTAGGTAGGATCTCTTGGGGTGGGGGCAGAAGAGGTCTTGCTATGTACAGATCAAGAGGTTTCAAGATTTATTGTTAAAACTAATGAGAGACAATGAATAATTAAAAGGAAGACTTCATTTGCTTTATCTGAGTCCCTTTCAGCACATGGAAAGAACCCAGATTTAAGAGGTAACACAACTTTGAAAAGAGAGCTCCTCTTTCTGAGCTCTAACAATTAGTACCGCAAGACCTGGAGGAGAAATCTGACCTCTCCCCCTTCACTTTTCTTACGTATGGAGTGAGGAACTCTAGTGTTTGTGGTTCCCCAGATCTTTGCCAGGACAATATTCTGAGCTTGTCTTGCAAAATCAAATACACTTCTATTGAGCATTTACTATGTGGAAAGCATCATGTCATTTTACAGGATATAGAAATGCTAACACAGTACCAGCCCTGGAAAATAACTAACTTGGGAGCCAGTGGACATACCAGTCATACACTGTTTCCCTCAGAAGGGGCCGTTCCCTCTGATGCACACGTGCTGAAGAACAGTAACATGCCTTTGCCCTGGACCAGTGGGCGCCAGGTGCCCTGCAGGGCTTCAGTGAACATTTCCCTGCCTTCTATGTGACAAACCACGCATTCGCTCTGGACTCCTCTAAGTAGTTGGAAAGCAAAGAATTAATCTCTATTTGATTTAAAATAACAGTATAATTGCTGATAATAATCATGATAATGAGAACAGTAACACAAAAGGAACCCACCTGTGAGTTATTTCAATTCACTTAAGGATTTAAACTAAAAATCATCTCTGAAGCTAAGCATAGAGTAGTGTATTTTAAATATTCTTTAGAATGAGTGGTGAACGATTAAGCTAACCATCTAGACAAAAATCTGGGAAGATGCATGTGGGAAGTAAAAAATAAATATATCAAAACTGAGCTTAATTCTTCTTTTCTTTTAACTGATATTTTGCCAATATGTTATGGGCTTCATCAGAGAACACGAACACAAACTTTTGTTTGGGCATCAAAGCATTTTTCAATTCTGGCTTAGGTAATAAAATAAATGTGCAAAATCACAGATCCAGAACCTGCTTTGTGTAGCTAGTTGTTTTATCACAACATTTTTAAAAAGATAGCTATGTACATTTAACTTTAGTACCTGGAAAAAAATTCAGAAAGTCATCAAGAGATTGATTTGCAAACAAGGAGTATATGCTAGCTATTTCTCAGCATGGCTTATTCCAAATAAATTTCACTGGATTAATCTGATCTCTTTAGACAGAGTGACATACCTGAAAAATGATGGGCTGTGGGTGTTTGAGAAGAGGGAACGAAAATAAAATATATAAGGAGACTCAGATACATGTAAAATTAACTTCATGTTAGTTTATTCTAGACACATGAACACATACTACTTTTCCAAATAATTCCCTAGTCCCATTCGAGGCTCAATTACCTCCTCTATAAAATATAAGGGTGAGCTAGATTAGCGTTTTTCAAATTGTGTGCCATGGCCTTTTTGCGGGTCATGAGAGTAACCTAGTAGGTAACAATTAGCAATTTAAAGAATACGGAGTAAACTGGAATAGAAACCATCAGAGTAGTAAGGGTAAGGGTAAGGGTAGGGGTAAGGGTAAGGGTAAGGGTAAATACTCTTTTGTGTAACTTTTGTTTCAATTGTGTACTGTGTGTGTGTGTGTGTGTGTGTGTCTGTGTGTGTGTGTGTTTAGTGGGATGTAAAATACATTTCTTACTGTGGGTTGCAGTAAAAAACACCCCAAAGCCACTGGATGTATTGATATCTAAGATCGCATTTTAATGTTTTTTCTTGCCTCAGCTAACACTTATGGCACATACCAGGTGTCTACAGTCCCTTCTGGATGTAACATAATCTTAGATGAGGCACCCAATTAACAAAGACATATAAATGTTGAAATTATTAGTTCGATAGATTACGGTACTAGTTTGCCTATTCATATAACAATAAAGTACAGTTCAATGACATCACATATGCATTTAACTTAAGTAGGTTCAACTAGATGTATTTAGCAAGCACAAAATTAAAAACATATTTACTTTGGCTCCTAAATGTAAATCAAAACCTTCAGTGGTGCTCTTCTGAAAACAACAACAACAAAACAAAACAGAAAACCACCAGTAATCCTTTCCAACACTATGAAAAAAGCTATTTAGAATTTATTAAGAGTTGGCAAGTAACCACCAAGCCACATGCATGGTACTTAAGAGAAATTAGAAATAATATGATTTTACATAATAGACTCTAAAAACTCAGCCCTGTGTGAGCTTCAACCACATTGGAATTCCATTGTAAAATAGGAGCTTAGATGGCTGCCCTTCTCACCTTCCTTCTGAAGAGCATAGGTCATTTTTTTTCTTTTTAACCCCATTTTCTTCCTCTTCCACCTCTTCCACTTCCCCCCTTTCTCTACCCTCCCCATCCTTTTTTTTTTTCTTTTTACCACAATTGAACCTTAACCATCCTATCTAATAAAAGAGTAATATGCAAAGTAACCATACCTCCGCTACACCCACAAGCCACGGCCACCAGCCAATCAGGAGCAAATATGTAAATAAACCTAACCAAGATGGCTGTGGCCACAGAGAGCAGGAGGGAGGCTTGGGTTTCCCCAGCAATAGAGGAAGCCAAGCTTTCTGCACAGCCTGGCCAGCCCAGGCCTCCACTCCAGGCTACAAAGTTTCAATTGTAGAAGATAAATAAATCCCAGATACCAGGGCCTCCATTTGGGTTCCTGGGGGGTGTGGCCAGCCTGAAAACCACCACAGGCCCCTTGCCCAGGCCACCCCACGCCCCAAGGGAATCCCCACCCTGATGCAGGACACCCTTCAAGGCAAACCAGCTGGCCCCCACCCATGCACCAGACCTCTATCCTATCTAGTAAGAGAGTAATATGCAGATTGACCATCACTCCAACACACAAGATGGCTGCCCCAATGTAGTCAAAGATCCTGCCCCCATATGAACACAACATGGCCACCACAAGATGGCCAGCAGGGGAGGGCAGTTGGGGGGGGACCCAGGCCTGCAAGGGAGACCAGTTGGGGGTACCAGGCCTGCAGGGGAGGGCAGTTAGGGGCAAACAGGCTGGCAGGGGAGCAATTAGGCATCAATCAGGCTGGCAAGAGAGTGGTTAGGGGGTGATCAGGCTGGCAGGCAGAAGTGGTTAGGGGCAATCAGGAATGTAGGTAGGTGAGCAGTTGGGAGCCAGCAGTCCTAGATTGTGAGAGAGATGTCCAACTTCCTGTTTAGGCCTGATCCTGGTGGGCAGTTGGACATCCCTTGAGGGGTCCCAGATTGGAGAAGGTGCAGGTTGGGCTGAGGGACACCCCCTGTGCATGAATTTCATGCACCAGGCCTCTAGTCTATAATAATAAAAGGGTAATATGCTAATTAGACTGGAAGTCTTCCAGGAGTCATTCCAGATGTCCTTCCTGATGAAGCCAGGGCCAGGGGGAGCCAGCCTGGGTCCTGTGTGCCTGCTGGCGGCCAGAGGAGGGAAGCCCGGGTCCTGGGTTCAGGAGGGAAGTTGGTGCCAGCAGCCGGGGGAAGGAAGGCCTACTCTTGCACAAATTTTCATGCATCAGGCCTCCAGTTTTATATAATTCATTAAAAATGTCATATGTAACCTGTATGTGAGTTATGAAGCCTAGTAATAAAGTAAACCCACTATCAACTTAAGAACAAGAAACTACATGTAAAACTAACTTCATGTTAGTTTATTCTAGTGTAGGTGCTGTTCCATCAAATCCTTGTCATCTCTTTCCCCAAAAGGTAACAACCTGAGTTTCATATTTATTACTTCTTTCTACTCTTGTCTCCAGTACATAAGTGTATCTCTAAATAGTATCTTTTGCTTTGGTTTATAATGACTTTATTAAAATGGCATGAAGCTTTGAGTATATTTGACAATTCACGCATGGCACATATGCCAGAAGTTCTCTTGGATGGAATTTCCTCATTTTTTTTACATCATGGCAGTGTCAGACCCTGCACTGACCTGTGACTGGCTTGAGGATGGACGCTGCTCTGTTCCCACTATACAACCCCAACAGCACATCTGTGGCTTCTCCTTAACATGTTAGTCTACCACTTCACATAGGTTAGAATCTCTACTGTAAGGTGCACCTTGTCTAGGCGAAGGATTGCCAGGTCTCAGGGTGCTAGAAAGCTTAATTTCAGAATGTAGTTTTTCAAAATAGTAATGCCAATTTTTAGTCTAAGTAGCAAAATATGTCCCTTGTGCCACATCCTCACTATAGTTATATTAGACATTAATTTTTTCCAGTTTAGTGAATATGAATTATATCTTATCTTGCTCTTATTTGTATTACTAATGAGTTTGAGCATTTTTTCATATAATTATTTGCCTCATATATTTACTTTTGGTGATATGCCTCTGCAAATATTCTACCCATTTTTAATTTGGTTTATTTTTTTTCTTATTGACATGTAAGAGTTCTCTGTGTATTCAGTATAATACTTTCTTGGTTATTTGTTGTCTTAGTCAGCTAGGCTGTCATAAACAAAATGCCACAGACTTGCTTAAACAACAACAACAAAATTATTCCTCATGATTCTGGAGCCTGGAAGACTGGTCAGGGTGCCAGTGCAGTTGGTTTCTGGTGATAACATTACTCCTGGCTTGCAGAAAGACACTTTCTCATTTCGTCCTCACATAGAAGAGAGAGAGAGAGAGAGAGAGAGAGAGAGAGAGAGAGAGAGAGAACTTCTTCTAAGGGCACTAATCCCATCATGAGGACCCCATCCTTATGAACTTATCTAACCCTGATAAGCTCCCAAAGGCCCCCCTCTCCAAATATGACCACAGTAGGGGTTAGGGCTCCAACATATGAATTTGGGGTGTAAAAGGGAGACACATAATCCAGTCAATAGTATACGGAACTTCTAGTTTTCTGTTGATCTTTTCACTTTGGTTATGGTAAATTTTTTTACAAATAATAGTAAGCTTGCTCACAAAGTTATATTTTTGTAGAACAAAGTTGTATTATAAGTACTTTTAAGAGTTTTAAAGCTTGACTTTACTAATTTAATTTTTAATCCATTTGGAATTTGTTTTTGTGAACTGCTGGAGGTAGAGATTCATTTTCATTTTTGTCCACATGGACAACAGTCCAAGTACCATTTACTGTGTGGTCCATACTTCCCCAATGAACTGCTGTGCCACCTGTGTCATAGTGAACACTTATGGCAAATTCTATCAGGTTGCCATGTAAAAGTGGACCTGTCTCTGAGTTTCCTATTCTGTTGCATTGATCAATTTGATTATCCCTGTGCCAGTACACTGTCTGAGATACTATCCTATATAATAAAAGCCTAATATTCTAAGTGACTGGTAATCCGTTCAACCAATCAAAGCATAATATGCTAATGATATGCTAAGGCAGCTCAAATGACATGCACTGACCACCGGGGGGCAGACATTCTGACAGGTAGGTTAGCTTGCTGCTGGGGTCCAGCTGATCAGGACTGAGCAAGATGGCATGGACACACCCTGGAGCCCTCCTGAGGTCCCTCACTGGCTGGCCAACCTCCCATGTCCCTCCCAGGTCCAGTTGTGCACCACTGGTGGGGTCCCTCGGCCTGGCCTGTGCCCTCTCACAATCTGGGACCCCTCAAGGATGTCGGAGAGCCAGTTTTGGCCCAATCCTGCAGGCCAGGCTGAGGGACCCCCTGGTGCACGAATTTGTGCACCGGGCCTCTAGGACATTTATAATACTTCTTAACATACAGAATAGCAAAATATTCCAGGTTATTATTCTTCTTTACAAAATCTTGACAATTCTCTGGCCTTTGTTCTTACATGTAAAATTTAGAATCACTTTATCAAGTTCCTTTGAATTTTTTTTATAAATGCAATAAGCTATAATTAAAATTGGGAATAACTGAAATTCTTACAATATTAAGATTTTCTATCCAAGATCATGGTTTACTTCTCCATTTATTAGTTCTTCTGTGTATTTCATTAAAATTTTAAATTTTTATCAAATGGGTCTTAAATGTTTCATTATATTTATTTCTAGGTATCTTATATTTTGTTGAAATCATATATAATTTTTGTTTTGTTTCCCATATATAGATGTCTAATTCATTTTTAAGTATTGGTTGTATATCTGGTCATTTTAGTAAATTTTCATTTTAATTCCAAATGCCCCCTAAAGACTTTCATGTATAAAATAAGATAATTTGAGAATAATAGCATTCTGTTTCATCTTTTCCAATTTTAATTTAATTGCATTAAAAAGCTTTATTATTGTACTAGCTAGGTCCTCCAGTAAAATGTTTAATAGAATTAGTGACAGTGGGCACCTTTGTCTGCTTTCTGATTTTAAAGAATATTCTTCTAACTTTTGACAATTAAGAGTCAATATTTATTATAGATTTTTCTAAAAAGTTTCCTTTATTCCTAGTTTTCTAAGAATTTTGTTTGGGTGTTAAATCATGAATGAATGTTGAATTTTATCAAAATTTTTATATATATTTCTTCTGTAATCTATTAGTAAAGTAATTATATTGATCAAGCTTGTAAAGTTAAACTTTCCAAGGATTCTGGAGACAAACTAAACTTGGTCACGCTGAATTAGTGTTTCTCATGCACTACTTATATAGTTTTCTAATGATTTGTTTAAGATTGTCAAGTTCATGATTATGAGTAGAATTAGACTATAATTTTTTCATTCTTTTACTCTTGTATTGTTAAATTAAGTAATATTAGCTTTATATAATAATTTGGAGAGTATTTCCTTCTATTTAATTTTCTAGGAAAATTTAAATTTGAAAGAATATGTCCTTTGACTATTTTTGCAGAACTTGGGTGTAAAACTACCTGTTCCTAGTATTTTCTAGGTGAGATTTTCAACCACTAATTCAGATTTTATTTTTTTTTTTAATTATGATAGTACTACTTGGATTTTCTGTTTCTCCTTTTGTCAGATATTGAAATTCAGATTTTTTAAATATTTGTCTTTTCTGTTTATAGTTTAATATTTATTAAAATACAGTTATTCATATTTATCTTTTATTTTTAAATATGTTACATCTTAGCCCCCTTTTGTTGTTCTGAATGCTGATTATAAATATCCTTTTACTTTTTAAAATGACTCTCTGTTGGAGGATTTTGTATTTCATTAGTCTTCTTAAAGGATTAGCATTTGTCTTTATTCATCCTTTATATTACATTACTATTTTTTTACATTAACTTTTTTTTAGATATTTTTTAATTGAATTTTAGGGAGAAAGAAAGGGAGAGGGAAAGAGAGAAAGAAATATTGATCACAGAGAAAATCATTGATTGGCTGTCTCCTGCACATTCCCCACTAGGGATTGAGCCCAAAACCTAGGCATGTGCCCTGACTGGGAATCGAACCAGTGACCTTTTGGTTCATGGGTCGACTTTCAACCACTGGGCCACACCGGCCAAGCCACATTAACTTTTGATCTTCATTACTTCTTTCAAATACATTTGTTGGGTTAATTCTATTGTTATAGCCTATTTAAGGGGTTGGCAAACATTTCCATAAAGGGCCTGATTATAAATGTTTTAGGTCTTATAATGTAAGCCATACAGTTTCTGTTGCAGCTATTCAGTTTATGCCATTGTAGTAGGAAAAGAGCCATAGCAATATGTACATGGACATGGTTATGTTCCAATAAAAATTTATTAACAAAAACAGGTGCAAGATTTGGCTCTTGGGTCACATAGTTCATTTAACCTTGGTCTAGTTTTTTGATTCTCAACAGTTGGTCTGTAGACTTCTTCAAGGTTGTGGGGTCCCTGAGAATCTTTCAGGAGGTAAGGCTAAAACTATTTGCACAGCCCTAGCTGGTTTGGCACAGTGGATAAAGTGTCGGACTGCAGACTGAAGGGTCTTGGGTTCGATTCCGGTCAAGGGCACATGCCTAGGTTGCGGACTTGATCCCCAGATGGGGGTGTGCAGAAGGTGGCCAGTCAGTGATTCTCTCACATCAGTCATGTTTCTATCTCTCTCTCCCTCTCCCTTTCTCTCTGAGGTCAATAAAAATATATTTAAAAAGCTATTTGCACAATAATGCTACGTTGTTATTTGACTTTTTCACCAGGTTACCTTAAATTGACAGTGCAAAAACAAGGGTGAATAAAGTTGCTGGAACCGCAGCACAAATCAAGGCTGTGGTCATTATATTTCTTGCCAGTGCACTCTTGCTATAAAAATGAATGCCAATTTTATTTAAGAATGCCTTTAATGAAATAGTACAAATTATTTTCTTGCATTTTGATCTCTGGTTGCATGTTTAAAATATTCTGCCTGTGGAATTGGGATTTATACATAAAGCACTTATGTAATTGTTGGAGTTGCAAGCTCAACTAGCCATTTTCATCACGAAACACCATTTTAACTTTAAAAAAGAACTAGACAGATTATGGGTACTCAGCTTCTAATATTTGGCAGACATTTTTCCAAAAATGAATGAAATGATCCTGAAAACAACTGAAAATATTTATTACCAATGTCAAAATTTGAGCTTTCAAGTAAAATTGGAATTTAGCATTGTATCTGTCAGTGAGCTTGACAGCTTGCCAATACTTAAAGGCTGTTCAAATGAAATCAGTGGTGATTTTAATAAGTGTGTTTTTCTCTTATAAGGTAATAAAATATGTCAACATTCAGAAGATCTTTGCAACTTAGTGTACCAATATTTTCTTGATTATCAACACATAATATTACAAAATCATGCATGGGTAAAAAATCCTTTTAAAGTGCAAGACATACTGATAGTTCTCAGTGTAACAGACCATGAAAGATTCACTGATGTGGTTTCAGATTCCACATTGCAACTAACCTTTAAAAGATTATCACTAGTGGAGATTTGGCATAGTATCAAAGAAAAATTTTTCACGATCATGTAAAAAGGCTGTTAAAATACCCTCCTTTTCTCGATACATGTCTGGGTGAGGCCAGATACTTTTGTACATTTCAACCAAACTGATGTTTTATAACAGGTTAAATGCAGAAACAGATGTGAAAATCTAGTTCTTTTCTGTTGTCAGACATTAAAGAGATTTTCAATAATGTAAAACAATTCTAAGTTTCCAACTAAATTCTTTAGTTTGGGAAAATATGTTTTATTAAAATGTAAAGTATATATGATGTGTTATTATTTTTAAATGAGTTCATAAGTGTCTTAAAAATTTACTTCTAATTCTATAAATATTGACAGTTATAATTACATGAAAAAAGCTCTTTTTAATTTAATTTTATTTCTATTTTAATTGGTTGAAATTACCATAAAATATATTAGATATGAATGCGTCACGGTTGTGGCTTAATAAATATTATTTAATTATTGGGGGAAAAACTAAAAATAAAAGCTCTTTAGGGGCCTTGATAATTACTAAGAGTGTTACATGTATTAACACTTAAATGTTTGTGAATAACTGGACTAGATTATTAAATTGGATATGTAACCTATTATTATTTAGCCTTTATTCTTTTTTAATGTAATAATAATTTTTTAATAATAATTTTAGATTATAAATGGCCCTCACAATCTGTTTGCACCTGCTTCCCATAAGATTTAGTATACAATATTGTCGTATCCCTCATTTATAGATAAATTTTACATGGTATAAATGTTCGTTTGAACCCATGTTCGTTTGAACCCATGAGTAAGTTCAAGTGTTCATTTGAACCGATGTTCATTTGAACCCATGAGTATGTTTTTAATTTCCAAAAATGTGCAGATTTTAATTTATCTTTGTTATTGACCTCTAATTTAATTTCACTCTGGAAAGAGAATATTATCTGTATAATAACCATTCTTTGAAATTTGTTGTGACTCAGTTTATGTCTTAATAGGTGGTAAAATTTATAAATATCTCATATGTATTGACTATAATATATATCGTCTATTTTTAGGGTGAATTCTATAGATGCCCATTGCATCATTTTTGAACATGAAAAGCTTAATTCTTCTCTATCTTTACTAATGTATTGTTTACTTGACTTAATCAATAATTGAGGGAACATGTTAAAATCTTTCACTGCAATAGGGATTTTGTCCATTTCTCCTTGTAACTCTATAAATATTTTCTCATATTTTGAGTCTACTTTATTATGTCAACTCAAGCATGGTATATTATACATTTTTGGTAAATGAAAATTGTTATAATTAAATGGAAAATCCTATTACTTTTCAATGATGTTTATTTTTTTTACTTAAAGTTTATTTTTTTAACATTAATATAGCTACTCTACTTTTATTGTGGTTAGTATTTACCTATTTTTATGCTATTAATTTCAACCTTTCTATATCTTTAAAAGTTACTGGTATTTCTTGTAACAGTATGTCAATGGATCTTATTTTTAATCAATATGGCAAACTGTCATTTAATTAGCACATTTACCTGTATTTATTATAAATAATGATACTTTTAGATTGTTTCTACCAACTTGCCTTTTTTTAATTGCTTCTTATTACTGATAGAAAGTTAATTTTTTTTAATTATTACACTTCACTTTCCAGTTTAAAAGTTATTTATACTATTTCTATAATTTAAAGGGCACTCTTGGAATTTTTACTTGCATGCTAACTTAATGTGGTATATATTTTACAACTTCTTATCCTGAATAATATAAAAATTTTAGAACATTTTTACTCTGATCAACCCCAATCTTCACTGATGTGGTAGCCAGGCCCAGTATTTCAATCCTGTCTCTTTAAACCCCATAAATTAAATATTATTTTAAATTAATTTATACAGACAACATACTTTAAAACTTATTTTTGAGTTTAGTAAATCATGTGTTCTTATATTTTCTTACATTGCTACCATCCCTCCTAGACTAATTTTTATTTGACTTGAAGCATATTCTTTCTTTAGAAGTTCCTTTAATGAAGATTTGCAGATGATAAAATGACAGTAAACGTGTTTTGTTTATGCTAAAACCTTTTTATATCCTCATTTTTTGAAAGATAATTTACTAGATATACAATTCTAGGTGTATAGCTATTTTCTTTCAATATATTTTTTTCTGCTTTTATTGTGTCTGTTATTGCTGTTGCAAACTCTGCTGTCGGTAATTGTCATTCTTTTGCAAGTGATCTCTTCTCACTGGCTGCTATTAAGATTTTTCTTTTTGTCTCCAATAATTGCAGAGCCACTACACTATGTCTAGATGTAGATGTCTTCTTATTTTTACAACTTAATAAAATTTTGCTCACTCTTATCAGTTCCAGGAAGTTCTGAGCTGTTAATTGACTATTAAAATTCATTCATTCCCTCTAGTTTCTCTTTATGACTCCTACTAGATATCTGTTAGACTTCTCATTCCAGCTCCTAGGTCTCTTACCCTATCTTTCATACTATCCACTTGTCTCTCTGGATGACATGTAATAATCTATTCACATCTACATTTATTCCACTAATTCTTTCTCTACCGGTATCTGTTTCTAAATTAAAATGATATTTTTATCTTTCAATTTTTTAAAAATATATTTTTATTGATTTCACAGAGGAAGGGAGAGGGAGAGAGAGATGGAAACATCAATGATGAGAGAGAATCATTGATTGGCTGCCTCCTGCATGCCCCCTACTGGGGATGGAGCCCGCAACCCTGAGCATGTGCCCTTGACTGGAATCAAACCTGAGACCCTTTGGTCCACAGGCCGACACTCTATCCACTGAGCCAAACCAGCTAGGGCTAAATTTTGTTTTTATTCCCAAAGCTTTTAAGGGATTTTTCAGGACTCCTGTAAATTATCTCATCTTATGCCCTATACATATTTTGTATACTTTAATATTTGATATTGTATACCTACCAATTTAATAACTGAAGTCCTTGAAAAATCTAAATCTTTGTTCATTGTTTCAGCTGACATTCCTTCATGGTCACAGGTGTTCATATTTAAGTGATCTTCATCTATGGGAACCACCAAGCTCTAAATTAGGAATGACTTCCTTTAAAAAAAAAAAAGTTATTCATTTGCTTCTGCCAGAAAATTACCAAGCAGAGAGTATTCATTCTCATTTGAGGAGCCTGAGTTAATGTGAAAATACTAAGTTTAGCTTTCCCATTATAGCTGTTAGGTTTTTTATAATAAAAAAAAAAAGGGGGGGGGACCACTGGAGTATTTTAGGAAGAAATTAACTTGTCTCACATAAATTTTAAAAAGATCACTCTGGCTTCACAATAAAAATAGACTATAGGAAAGATTCTAGGCATGGGGAAAAATAGGTAAGATCATGAGCAAAAGACTGACTATAGTAATGGGGCATGGAATTTAAGCCAGGCAGTGAGGGAAGTAAGATCCCCAAGTAGAGGGATGCAGAAAAGCTGGTAGAATCAAGGATGGGGGATCACAATGGGATTAAAGAATTGTTGGAGATGGACCAGAGGGAGTCAGCTGTACAGATAAGAACTGATACTGAATGCATGAAACTGAGATTATCCGGAGGTTTTAGCTATTGATAATGATAAGGTCAAGATTACCTACGGGAGTGTGTGGCTGAGATAGGTTGGAAGTCAAGAGCACTAGAGAATTGATCAATGACTGGCGAGACCAGAATGTTCCAAGGATCATCTACTTACACATTGACAGCCCCAAGAATTAAAAATTAAAGCAAGAAGGGAAATGCCTTTGTCTTGGTTGACATGTACAGACAATGACACTTTACTCAATCATCATGATACCTTGAAGAAGAAAATAAACAATTAGTGTTTCCAATTTAAAAAAAAAATAACTTGGTAAATGACTGCCATAGCTCCCCAAATTCTATTTGGCATAAAAATTTCAAAATCTTCTAGGAGATGGCGATTATTCACTTTTTAATGGGTGATATTTCTATATTATGTTTTCTTCTCCTACATGAAGATCCCACTGTCAGAAAGGTCATATTGATTTCCTAAAATCAAGTCTAAGTATTACCTAGTCAAAGTTTAGTTCTTTTTCCCTTATAATGCTGTTTTATACCAAGTTTATTTTGCTGTTCTTTCTGTCCTTTCAATTTCTCTACATCCATCTCAAACACTTGAAAACATTTGTCATATCCAATGCATTTATCCAATTCTGTCATTATTCAGTAGAATTACACACACTTTCTTTAATCTCTTCTTGATAAATTATTTCCAGTAACCATTTAGCATTATTCTGCTCTGGATTCTATATTTCTTTTTCCTTATGGTGTTAAAGTTTATGCAACTGTGGTAACCCAGCCTTTTAAAAGGTAGAGGTCTCTGTTTCCTGCACTGAGACCCAAGGACTCTAGATCTGTTTCTAATTGTGTCTAAGGCAATTTCTGCCTCCTCATCCAGTGTTACCTATGGCTGGCCCAAGCAAATGATCACCTATTTAAAACAATTTATGTTCTTATAAAATTATACCTTACAATTTGCTCCTCAGTTTCTTCACAATTTCAACCTCATGATTTACTGTCACCTTTATCTGGTTTGCTTCATTTTCCAAATCACTAACAAAGGCAAATGAATAAACAAATGAGGACTTACTACTGGCTTTGAAACCCATCTATAGAAAAGCTTCCTCTCCCACGCCCAGTCAGTCTTTAGTTTACAAACACTGTCTGACATTTTGCTGTAGAGCAGACAATATGTGTGCCAGATGCGTTCATATAGTACATTGTCTCCTTGAGTGTTCACATCAACTCTTTGAAGATGTTTTTCATATGTGAAAACTAAGGCTCAGAGAAAGGAATAAACTACAGAAGGTCACACAACTAAATTAACGGCAGAGCAAGGATTTGAACTCAATTTTTCCAGCTCCAAGTCTATTTCTTATCCCACTATGCAATCTAGAAAATACTGATTCTTGTTGCTTATTTTACCTTTAGGTTAGCCTCTTTAAATAAGCATGTCTAAATATGGGTTTAATTTTATCTTTATCTAAAATATGTCATCAGTTGTTTGAGCATATGATACACAGGAATTTTTCATCACTTATCCTATACTAAATGGAAGCAAATGAGCTTAGGTTAGGTTGATTTTTATTTTTTTAACCCGAGTTTTCTAGCAAAGCCCATTTATATAACACTCTGCTTACCTGGAGAGGTGAAATCCTAGAAATGCTTTTCTGCCCAAAGATGAAAACATCTAGTACTTTCAGAGCAGATCTTCACCACTGTGAGAGGCTCCACTTGAGTGAGCCCCTCTTGTTAAGAAAACATGGGAAAGGGGCGTGAAGATTCATCACCACAGAAAAGGCCATAGTAAAGCCCTACTGTGGCTTGAACAAGGTGGCACATTTTGGCATCCATAATATAGAAAGTTCTGGAAGTGGAGCTGACCAATTTTAATGAGGAAATCAAGGCTGTTTCTTTAAGATTCAAGGTAAGAGGTAGTTCTCATATTGGACTATAGTTGCTCTGTTGAAGGTCCACTTACATGAGAGGTCCCCAGAGACCCCAAAGTCAAACCTACTAGTAAGTCTAGGGACACGGGGACTGGCTGTGACTTGACCTCAATACAAACACCTAAAGGTTGGGTTGCAGAACTGATTCCAGCATAGCCGGTACCTGTGTCTGAAAGGCCCTCTGGATCTAGCCACTCTGGAACAGTGCTGGGGTTTGAAGAAAAATATAGCTATGCAACTAAAATTGCAATTAAATCTGTTATTTTGATTTCCTGGGAAATACATGCAGGCCCCACTGTATCCCCATGGGTGTGGGGCTGATACATGGAATCGTCTGTCATCCTCCGGACAGTGCAATCCCCCAGAGTTCCTGGACAATTCCAAATTGGGTGGACCTCAAAAGTGAAATACTAAACTTCCTGAACATAAATGCAAATGGGATTTCAAGCAATTGCTTTAAAAACTAAAACTGATTTGTTGTTGTAACCTCAGCTTGGAAAACAAGAGGTTTCATGTGCATACTGTACTCTTGCTGTATTTTCCTAGCTACCTCTTTAGGAGTTTCTTTGCCCCTCTTTTTTTCCTCCCCTTTCAAACTCTTTTCTACCTGGTTAATCTTTCTAAGACATCAACTTTGCCCCAAAAGTCTGCAATGGCTTCTTATTGCCCACAAAACAGTATCCACACTCTCATCCTGTCTTTTGACACAGTCCACATTCAGATCTCTAACCCCTGAAAGGATGTGGAAAGAAATACATACATTGAGTGGACAGATTATTATGATCCCTGAACGCATAATAAATAATCTGGCCACTTGGTATATATCTATATAATAAAAGGCTAATATACAAATTGTCCCCTCGACCAGGTGTTCAACCAGCAGGCAGGCAGGCCAACCGCCCATGTCCCCTCCCCCTGGCCAGGCTGGCCAGACCCTACCCATGCATGCACCAGACCTCTAATATACATATATGTATATGTATGTATATACATATATACCGAGTGGCCAGATTATTATGCATTCAGAAATCATAATAATCTGGCCACTCAGTGTATGCATTATCTAGTAGAGGCCCAGTGCACCAATTCATGTACCTTGAAAGGAACTGCAGGTTGTGAGGCTGCAGTTGGTACGGGGGAGGGTCTTGGCCCATCCTCCACACCTCTGCCTGGCCCCTCCTGCTGTGGCCCCTGGTTCCCTGTTGGCTGGCAGTCCTGCTCCTGCCACTGCCACTCCCATGTGCTGACAGTGCGCACCTGCTGACAGCACGAAGTCATTGGGGCTGGTGCCAGCAGCAGGTGTGAGCAGCAGCTGCTACCCCAATCACCCCTCAGGAGCAGGGGGAGGTGGAGAAGCCCTCAGGGGTGATCAGGGCCAGCAGTTGCCACTTGCACCCCTGATGGTGTCGAGCAATAGGGACTGGCAGCAGGTGTGAGCGGTGGCTCCAGCACTGGCTGCGGGTGTGAATGGGGCCACTGCTGGCAGTGGGTGCACGCAGGACCGGCAGCAGATACAAGTGCCGGGTGGGACCATGGAGCAAAGAATTTTCAGTAACCACCAGAGGCTTGCCTTGATGACAGTGACTGGTGCCCCACCTCAGTTTGGTGCCCCCGTTCACCTGCTCCACCATCCCACCACAACCAATGCCCACCATGTTCTGCACTCTGCCACCTGCTGCTGATGCCTGCCATAATCCGTGCATGCCCCCTGGTGGTCAGCACATGTCATAGCGACCAGTTGTTCGGTTGTTCTGCTGTTCAGTCTATTTGCATATTAGGGTTTTATATATATTGGCCCAGTGCACGGGGGTAGGGGGGTGGGGCGTGTCCCTTAGCTTGGCCTGCACCCTCTCCAATCTGGGATCCCTCGAGGGATGTCCAGCAGTAAGCCTGCTCGCCCCCAACTGCCTCCCACTGCTGGCCTGCTCACTTCCAACTGCACCCTGCCCCCGCCGGCCTGACCACCCCCAACTGCCCTCCCCTCCTGGCCTAATCACCCCTAACTGCCTCTGCCTCGGCCCTGCCACCATGGCTTTGTCTGGAACGAAGTCCGAAAGGCCTCCTGGTCTAATTAGCATATTACCCTTTTATTAGTATAGATTTTGTGAGACACTTTATATTGCTATTCTCATTTAATTTCCTTTTCAACTTTATTTCCCACTACCATCTTAATTGAGGGGTGGCGAATTACATACAGTAAAGTACACAACTCAGTAAATTTTTATATATGTTATCCACCCAAGAGACTGTTATTGAAATAAAGTTTCAGAACAATTATCAGTCCCCCTAGGAATCTCCCTCATTCCCCTGTCAGACTATGCTCCCCAAAGGGTACCACTATTCTGACCATTATCACCAGAGATTAGTTTTGCCTATTCTGAACTTCACATAAATGCACTTATATGGTGTGTACTCTTTTGTGTCCATCTCCCTTCACTCAGCCTTATTCTTCCATTCAACATAATAAGATATCACTATAGAGTTGTTCGTTTGTTTTAAATACACATAGTATTCTATCATGTGAATATAACAAACTTAATTATTTAATCTTTTATTGACAGACAAATATTTTTTTCTCTTTGGGGGCTTTTATGAATAAAACTACAATGGATAGTCTTGTATATGTCTTTTTGTAAACATACTCACTTATTTGTGTTGGGTATATTCCTAGAAGTAAAATTTCTGGGTTAGACGGTGCATGAGTATTTGGGTTCATAGAAACTACCAGTTTTCCAAACTAGTTGAAATACTTTATACTCCAACCAGGAAGTAATGTATGAGAATTTCATTTGTTCCACATCTTTGTCAACCCTTGGTATTGTAAGTTTTAATTTTCACCATTCTGCTAAGTGCATTGTAGTATCTCATTATGATTTTAATTTCGATTTCCCTGCTGACCAATCACATTGGCCACTTTTTCGTATCTGTATTAGCCATTTGAATATCATTTTTATAAAGTGCCTATTCAAGTTGTTTGACCATTTCTTTAATTAAGCAATTGTCTTTTTCTTATTGTTCTGTAGAAGCTCTTTATATATTCCGAACATGAGCTCTTTGCCAGATATTTTACATATATTTAAATATTTATGCATATATAAATGTAGATGTAATGTTATGGAAATATCTTCTCTCAGTCTGTGGCTTGTCTATTTATTCTTTTAATGGCATCTTTTCATTGACAAGTAGTTCAGTTTATCAACCTTTTGTTCTATGATTAGTGCTTTTTGTGTCTTAATAAATCTTTCCCTTCCCAAGATTATAACAATATGGCAATATTTGCTCTTGTTCTCTTCTAGAAGTTTCATTGTTTTTTATTTTATTTTCAGGCTTATAATTCATTTTAAATAATTTCTTATGTTTGATGAGATCTCAGTACCCACTTTGAATTCTTCTACTATAGGTTGAGAGACTCATTGCTGTGTCCTAACTTCTCCTCCACTCCTGCCTAGAATTCAGTTATCTCCTGTATCTAAGTCCTCAAATCTGGTTCCACCTGTAGTCTAGACTCCTCAGCCTAAAGTGCACTTAACATTTACTGCTTTACACTGTAAGCTAATTTTACATATGCTTTACCTTGCTTGTAACTAGATTGCATAACAGTTGATGGTAGGAATTGCCCATAAAGGTCAACCAATACATAACATTCCACAAATATGAGATGGTAGATGATAAACATGTGCACCTTTTTTTTAGACCATCATGTGGACCTGCTGAGGATTATCTGCTGTACAGACATTTCTGTGAGTGTTGCCGCTGTCACGCTCTAGATGTGTCAAGTTGAGTGGGATGATTTTTAATTTCATTAAGGTGGTATTGTCAGGGCTTCCCAAGAGTATTTTCTTTGTTTATATCCATAATGTTTAGATATACACTACCTTCTTTACACATTACACACTTTTGCTTAATTGTTAACATTCCTCAGTGTTCCTAATGTCTTGACTAGTGTGTTTTATTTTATTTTATCATTATATAGAAAGTACAGGTAATTTTTATGTAGTTTCTATAAAAAATTGAATGAAAGGGGAGAGAAAGTATCAAACATATTCAAAGCCCCCTGCACACTCGCTTTCCCACTTTTCACAGAGAGGAACAATCAGTGGGTCTAAACATCTGTCTTCCTTATCAGCTGTTTTATCTCTGTCATCTAGATCTGTGGATTTCCAAATATGTCAGTGTACCTGTTCAAATTTTATCCTGCTTTGTGACTCTAACAGAAGCGTCAGTATTTTTGAAAGTGTTTTTTCATGCCCCTTTTCTTAAAGGAGTTTAAAAACAAAGCATTATCTCACTTATTCTGATTTATATTAGTTGCCTTGCTTGCTTTTGCTTTCTATATGAGGTGCAAATGCCTGTTCTTCAACTTAGCTCCTTTATTCAGCTTATTCGCTCTGGTTTTATCATAATTATCATTTCCTCTTAAAAAAAAGAATAGGTATTATGAGAAATTTCTCTAGGGTTCCCTCCCAATTTCTTCACTGCCATTACAGAGCCCCTGTCCCATCAGTCTTGATCAGGCACGTTGGATACTCTTACACTTTGCATTCTTCTTTTCTCAGAGCAATTGTAATCTGCTTTAATTATGGTGGGTACTCCAGCAGCCTGCCCTTCTCCTGGGTCTTAGTATTCCCTCCTTCAATACCACACTCACTGGATTCTTATTTTAATTCCCCAAAATTAGCTCTCTTGAATTCTAATGCCCTAATAGGACTGCCTGCATTCTGGTTATGAGCACGATCCCACCAGGTTTAGAAATGCCGAGGAAGGCAAAGCTTTCTGCATTTCTGCATACCTCGGATTGCTCTCGTTCATTTCTCAGAATCCTTCCAGGCCTCAGGCTTCGCCTTTCTCTCTGCTTAAATTGCTGTGGCAGGTCCTTCCACAGGTAAGAGAAAATGTTGTTTCAGATGCCTGATATATGACATGACTTTTGACCATCTTATCTTTTAAAAAATCTCTTCAGTAAAAGGTATTTTTTTAAATAGCTACTTATTTTTAAATATAATATGTTTTATTCCTCACACTCTACCTGTTACTCAGTTAGGCAGCTTAACTCAGATCCCCTCTGTCCAATACTGTCACCTTCCACGCTTCCTCTCTGTTGTCCATTGGAATTTCACATGGTGGGGAGTATGTGGAGCCAATGGCGATACATAAACATACTCCAGTTCACAGAACCATTTTCTATCAGCACATATAAGCACACACAGACACACACACACACACACACACACACAAACACACACACCAGTAAATAGCTCATCTTTCCTAAAAATTTGCCTTTGATCATCTCAAAACAACAAATAAATATTTATACTCATTTTTAGGAGGGTAGAGATTTCAGAGACTCCATATTTATCTCTGAGAATAAAAGCTTGGGATGCCTGTGCATGGATGAGGGAGACACACCCAGTTAATGACACACTCGTGGTAAGTTCATAGTTGACTTCCAGTCCTGACTCCTATCCTACAACCACGCTGCCTTCCAGGACTTATTACAGTATCAATTGAAATGCATCCAATTACAGTTAAGTGAAACATAACTCAAACTAATTTAAATTAAAAAATAATTTATACTGCCGAAATATGGCAAATATTAAGGTTTAATACAGTCATTCAATACTCCCACCAATTACCTATTTCCAGTTTTTCTCTCTTCTGCCTTTTTTAATGTCACTTCTTCCTAAAGAGGACTCCTATTGTGGTGCTAAGATGAGGTCACCAATCTCCTGGACCTACCTGCTTCCTCTTTCTTGTCCACTTACTTCAAAAAAAAGTAAAAAGAGCATTACTTCAGCATTTCTAGCAAGTCCTGATTGTCCTCTGATTGGACCAGCTTTAGTCATATAGCCCCTCCAACATCACTGAGACTGAACCAGGGAATGCATTCACAAGCTTGGCCTGGTTTACATTCTCTAACCCTAATGTCAGGAGAAGAGCCTGTTTCCTAAGAAATACATGCTTCACAAAATAGAAATTATAGCTACTAGGGAGGGAAAAGAGGAGCATACATTCTGGAGTCAACACAAACACTTGAAATCCATAAAAAATCTTACCCCAAAATATGTTGTTTACTCAATATATACTGAAGGCCTATTATAATAATGACAATAGGAAAAACCCTTCCTAACGACTGCTCTTTATTTAGAAAAAGCAAACACACAATCAGATAGAGTAAAAGCTGTCTCCTGGCTTCTAACAGGAAGTAGCTTGGGTACTTGGTCAAGTCTTAAAGTCTTTCCATTTTTATTTCTCCAAGATTGAAAACAATATTATTTTAGAGACAAATCCAGATAATACTAAAAGTTGCCCAATTGTGGTCCTGTTTAGTCATTTTTTCAAACTTCTACTTCACAAAGACAGAAAAAATTTCTAAATGTTTTGGTCAGATTAAAACAGTGATTGCGCAAGATGATGGAAGCAAATGCTTTTCTGCTACAATGAGCAAACATTCTTCTTTGGGATAATAAATTTATTTAAACGCATAACGTTTAAGGGGTTAAGAAGCAGGACCCAGCCTGTTTGTCTTTGCCTTGGATTATTAGTCATTTAAAATCCCTTTACTGGAGATGATGGTTCCTCAGGGAAGTCTGCCAAATAAGAATGAGAAAGCTCAGGTGAGAGCCAGGGTGAGGGAGGTGAGCATTGCTGGGGAAATAGATACAATGTGCAGCTGTAGGGAGCCTACAAGTAAGCAATTCCTCTCTCTCTCTATCTCTCTTTCGCCTTCCTTCCTTCCTTCCTTCCTTCCTTCCTTCCTTCCTTCCTTCCTTCCTTCCTTCCTTCCTTCCTCTCATTGGATAGCCTTAATGCCAATTTTACCCTTCCACAAAAAATGTTATTTTTTTATTGATCAAATTCTGAGCTAATTTAAAATAGAATTAAATAATAGTTTTCAGAACTTACCTACATTTTCCTATCCTAATATACAAAGCCAGGGGCTGTCACAACCGAAATAACCAGACAGACCACTGAACAGCAGGCTGTGTGGGATGACCAGGCTGGTGGGGGGGGGGAGGGGAAAGGGCGGGAGGAGACAGTTAAGAGCAACCAGGCAGGCAGGGGGGAAGATAGGGGCAACCAGGCTGGCAGGGGGGGCCAGTTTGGGGTGACCAGGCCAGCAGGGGGCAGGCAGTTAGGGGCGACCAGGCAGGCAGGTAGGTGAGCAGTTAGGAGCCAGCGGTCCAGGATTGTGAAAGGGATGTCTGACTGTCAGTTTAGGCCTGATCCCGAGCCAGCGGTCCTGGATTGGAGAGGGTACAGGCTGGGATGAGGGGACCTGCTGTGCATGAATTTCATGCACCAGGCCTCTAGTGTATATTATAAATTGTTCAAGATAATTTATGAATGTCAACCTGAATGGACAGCTTACATTCTCCTTGTTCCTTCAAATGTGTCCTAATATAAAAGATTTTCTTTGGTAACCTCTAAGGAGTTTATAGACATTTAGTCAAAAGTGTTACTCTTTAATTCTGAATGTCCACAGAAATGTGATATTTAGGATTCTGTTTACTTTTCTATCTTGAAATTAAAAATAAAATGTATTTTCTTCTTGGTTATTTATCATAACTGGATTAACAAATAAATAAGTATTTTTCTGAATATTTTATTCAGACTGCAGTACTTGGAATTTTTCATGAGTTTCAAAAACAGCTGTGACTTACCTGTTGCAAGCAATCACTAGCGAGTCCTTTGTTCAGGACTCCAGTTTCCAAGGAGCTAAGTGTGACTTTGACATTTTTTAAAGAATTTTGGGTTGAGTCTTGTAACAGAGTTCTTGACAATACAAAGTTTTCTAGTAAAAAAAAAAAAAAATCAAATACTTCTGAAAAAAGAACCTAGTAGAATTCCTAAGGCATAACTTGAAAGGAATGGCAAATCATGTAACCTTGCCACCAATTAACCTTGACTCTAAGGCCAAAGGTCAGGGCTATTCCTATAGCTAAGTCCTCCAGGTGTGGTGCTAGGATGAAAAGGTGACAATTTGGAGGACAATTTACCAGCCAGACATAATCATCGGAAATGTTGATTCTGTGTCATCCTAAGAATTTATGGAAGCCAGAAGGAAAGCAAATATGTTGTGCTAATTCAAACAGTTATAGCTTCCTTTCCTGTTACTCTGTACAGGAAAACTCCTACAGAAGTTGTAAATCTCACCTTTCTGCCAACTAATGAGATGGTGTCACTATGTGGGGCAATGACCTGAGGGTCCTATGAACAGCAGGCAGCATTAAAAGGGGCTTCCAAAATTTTACCTGGAAACAGAAAACTAATCAGGAAACGAGAACCAACCTCATGTCAATAAGTCATTCTTTTTCAGTGGAGATACTACCTGAACCAACAATTGTGGAAAGGAAAGTTGATTGATTTTCACACTACTAGTTTAATAATTGTGGTAATAGATTTAGCTTAAGCCAGGAACAGTTCTTGTGTCTTTGCCATTATTTTTCATGGATTCATTTATTCAATAAGCAGTTACTGACCATCTAAACACTGTTTCTCTCTAGAGAAACAAAAAAAAGAGTAATGTACACTCCCAGGGAGTTTATCAGTTGTTAAATAAAGGTGCCATAAAAACAAATAAAACAAGTGCTATGAGAGAGAAATGCTGGCTTCATGACCAATAGCAGGATTTGCAAAATGCCTAACTGGAATTCAGAATTTCAACTATGTCCCTGAACCAAACTGATGCTGAAGACCCCAAAAATGATTAAACTGAAGACCATGACCTCATGTTTATAATAGTCAACTAACCACAGACAAAACAAGGTAGGTGGTGAAAGAAAGTCTTCAGACACACACCCCTCTGGCCTGGGCCTTGCTTTTTAAGGTTGCCACCATCCCTGTGGTTGAACTACATTGTTAAAGCCACTCGACTAGGTGTAAGCTTTTAATTTTACATTAAAATGGAACCCCTGGGCTTTCTTGCACATATTCTTAATTAATTAATTTCTTCTTTCATTAAACAATAGAACATATATGAGGACTTCAGGATAAGTGTAGGATGAGGCTTCTGGATCAATTATAAATTATCAACTTGGGATGCCTAGTTATTGCCCCACTCCTCCAACCTCCACCAAGATCCACAATCTCCTATGACAACTGTGTCCCTGCCAGGCTCAGGCTCATCCATAACAAAAGTCTGATTTCTAAGGAAAATCACAATATTTTCATGTAGATAAAAGCAGGTAAAAATCAACTTTAGGGACAATGTTGAAGGGTAAAAATTGATGTAGGTGGAATTGGAGTAGGTTGTAAAAGCATATTATCTGCTATTGTCTTGATGAGGATAACTGAGATCTTAGTACATGGAAGGACCTTCACAAATATTGTATAAATGAACATGACAAATGATAGCATGGATTAGATTAAGGTGAAAGGTATGCCTTTTTTGATTACTAAGGTTTTATCCGGAACTATAAGAAGTTGACTATAAGAGTACTTTGTATGCATTAATTCATTTGATATTGTCTGTTTTACACATATAATGAAACAGAGTTTGAAAAGAAGTGAAAAACTTTCCAAAGGTTTTCCTCAAGGCAACAGTTAATTGCTGCCTGGGCCAGAATTCAAACTCAAGTCTCAATTGATTTTTTAAAATATATTTATTATATCATGGTAATACCTCACCACTTATATGGCTTATTAACTTGTGATTAATGAAAACCTAAGTGTCCTTTGAAAGACCTGGTTAAAGATGTGATACGTATTTACAATAGAATATTACTCAGCCATAAAAAAAGAATAAAATCTTACCATTCACAACCACATGGATGGATTTACACTGTTATGCTGAGTGAAATAAGTCAGATAGAAAAATACAAATATCATATGATTTCACTTATAAATGGAATTTACCAAGCAAAATAAGTGAATAAACAAAACAGAAGCAAATTCATAAATACAGAGAACAAATTGATGATCACCAGATGGGAGGAGTGTTGGAAGATGAATGAAGTGAAGAAGATTAAGAATTATAAATTGCCGATTATAATAATAGTCACAGGGATATAAAGCAAAGCATAGGGAATATAGTTAATAATAATGTAATAATTATGTATGGTTTTAGACAGATACTAAACTTATGGTGTAATGACTTTGTAAGGTGTATAAATGTTTAATCACTGTGTTGTATACCTGAAAGAAATATAATATTGTATGTCAGGGTAATTAAAAAATAAATTTTAAAATAAATGTATGAAATGAAAAGAATGTATGAGGAAATGGATATTATTGTATGAGGAGGAAAGAAGAAATCATTCTAAATAATGATGGCAAATAACCAGTTCTTCCCTAAATAGCTCATCAGAAGTGAAACACCTCCACTTCCTCAAGGTAATCTCCTTGGGGGTAATACTGCCTGTTCCACTTCCCCCACATCTCTATAGAAAGACTCAACAAAGAGTACTAGTGAAGGCCATGCTATTTAGATTGTTATTCTCAAATGTCTTTAGTTCTTAGTGGAAATCTTAAGAAATCCAAGGTCTTCTGGAAACATAGCAAATATAATAGTACTAGAGTCCCGGTGCATGAAATTCATGCATGGGGGGGGGAGTCCCCTCACACCCGTCTATACCCTCTCCAATCTGGGACCCCTCGAGGGATGTCCAATGACCAGTTTAGGATGCGGGATCAGGCCTAAACAGGCAGTCAGACATCCCTTTCTCAATCCAGGACACTGGCTCCTAACCACTCACCTGCCTGCCTGCCTGATGGCCCTAACTGATCCCCTGTCTGCCTGATCACCCCTAACCTCTCTGCCTGCTTGCCTGATAGCCCCTAACTACTCCTCTGCCTGCCTATTTGCCCCTAACTGCTCCTCTGCTGGCCTGATTGTCCCTAACTGCTCTCCTGCCTGCCTGATCGCCCCTAACCACCTCTGCCTGCCAGCCTGATCACTCCTAACTGCCCTCCCCTGCTTAGCCTGGTTGCCCCTAACTGCTCTCCCCTGCCAGCTTGATTGCCCCTAACCACCTCTGTCTCAGTCCCTGGAACCATGGCTTTGTCCAGGAGAACGTCCAGATGGATGTCCAGAAAACATCTGGCCTAATTAGCATATTACCCTTTATTAGTATACATTAGAGACACAATAATAATTTGGATTCACCTCTTACACACCTTTTATAGATTAGTCATGACCTGACCCTGGCCTTTGAGTTTTACTGAAGTATTTATGTGTTCCACAGAATAATCCATAATTTCTTCTCTTTACTGCACAGGAGTTAGTGGTTGATGGTAGAAGCCCAAATCAGAGGTGATATTGAAAATGTTCATCAATTATCCTATAAATAATAAAAGAGTAAATTGCAAATTGACCATACCTCTGCTACACCCACAAGCCACGCCCACCAGCCAATCAGTAGTGAGTATGCAAATTATCCTAACCAAGATGGCTGTGGCCACGGAGCTGCAGCAAGCAGGAGGCTTGGGTTGCCCCAGCAATGGAGGAAGCCAAGCTTGCCTGCCACCTTGGCCGGCCCAGGTCTACACTCAAGGCTACAAAGTTTCAATTATAGAAGATAAATAAATCCCAACAAAAATGGCGGTAGTCACGGAGCTGGAGAGAGCAGAAGGCTTGAGTTGACCCTGGTGATGGAGGAAGCCAAATTTCCGCATCCCTGACCTGCCTTGGCCTCCGCTTAAGGCTACAAAGTTTCAATTATAGAAGATAAGTAAATCCCAACAAAAATGGCTGCAGCCACGGAGCAAACAGGAGGCTTGGCTCCACTCAAGGCTACAAAGTTTCAATTATAGAAGATAAATAAATCCCAGATACCAGGGCCTCCGCTTGGGTCGCCAGGGGCATGGTCAGCCTGCAAACCACCACAGGCCCCTCCCCCAGGCCACCCCATGCCCCAAGGGAACCCCCACCCTGATCCAGGACACTCTTCAGGGCAAACCAGCTGGCCCCACCCAGGCACCAGGCCTCTATCCTATCTAATAAAAGAGTAATATGCAAATTGACCATCACTCCAACACATAATATGGCTGTCCCATGTGGACACAAGATGGCTGCCCCCATGTGGACACAAGATGGCCACCACAAGATGGCCAGCAGGGGAGGGAACATGGGAGGGACTAGGTCTTCCAGGGCGGGCAATTGTGGGCCATCAGGCCAGCAGGGGAGGGCAGTTGGGAGGGACCAGGCCTGCAAGGGAGGGCAGTTGGGCATGATCAAGTCTGGAAGGAAGGGCAGTTAGGGGTGACCAGGCTGGCAGAGGAGGGAAGTTGGGGGTGACCGGGCCTGTGGGGAAGGGCAGTTGGGGGGTACCAGGCCTGCAGGGGAGGGAAGTTAGGGGAAAACAGGCTGGCAGGGGAGCAGTTAGGCATCAATCAGGCTGGCAGGGGAGTGGTTAGGGGGTGATCAGGCTGGCAGGCAGAAGTGGTTAGGCGCAATCACGAAGGCAGGCAGGCGAGCAGTTGGGAGCCAGCAGTCCTGGATTGTGAGAGAGATGTCCGACTTCCCGTTTAGGCCTGATCCTACCAGGGGACATTCCTCGAGGGGTCCCAGATTGGAGAGGGTGCAGGCTGGGTTGAGGGACACACACCCCCATGCACGAGTTTCGTGCACCGGGCCTCTAATCTATATATATATAAAAGACTAATATGCTAAGTGTCTGTCCAACCAGTAGCTATGACACACACTGACCACCAGGGGGCAGACGGTCAATGCAGGAGCTGCCAAGGTGCAGTGACTTGGCAGCAGCAGTTCTTCAGTGATGCACCCCAAAACCAGAGAGAAGGGAGCCCAGTTTCTCAAGGGGCTATGTGATTGCACCTTGGCCGTGGGTTATGTTGTTGCTGGGGCACTGTCTGCCCCGAATCTGGTTTACTGTACACTTTCTTTTGTGTTCCACATCCTGTATGACAGCACCTTTGCAGAGTGCCCTCTTGCACTCCGGGACTGCTCAGGGGATATCGGAAAGCTGGTTTCAACTTGATCCTCACAGGCCAGGTTGAGGGACCCCACCTGCCGGGGGGACCCCACTCACTCTGCCCCTTGATCCCTTTGATCCATGGTGCCACCCCAGGTGCGGCTGGCCGGGGAGGGACCACAGGAGATTGGCTCCAGGGTGTGTCCAGCCCATCTTACTCAGTCCTGCCCCGCTGGCCATCTTCTAATTAATTTTCATTCAATGTGCATGAAACCATGCACCAGATCACTAGTTTATTGATAGTTACAAATATACATCAGACCCAATTGGAAGGAATCACAGTTATGAATACCCAATAACACAGTTCCAAGGCTTACCTACTAAATATCAGCTCTTCCTGTACTTAGATTGAGACCAGTGTTTCCATCATTTCTATGGAATGAAGATTAATCACAATGTAACAATGTGGCGTGCACACACGTGCTCACGAACCTGAACAAATACCTGAATTTTGTCCTTCAAATGAAGCAATCACCTCAGGAGTACAACACAATTATTTAATGTGCTGTCATTTTTGCTCAAAACACTTTTAAAATTCCTCTTGGAATTTCCTTCAGGGTCAATTTATGAACAACAAAAGATAATTTATCTTTTTTATAGTCACTCCTCATTTTTGACAAATTTATAATACCTACCTTCATTACCCTTAATCAGAAACAGCTCTCTATAAGTCTGGTTGTTTCCAAAAATCAACCCAACTTTCAAAAGACAAATATTTGTCCCAATTAAGTCCCAAAATGAAAGCAAACAAATAGCAAACTATGAAAGAAACTAAAAGGAAAGTGAAATTATATATATCAAAGGTTCCATAAGAAAAGATAAAGTCTTTTATTATTTAAACTTTGAGACAATGTACCACATCTACATTTCCATCCACAGGAAAAGCCCTGCGCATAGCCCTTCTTACTCAAGCTGCCATGTTTTGGACCATGTGACTGGACTATCCAAACTTCACCCTCATTTACAGAGCATTGGACCAGTGGTGTACACCTAATTCAAGACAACTAACCTGCAGCTGGCCAATACCTGTGGTCTGGTTTTAAAAAATGAGTGGGGCCAGTAGGAATCTCAATTTTGAGATATGAGTTAAGAAAAATAAAAGTAAATTTTCAGCACTGTGGAAGTTGAAGTTGAAAAGTGGAAGTGGAGAGTAAGCAGACAGAGATTATGATTACCAAGTAAGTATTGAAGTTATAAAGGAGTAGAATATGGTAAATAGGAGAAAAAGACCAGTGGAGGCAGGAGCATGGAGCTTGTGGCCACGGAGAAGCAGGTATGCTTTAGGAGACCACAGTGAGCACTCCTAGATTGTCTTCCCAGCATTGATTCTCTTCTTAGCAACCCTGATTGTCATTTAGGCAACTATGTGATTCTGAGCATGTGACTTCAACCATTCTATTAGGGTGAAACAATGACCCACGCTAGGCCAACAAGTATATAACCAGCTGGCCACGGAGACTGGCTTAAGGGTGGGAATGCAGTCCAAGCAATGATGGTGCATATCAAGATTTTTGTTATGAATGCTAGAAAAGATACCCTGTCACTCTTCCCAGCTGGAAATAAAAAAGGTGTATTTCTGAGAACTCCTGGTAACCATTTTGGAATCACCAAGTTGGTCAACCTTGGAATAAAGCTGACACCATGGAAATAACAATAGAGACAAAGATAAAAAGACATGGGCTTTAGTGGTATTTTGGAACTGCTAGATCAAGCCGCTGAAGCTATAGATCTGCCTGTTGTTTTTTAAACTTAAACCACTCAGTACCCTTTATTGTTTAAGCCAGTTTGATTGCTTTTCGTACTTGCAAACAAAAGCATGTTTGACACAGAGAGAAGACAAAATCCTGTCTACAGGAACTCTTTAATTCCCCAAATTTCAATTCCAGTCAATGCTTATTCTCCAAAATAAAGTCTCTTTTAAAAGCTAGCCTAAGTAAAATTTTGCTTCTTTTAACCCTAGCAGCCAATCTAGATGCATAATGTGATTGAGTAAATCATTATAAAACAATTACTTTTAACTTTTCTAAATGGATTTTATTCTCATATTCAGTGTCTTATATTTCTCATTTTAATCCAGTATACAATAATCTCTTTTTTTCATTATTTAAAATGAAATATCCTATGATTAATGATAGTAGATATTTTAAAACTACAGCTTCCCAATGAATTTATTCATTAAATCCTTAAAAATAAATTATAAATATTTTTAATAAGAAGAAGTTTTACTTATTAAAAAAAAATTACTCAACTAAAAAGGATCTAAAGTCAAAAGTAAAATTCGCTCCCCAGACTCCCAGACCCATTTCTCAGCTATCATTGTACAGGTATGTTTGTATTCTTCTAGTTCCTTTGTCAATGCATGTATGTACATTTTACTGGAAAGATACCGTGCATGTTGTTCCTCAACTTGTTTTTTTTTTTACACTCAGCAATATATTGTGGGCATCTTTCCACATCATTCTCATTTATTTTAATGGCTGTGCTATACTTTATTTAACTGTTCTTCTATTGATGAATATTTTGGTTGTCTGATTCTTTTATGATAATACAAATAATACTACAGTGAACATTCTATATACATTGCCTTACACACTTGTAAAATATTTTTGGCAGGATAATTTTTTAGAGGAGAATTATTGGTTCAAAAGATACATATATTTTAAATTTTGGTAGACTCCTTCTAATTGCCCTCCAAAAGAGTTATACCAATTTACTCTCTCACCAATGGCAATATCATCAATGTATTAATGTATTCATCATTATATATTGATCTTAAGATATAATAAAAGCAACATCTTGAAGTGTATGGGGAAATTCCAAAGAAGGTAGGATAATATTAACCAAATTTTTTTTTCATGAAGTTTGATGAATACAATATTTTCTAGGAATTTTGGACAAAATCATGTCCAAACATTCAGGAACATTGATAAAAGGCAGGTTTGGATGCTCAAGAATGCCATAATGAAAATTAGATGAATAATGTTAAAATAGTTTTATAACAGACATTTGCCATTTCCTTTATAGATTGGTGAGACCTTGGACCCTATGGCCAATCTAAAACTAAAGGTAATTATTTTAAATCCTACTTCCTTCCTTTGATAATTTTGGGGTTTTCAGTAGTAAAAAAAATCCATGTAAGATAATTTTTTAAAGGTAGATATTCTAATTAATGTAAAAATCAGTAACACCAAATGAAGCAAATATTTATTGAAAGCATTTTATAAAGCTCTGTGGCAGGTGGTCCAAATTGGGAGCATCCTACAGTTTACTAATTCTCAGGACAATGAGGATCAAAATGACATTATTTTGCCTCCTAGCAACGATTATACAGAGTATTTAACTCCAGTACCTTCAGTTTGCAAATGAAGTGACTAATTGTGAACAGATTCATACTGGAAATCTTTGTAGAGTTTCTTCCCTATGCCCAGCTCCCAATCCCAACAACTAGGGAATGCTAGTATTTGCTGGAGTGGATGATTGGGAGGCAGAAGCTTATCTAATGATAAGGCAGCCAGAAGCTCCAGCACTAGCATACCACTTTCTCTCAGTACCTACTGAGCCTGTCTTTCTTAATCATCTCCTGCTAAAAGGCTTGAGGCCAATCTTCATGTTCAAAGAATACATTATGCCAGAAAGCACAGAGTCCCAAACAAAATGAACCCAAAGAGGCCCACACCAAGATACTTCATAATCAAAATGCAAGAGGTTAAAGATGAAATCATAAAAGCATCAAGAGAAAAGCAGTTAGTTGCCTACAACTGAGCTCCCATAAGACTGCCAGCTGATTTCTCAACAGAAACTTTGCAGGCCAGAAGGGATTGGCAAGAAATATTCACAGTGATAAAAAGCAAGGCCTACAACCAAGAATACTATACCCAGAAAAGGTATCTTTTAGAATCAAAGGACAGATAAAGAGCTTCCAAGACAAGATAAACTAAAGGAGTTCATTACCACCAAACCAGTATTATATGAAATGTTAAAGGGTCTTCTTTAAGAAAAAGAAGAAAAGATAAAAAATATCCTATATAATAAAGAGGTGATATGCAAATTGACCATCACTCCAACACACAACATGGCCGCCCCCATGTGGTCAAAGATGGCTGCCCCCCTGTGAACACAAGATGGCCACCACAGATGGCCACCAGGGGAGGGCAGTTGGGAGGGACCAGGCCTGCAGGGGAGGACAGTTGGGGGTGACCAGGTTGGCAGGGGAGGGCAGTTACTGGCAATCGGGCCTACAGGGGAGTAGTTAGGCATCAATCAGGCTGGCAGGGGAGTGGTTAGGGGATGATCAGGCTGGCAGGCAGAAGCAGTTAGGGGCAATCAAGCAGGCAGGCAGGTGAGCAGTTGGGAGCCAGCAGTCCTCGATTGTTAGAGGGATTTCTGACTGCCCATTTAGGCCTGATTCCGGTGGGTCCCAGATTGGAGATGGTGCAGGCTGCACTGAGGGACACACACCCCCATGTACGAATTTCATGCACTGGGCCTCTAGTAAATAATAAAATGGCAATAAATACGTATCTATCAACAATTGAATCTAAAGAAATAATTTAATGAATAAGCATAACAGAAATAGACTCAGATACAGAGAACATTTTGATGGTTGCTTTATGGGAAGGGGCATAAGGAGATGGGTGAAAAAAGTAAAAAGATTAAGAAGCACAAGTTGGTAGTAACAGAATAGTCATGGGGATGTAAAATATAGCATAAGGAATATAGTCAATAATATTCTAATAACTATGTATGGTGTCACATGAGTGGGAGATTTATCAGAATGATTACTTAGTAAGTTATATGTCTAATAACTGGGGTGTACACCTGAAATGAATATAATAATGTATGTCAACTGTAATTGAAAAATAGAATGATTTTTAAAAAAAGAATATGTCAGAACATAACCAATTTACTTGTCTTTTTTGATGCCCTGGCTTGAAAGACCTGAATCCCATCAAATATTGGCTGTTTATTAGAGACACCTGGGCTGTACTATTTCACATAAACAAAAGAAGACAGATGCCATAGAGTTTAGAAACCAGAAGAAACACTAAACTAGAAACTGCAGGACCCAACTATAATATAAAGAATCTTAGTGGAAGAACCACCCTGGAAAATCTCTGCTTGCTTTTGACTTCAAAGGTTCACCTTATCTCTTTTCTCAGAGAATATGTTTTTTAGAATACAGCATGCTAGGTTCTTAGCCTGTATGGATTAAATCTGGCTTGTATATGCTGGTGGCAACTCTTTGAGATATGGGTACAATGGAGCTGTCTTAAACAAAAGGCAAAAATACCCCCAAAAATCTTCCCAATGACCCTGGTTATTTTATGTTTCACATATAGTGCATTTTATACAGATGCTAATCAAAATCTAAATTTTCTATTTCATGTTTAAGTTGTAACTTTACAAAGATAAATATAAATAAAATAGTCTTAAAGCTCTATTAATATTACTTACATTCTTCTTCCTCAAAATTTTGAGACTAAATGGGGATTTTCCTATATTTATTAGAATCCCAAATATGCAATTTCATGTTTTCCTCTTTATAAAAGTACAAAAAAATCTAATGGGGAATATGACAGAACAATTCAAATTAGAATGAGACAATCATGGCTTGGCCATAAAGAAGAAAATAAAATTAGCACAATAAACTTGGTTTTGAAGTCCCATATCCTTACTGACGATAGAAAGCTAAGAGTGCTATTGAAACAACAGCCTTAAACGACCAATGGGGACGATCTCTCTGGATACTTACTCTCCCCCGCCCTGCATCTTAGCAGTTCCTAGCCCATTCACTTCACACCCAGCTCACCCCCATCCTCTACAGTACACACAACCAGACTTCAGTAAGAAGGCAGCTGCACTATGAACATCAATACACAATCCAATGGAGGATGCTTCACTCTGAAACAAAATCAGAGCTGAGGGTGATATGAGCAAAGAGAGGGTTAGGGTTAGCAAGACATAGTTAATTAATTAATTTATTTATTGAATACGTTTTTATTGATTTCAGAGAGGAAGGGAGAGGGAGAGAGAGATAACAACATCAATGATGAGAGGGAATCATTGGTCAGCTGCCTCTTAGACGCCCCCAACTGGGGATCGAGCCTGCAACCCAGGCATGTGCCCTTGACTAGAATTGAACCCAGGACCCTTCAGTCCACAGGCTGACGCTCTATCCACTGAGCCAAACCAGCTAGGGCTAGCAAGACATAGTTTAGATGAAAGCCCATTTGAACCAGTGAAACAGCGACAAAGAAAGATGAATGAAACATGTTTCCTTACAGTATTAAATAATCAGTAAGTCCCAGAAGTGTGGAGTCTGTTTATGTGCTAAACATTGTCATGTGTACTGCTGAAGAAGGTTTATTTCCTAGACAAGCTACCCTCTTGCTCTGTGTTGTATATGACAATGCAGTGAAATCCTCAAAGAAAATAAGTAAAATCAAAATACATAGGATTATAACTATTGATAAAGACAATTTTTTTCATCCACACCTTCCAAATATTAGTAGACTTTCCTCACTAACCATTTAGTCATTTGAGACATATAAAAAAATAAAGTCAAAGGGGTGTTTTCCTAAGCAATTTTTTGAAGGCACCAGAATTTGAATTTGATGTGTTTTGAATTTTATTTTTTGTAGAGGGGAAAAGCACTTGAGATTTGGTATGAAAGTACATACAAATTTTGAGAAATTTTCAAATTCTCTGACCTTTAAAGGCATGGGACTCTAACCTGGTCCAACTTTTTTGTAAGGTTTTCAGGATTTTCTGTTTGCAGTGATGGTTCGGGGGCCCAGAAAGGAGAGTCAATTTATTGGGTGGTGTCTGGACTCAGAGAACTTTTGTGCTTTAGTAATCTTGCTTTGATGGAAATAAGGTCTCTATTGTTCTGTTTTTTAAAATATTATGTTTATGCAACTTGTTTGTTTTTCAGAAAGGTTGAGAGGGAGGTCTGTGAGAGGCAGGATCTAGTGGTCTGATTTATTTCTTCATCCACCCGCTTATACCTTGCTCAGAATCTCCAAAACCTGACCACCCAAGTGACTGATGTCACTGGGCTTAGAATAATCTCTCCTTTTGTTTTATTTCCTACCATGAAAGCATGGAGAACAAATATTTGAAGGCATTTAGAACAAATTTTATTCTCTCAAACTTTGCCCTCTCCTAGAAAATAAATAATAAAATGCATCCCAAGCAAGAGAGCAGAGGGGAGTGAAGGCGAGTAAATGAAACACTCAATGCGGAGGTTTTATTGAAAGGTCCTTGTGGTATTTTGCTTTTGAAATGTATTTAGCACAGACTTTAAGGATTGGCAATTTGTTTAAAGAAATGGGTAAAATATTTAAAACCACCACTTTATTTAAACTATTGTGCCTCCTTCAGTAAACATTCAGTACATGATTGAACCCTGTATGAACTTGTGCTTTTGCTGGTTAAATAGAATCTAAGCTTAAAATGAAAGGGGGCTGCTATTGAGAAAGGCACAAAAAACTTACATGGGCATTTTTTTTTTTTGCCCACACACAAGCACTTACCCCCAAAAATATCACGTGAGTGGGATTCTTTATTAAAATGCCCCTAGTTCCCACCCCCCACCTTAGCCTCAAAGTGCTAAACTGAAAGCAAGCTGTTAACAGAAATGAGTAATTATTGAAGCTCTAACAGGCAGCTTTCATTGAAGTTGATTACAGCAGCCATATAATCACTTTTACGGATGCTGTAATCACAGTAGCAGGGAATGCTTCACTTGGTTCTTATTGTTTTCGCTCAGGGTGGAGGTAGGGGGCCTGCAAGAAGCCCACTTTACCGCCTCGGTACAATTTCTGCTGCAAAAGAAATCTTCGCAGCCCTGAATGGAGTTGAGATTCATTTATTCTTTCTTTATTAGCATTTTCTCCTTCCTTACACAAGAGTCTGTTGGAGTCAGGAAATTGCTGTTATTCAATATGCAAGCCAGAGGTTGTAATGACCGCTTGGAAGGGTATGACCAACAATTACAGCCCTTAATGAATAGGGGTAATCTAGTTGAGACTAAACACTAGTAGCGACTCTGGGCTGTCTCTGGTTAAATTAAAAGAACAGCAATGCAAAGGAAGTTAACAAGAATTAATTAGTTAGATCGAACTGAAAACCTACTCATTAGAGATGTTATAGGCAAAGTAAAAGCCTATCTTCAGTGCAATTAGGTAGACAAATGAATTGTACAACTGACTGACTCACACCTGCTAACAGCTGAGGGCTATAGTGCTGTGTATGGGATCCACTTTTTCCAGTTCATGCATACTTGCATAGTTTAATGGATCTTACATTCTCGAATTAGCCTCCATTCCTTTAGATTTTTACTTGAATGTTTAATCTAAATATGTATGGGCAGCTTCACTGCAGCAGGGACTTAACAAGTGCTGACTGAGGAGGTCACAGGATGTGTTTTGAGCCTCCTAAAGAGGGCTCGTCTTGCTTAGAAAGAGCCCAGAGCAGGGTCTCCTGAGCACTTCTTGAAAGAAGGAACTGCCTCTTATATGGTATCTATTTCCAGAGAGGTCTGTTAGTTAATGATTTAATCTTAAATCATTAAAAGAAAGTCTGTGGCACCTGCATGTTAGAAGCAAATAAATATTAGAAATACCAAAGTAACTCTAGAAAGATTTATAAAGCAGTTGTCATTTTTAATGACGCAGAGGGCTGGGAGTTATGCATGGCTGGGGGGAGACGGCAGGGCAAAGATGTCTGCTTTGCTTTTTGGGGAGGGGGGGAACAGATAAGGAGAAGAGAATCCCTGGAAATCTTAAGCCAAGACCTTTCTGGGAGTTGTTATCATAATTATGCACACTGTTATTTTTTCCAGATGTTTCTCTGGTCTTTTTCTACCTATTGCTTTTAGGTTTCCTGGCTTTGTTGCACAGTCCCTGAAAGCTTTCACTGCCTGACATATTTGCTCCTGCACTCCAGTTTGGGATGGACATTTAAAGTCAGAGAAGTAGGCAAAAGAATTCTGGAAGTGGATTCATCTGCTTATATTTATGAGTGCAGTGACGGGCTAGGGGGAACGTGGTTCATCCTGGAATGGGGGTGTAGAACACGAATCAGGAGTCAGAAGTTTAGCTGCAGAACTGCCCCGGTGTCTCAGGATGAACTTGGAATAACCTCTTTGTGACCCATATTTTTGCCTTTTTAATAGGGGTGATCACCAAGGTTTCCAAAATTTATGGATCAGTCACAGGGGAAAAATTTCTACTAGTCCCCCTTTCACCGCCTCTTAATCACTTCCCCACTACCAGCCAGATTGCTCTCTGCAGTGGCACCAGGAAGTTGTTTTGGCACCAGGCTCCCTCTCAATTTTCTCTCTTGTCAGTAGGGGCAGAGGACAGACCCGACAAGCAGGAGTCCAGAGTTGCTCCTCAAGCCACTTCCCTCACCACTGTAGTCCCTTCCAAGATGCCCCCTGTTGATGAAACAGGGGAAAGGGACTCTAAACAGGCTCCTAAAAGACAAGTGTTGAACAATCACTGAAAGCCATAGGGTGAGTAGGTTTCTGAAGTCCTGGCTGCAGCTTCCAATCACCTTCTGAGAGTCACAGTTTCAAGTCTTTAGAATGGGACAGGCATGAGTGCAGGAGTTGTAGCCTTTCACTTGCGTTATTTTATGTTAATAGCAGTCACAAAGCCCAGTGTAACTCAAGTGCCCTCCTGAGCCGCCTTAACCTCTAAGCCTCCAGAGTGAAAGCCATTGAGCAAAAGCTTCTTTGACATTTTAGCCACTTCTGCTAATACACAATAAGCATGCTAGTAATTAGAGACTAGTTTAGTTTATTTAATACAGCTCCTCCTTGCTCTGAGCCAAAGAAAGCCCTGAGGATGCTGCCCAATCATAGGTCAGAAATAAATGTCTAAGGCAACAATGTGGAGAAAGGCTGCAGAGAGACAAAAAAAAAAAAAAAAAAAAAAAAGAAAAGAAAGAAAGAAAAAAGAAAAAGAAAGCCCCTCTTCAACTAAGAGTAAGGAGAACAAACCATGAACATGCTTAGAGGAGTCAAAATCGGAAATTTTCCCAGTATTATGTGAGAGCCAGATGGGAGGGCGAGACAGTTGAGAGCATTTAGGGTTCTCTTTCCACAGGCAACTTGGAGACCCGTGGGAGAATCCCCTTAGGACAGGAGTGACATTGTTAGGAGTCTCACCAATGACTCTTTGTCCCATCATGCCGTTTTCCTTCCTACAACTGTGGGACTGCTGAGGGCTTTAGCCTTTTCTGTAAGGTTCATTCATTTCAACTTATCTAGGTCTAAAGTCAGCCCTCTTCTGAGAAACTTCCCCTTTTCCCAGAGCAGTCCCAGCAAGGATGGTGGAACTCTGGTCCAGCTGTTCACTTGGCAGCAAGCTCTCCTATCAGGGCACTCAGATTTCCATATGCTAGATGGAAAGCTCTGCCTGGTTCTGTTTGACAGAGAATCTTGTATTAGTTTCCTGGAACTGCAGTCAGAACCAGTTCTGGAGGCTGCAAGTCTAGGGGCTCTGGAGGAGAGTCATTCCTTGCCTCTTCCAACTTCTGTTGGCCCCAGAGATTCCTTGGCTGGAGTCAACATTAATCCAAGTTGTACTTCTACCTTCACATGACTTTTCTCCTATATGTGTCTCCAATGTCCCTTTTCTTTTCCTTATAAAGATACAAGTCACTGAATTTAGGGCCCACTCTAAGTCCAGGATGATCTGATCTTGAAAGCCTCACCTTAATTACATCTACATGTGAACCCTTATTCTTAATAAGGTCACATTCTGAGGTTTTGGGTAAATATAATATTTGAGAGCCTTCTACAGGACTATCATCAAGATGTTGGTTCTTTAATCCAAGGCCTCACTTCACAGTGTGTTCTGTGGCACACTAGTCCCTTGAGATTTTGTCAACAAGGAAAAAAAAAGAGTTTAGATATTCAGATGTTCTGCGGTCAAGTTAGTTTGGAAAAGCTGCATTCTCTCTTGAAGAGTCGCAAATCACAGTGGCTCATTAAAGATTTGAAATGTCCTGCAGTTAGGAAGCTGTTTATCTTCGTCAGTCATTGTTTCTTCAAACTTAATTGACCAAAAAGAGCTGCTTCTTCTTCTTCTTCTTCTTTTTCTTCTTCTTCTTCTTCTTTTTAAGTAACACAACATTAATGGGCCATGGAATGCACTGTGAAGTGCAGGACCCACAACCTTTCAGTAAACAAATATGAGCTTCAAACCTCAAGCCTCTATTGCCTAGTCTTTCCTGAAATTTTTCTTACAATTCACCGGTAGTCCACAGCTAACCTCTTCCATCTCTTTTGTTTACCAAGTTTTAAACAAGCCCAATTATAGCACAACCTCATATCCCATGGATTCAGCCAGATGGTAGGTCTGGTCTCCTGAAACAGAGTAAGTTTCATTCGTTACACCATGATCTTTTAAAATCTGCAAAGAGTTAGTTGGCTCTAATCCAAGCATTATGAGGAAGAATATAATTTTGTAATTTTTCATTATTTCTTGGTCCAAGGTTTTCTCCTGATTGGTGTTTAAGCTTTGTGGTATCTAATACCGTTTAACTCAAAATAGGAGTAAGTATTAAGAGAATAAAGTTCTGATACTGATTCTACCAATAAAAGACCTGTAAAACTTTATGCAAATTACTCAATCTTACAGTGAAGTGTCAGTTTCTTAATGTAAAACAATGTGTTTATTTCAGCCTAACCACCTCATGAGATTATTTTGAAGCTCACATTTGAAAATAGATAAGAGAACATTTTACCAACCATTTAGAAAACCATTTTCTCTTATGTAATTTGTTATTAAACTGTGTTTGGTTAAGCAAGTTGGGAATAACAATATTTTGTGAAAAACTCAAGACAGAACTTGTTAAAATAATAGTACTGATGTGTAAATTATACTTCAGCCAATAATGATCATTAATAGTGCTTTAGAAATAGCAAAATCCTTAGTATACCTTGAGAAAAGCAAGAAAAGAGGGAAGAAATGAAGAAAAGGAGGAAGGAAAGAAGGGAGGGAGGGAAGAAAGGAGGGAGGGAGGGAAGGAAGGAAGGAAGGAAGGAAGGAAGGAAGGAAGGAAGGAAGGAAGGAAGGAAGGAAGGAAGGAAGGGGCACACTGGCCTACCTGGGACTTACTTCCTGGATATGCAACCAATGCAGTGGCCCTGCCAGAGCCTCATACTTAAAAGGGACCCACACTTGGTTTAATGCTCTGTCACGCTCACTGTCTTAATAATTTTTGAACAAGGGACCCTGAATTTTCACTTTGCACTGGATTCCCCAAATTATATAGCCTGTCCTTGGCCCAACCTTTTTTCCCTCATAATCTGTGAGAAATTATTGAGAGACCCCTTCTAGCTGAAGCTAGACAACATTCCAACTAAATTGATTCTACAATTTCATTTCTGCAAGTAAAGCTTACCATTAAGGAACCTCATTCCAGTTCACCAAATACTAAAAACCAGTCTTTGGAACTGCTCCAAGTCCTGAGTCCCTTCATATTTTAAGTTTACGCATTTTGAAAAAACCCAGGCCACAAAGCCAGCTAGAACATTTTAAATTATGGGTGTGGCCTAAGTGTTATTTTTAAGCCAGTAAACGAATCCTTTCAAAGTTTGAACTCTTACAAAGTTACTTCTGTGCTGAAAGCTTTTTAATAATCAGAAAATGGGAATGTACAATAAAAATGTTGACACAAGCCCACTCCAGGGGCAGAGTTTCTCTGCTCTAAGTATATAGCACATGGGCAATATGGTAACATGGGCAACAACCCATAACTGACAAGAAACAGACTGAGCAGGCATGGAGGTCAGAGTTTGTGAAGTTGGGATGGAGTGTCACTGGACTTTGCTATACATTCTTGCCAATTCTATTGGCCAATGCTGCCCCATAATCCTAAATAATAAAGAGCTAATATGCTAATAAGACCGAACAGCAGAAAGACCGTCCTCTGGATGACCTTCTGGATGAAGCCGGGGCTGCGAGGACTGAGCCCCTTGCACAAATTCCGTGCATCGGGCCTCAAGTTTATAATAACCAGGTATATTCAGACTTTACTCCTTTTATTTTATTTACTTCAAGATGAGAATGAGAATAATGTCAGGCTCTGTAGCTTCTCCTTACTCTAAGAAAGAGAACGTTTAAGAAGGCTTTATCATACAGAGGTTGTCTTTAATTTGGTGGTAGAGTTTATTGCGTCATTTTTAATGAACACTGACTTCTTCCTGTTTCTTCCTCTCATATTTATTTCTTTTATTGTTCTTTAAACCTTGGAAATTTAGACATCATTTTAATATTTTTTTATGATTTTGGCCTTTCAGATTCAGAAAGCAAGTAACCCATCCCCCACCCCCATCTTCAATCTTGCACAGAGTGGAAATGCATTGGTACGTTTCTTTAATGGCAATGACAATTGCCTAATTTATGTGGCACTGCATGTTGCCAAGCCATCTCAGTTTGTACCCCATCCACATTGCTGATAATGGCACATCTCACAACAATACTTGTTAGTGGCTGGGACTGATTCAACAGATGGAATCCAAAACAGTGTTTATACCATTTCTATAAAAATAGTGCTTTTACAACACATTGGCAATTTTCTGGTAGATTGAAGAGAAAAAAAAAGGACGTACTTATCATTAAGATTAGTTTTCCCTGTAAGATTTTGAAAATGTTAAGGAAGATTAATCTCAGATCCCCTCAAAAATTTTTTAAAATAATCATAAATAATTGGTATAGATTAGGAAAAGTGGATATTCAAATGGAGAAAAACTTCTCATAGAGACACAGAGACTGAATATGAGACTTTGGTTTAACCAAACTACCTAGGATTTTGAGTAGTCATAACACTTTTCAGGCAGTAATTGGTATCCTTGCTATCCATCAGAAGTAAATAGGAACTATCATCACCATTCAGATTTAACAGGCAGTTGAAAAACTTCACTATGGGCCAGGTCACATTGTGACTTTGAAGCTAAGCAGGTCCTACATGTAAACACAAAAATCCTGGAACCTTAATTTTTTTTTTTTTAACATAGGAGTCA
This sequence comes from Corynorhinus townsendii, assembly GCA_026230045.1. Lineage (NCBI taxonomy): Eukaryota > Metazoa > Chordata > Mammalia > Chiroptera > Vespertilionidae > Corynorhinus > Corynorhinus townsendii. The sequence goes on from JAPDVU010000002.1 coordinate 155,787,879, forward strand.
TCTAGTTCAGCACTATTCAATAGAATTTCTGCAATGCTGGATATGGTCTAAATCTACATTGTCCAACATGATTGCCATTAGCCACAATGTTACTAGGCATTCGAAATGTGGCTAGTGCCATTAAGGAATTACATTTTTAATTTAAATTAATTTTTAAATTAAAATGGCCACAAGTGACTAACGGCCACCTTATTGGACAGCATAAATTCTAGTTCAACTGCTCTGGTTTACAAAGATGAATGTAGCTTAGGGAGTTTCAGGGCCTGTGCAAAGTCTCATACCAACTTAATGAAAAAACAATTAGTATCAGAGAAGGGGACTGACTCCTGTCTGCTCAGCCCTGGTTCCCAGTCCCTGGGTTCATAAAAGCACAGAGGCACAGAGGGGCTCAGAATAAAGTGCAAAAAAAAAAAGGGGGGGGGGTAACATCCTACATTTTTCATAAAGTTCAACTGAGTCAAGTTTTAACTTGTTATAGATATTTATTGATGTTATGGTTTTCCATGTTATTACATATACAAATTCCAAATATATTTTTAAAACTATTAAGAGATGAGACAAGTTAAAAATTGACAACACTCTTGGTCTCCCAATTTGTTTTCTTTTTCTTTTTTTCTTAATATATTTTTATTGATTTCAGAGAGTAATAGAGAGAGATAGAAACATCAATGATGAGAGAGAATCATTGATCAGCTGCCTCCTTATGCCCAACACTGGGGATCAAGTTCACAACCCAGGCATATGCCCTGACAGGAATCTAACCGTGACCTTCTGGTTCATAGGTCAATGCTCAACCACTGAGCTATGCCGGCTGGGCTGTTTTCTTTTTGAATTTTACTGGTTTAGGAAATGTAGATTTAAAGTCTAGAACCAGGTATTAAACTCCAGGTAGGCAGCTCACCAGAGTCAGGGGTACCCTCGAATTATGTCATAATTTCTCAGAAAGCAATCATTTCTCTTTCAAAACCTCCACAATGTATACAAAATTGCTAGGTATTTAATAGACATTGAATGATTTCTCACTGAACAGAATTAGATTTTAAAATGGTGTCCTCTCTCATAAAGCAGGTATTGAAGTTGTCTGAGAGAAATGATATTTTAAATGATTGTCAGTCATTAACTCAAACAGACGTTAGCACAGGAAGTACTCTAAATATACAGCATTTTCTAATTCATAAAACCCTTTCACCCATATTCTCTCATTTAATTCTAACAATACCGTGAGACATAAAACAGAAAACTGCCACAATTCTTGTGTTGCAGTAAGCAAACAAATTCAGAAAGGTGAAGTGACTGGCCCAAAGGTTCGCATGAAGTGAGTGTGAGCTAGGCCTGCATTAGTGTCCTGACTCTGTGGCCACTTACCTTTCAGGACATCTAAGAACAAATGAGTGAGGGGATAAAAACTAGGGCTAGAACAGCAGTGTAATTTTAATAAAGTCTAGTTTAACAAACACATTTATTGAGTATCTTCTGTGTCCAGTCTCAACATAATGTAGGGAATACAAAGATGATTCAGAACCCCATATCGCAAAGAAATTCACCTGAAAAGCAGGCACGTGTAGAGAGGACTGGTGGGTTTGGATGAGAGACAGAAGGAGAAGAGGCACTGTGACAATAGGAAAAACCAAAGTGCTGGGAGAAATAGTGGGCCTGATGACCCAAGGAAACAGGAAAGTATTAAAATCCCTTTCCCTCAGCTTGATTGAGTTATAATCCTATCTAATGAAGAGTGAATATGCTAATGACCTTCACACCATCACAAAGATGGTGGCACCCACAGCCAACAGGAGGGAATATGCTAATTGACTGTCATGCCCTCAAAGATGGCAGCACCCACAGCCACAAGATGGCAGCGCCCAGTCCCCTCAGCCCTGTTGGGGTGGCAGGCACGCAGCAAGGCCAGACCCATCCCCAGGTGCACTCAGCTGCTCTGCGCTCCTGCTTCCAGAGTCCCCCAGTCCCCTCAGCCCCCCAACTGCCCAAGACCAGCCAAGGCACAGGCAAGCCTCGGATGGCAGCTGCCCAGCCACCCAGGGCAGCCCAAGGCTCAGGTAACCAGGGCCAGCTGAAGCTTGTGCTGTCGGCAGTGGCAGCAGCAGAGGTGTGATGGGGAGTCACCTTCCCCTGATTACTGGGTCGCCTCCTGCCCCTGAGGGCTCCTGGACTGTGAGAGGGGGCAGGCCAAGCTGAGGGACCCCCCCTTCAGTGCATGAATTTTCTTGCACTGGGCTTCTACTTAATATATAATACTAGAATCCCAGTGCACAAAATTTGTGCATGGAGGGGGGGGGTTCCCTCAGCCCAGCCTGTACCCTCTCCAATTGGGGACCCCTTGGGGGATGTCCAACTGCAGGTTTAGGCCATCTGGGACATCCCTCTTGCAATCTGGGACCGCTGGCTCCTAACTGCTCACCTGCCTGCCTGATCACCCCTAACTGTCCTCCCCTGCAGGCCTGTTGTCTCTAACTGCCTCTGCCTGCCTGCCTGGTTGCCCCCAGCTGCCCTCCCCCACCAGTCTGATCTCGCCTCCAACTGCCCTCCCCTGCAGGCCTGATCTTGCCCCCAACTGTTCTTTGCTGGCCAATTTGGTTCTTATTGGTCAGCTTCTATGCCAGTCAGCATCAAAAGCTCCATCTCTAGGCAGCCATTGGCTCCCCACAGCACCCACATTTGGTTCTGATTGGCCAGTTTCTATGCCAGTCAGCATCAAAAGCTCCTCCTCCTTGGCAGCCATTGTCTCCACACAGCACCCAGATTTGGTTCTGATTGGTCGGTTTCTATGCCAGTCAGCGTCAAAAGCTCCGCCTCCTAGGCAGCCATTGGCTCCCCACAGCACCCACATTTGGTTCTGATTGGTCAGTTCCTATGCCAGTCAGCGTCTCTGGGCCTATCAACAGGGCCTGATCAGAAAGGCAGGGCTGATCACAGCCCCAGTGGAAATCTGGAGAGAAATGGAGGTGTGGCTGCTGGCCAGACTGGGAGAGAAAGAGAGAGGCAAGTTCTGATCAAAAGCTGCCACAGAGGCAATGGATCAGTCTCTGCTTCTCTCTTCAGGCCTCTCTCTGGCCCTGATTCGCAGCCCCCTCAGCAGTCAGTGCTGGGGCACCCCAGCTGCAGCAGAAGCAGTCAATGCTGGATTGCCACAACTCAGTGCTGACTGCAGGACTGACTTCCAGTTGGTCGAGCCTTGGTCCTTACTGGTTGTTATGACCCAGGTTTTTTATATATTAGGATTGTATAAGTTTAAGGTGTACAACATGATGATTTGATACATGTATTTATTGAGAAATGATACCACTAAAATTAGTTAACACATTTGTCACCTAACATAGTAACCATTTGTATGGTGGGGGGGGGGGGGAAGGGGAAAGCATGAGAATTTTTAAGATTTACTCTCTTAGCAACTTTCCAATATAAAATACAGTATTGTTAACTATAGTCACCATGCTGTGCATTAGATCCCCAGAAGTTATCTTTTAACTGGAAGTTTGTACCATTTGACGAACGTCTCTCATTCCCCCCCGACCCCCTCACCCCCAGCAACCACCAAGTTACTCTCTGTTTCAATGAGTTTATTTTTTTATATTCCACATATGTGAGATCATACAGTATTTCACTTAGTACAATGCCCTCAAGGTTTATCCATCTTGTCACAAATCGCAGGATTTCCTAATTGTAGCTGAATAATATTCTATTATATATGTGCACATTTGCTACATCTAGTCACCTGTTGATGGACATTTAAGTTTTTTCTTAAGGACTATTGTGAATAATTCTGCAGTGAACATGGGGGTGCATATATCTCTTCAAGATAGTGATACCATCTCTTTCAGATGTATACCCAGAAGTGGGATAGCTAAATAATATGGTAGTTCTATTTTTAATTTTCTGGGGAACCTCCTTAGGTTTTCCACTGTCTCCCATAGTGGCTGCACTAATTTCCCTTCCTGGCATTGAATTCTGAAGTGCAGAGTGACAGCAGAGGAGGTCTATGGCACCAATGGAGAATGAAAGAACACTGAAATCTAGTTGCTCAGGACTCCCTTGGTTCCCATTGCTCAACTGATTGCACAATTCCATGCTTACACATCCCAACAATGGGAGCAGCAGCCCATTTTGCTTTTAGTGATTCTCAGAGTTGGTAGATGTCTCCTTCTAGGGGAAGCTGCCGTGTTGGTGGTTAGAACTGGTTAGAGTAGGCCGCCCCCTGGGCAACTAGCTCCCTGTGGACTGTACCTGTCAAGTCAAACCCGGGTTGTCCTCGAGTCCTGGGCTATGCAGACTGAAACCAATCCCAAGCTTCACTAGTGAGCTGAGGCTGAGCTGGTGTCAGAGCACAGTGAGCCCAGCTGCCACTTTCCCCATGACGGCCACCAAGGAAGAGTCTAGAGAAACATGCTAAGAATGGGTCTTGATGTGAAAAAAAAAAAAAAAAAAAAAAAGGAAGGTCAGAGACCCAGCCAATATTGAGAAGGAAGGATGAGAAAAAGCAAGAAGTAAAGGTCAGGCTGCAGGGAAGCGTTTGAGGGACAGAAGTCATAGAGAAGTCCTGAGAAACTGTCCAGATTTCCATGGAATACAGCCAAGTCCTGCCTTCAGGCTTGGAAAAGGAAAACTCTTCAGAATTTATGAGGTCTTTTCTCTTCTTTAAAATATTTGTAGATGGTGGACATCACCTCTCTTAGTAGCCAGTTTCTATGTCTTATCAAACTAAAGGTTGAAAAGTGCCTCCTGTACTCATCAAAAGCTGACTGATGGCTTCAGTGTTTTGTTTGCTCTAACATAGTCACCTCAGACATTTAACCCCTGAATGGTGATAAAATGGGCTGCCACCTAAGATTCTCAGGCTCTTCCCATTACTTGTGATGCACAGCCTTTGCCATGATTCACTTATTCTTTCCACAATACTCAATAATTGCCTATGATATTCAAGTCACTCCTATTCAAAGTCATTGCTAATACTCATCTCTTAGGCTAGTTATCCTATATAATAAGAGGCTAATATGCAATAAAAGGCTAATACTATGACATGCACTGAATACCAGGGGGCAGGCGTTTAATGCAGGAGCTGCCCCCTGGTAGTCAGTGTACTCCCACAGGGGGAGCGCTGCTCAGCCAGAAGCCAGGCTCACGGCTGGCATGCACAGTGGTGGTGGTGGGAGCCTCTCCTGCCTCCACAGAGGCACTAAGGATGTCTGACTGACAGCTTAGGCCCACTCCCCTGACTGAAGGCTTAGGCCCGCTCCCTAAGCCATCAGTCAGACATCCCCCAAGAGCTCCTGGACTACGAGAGGGCACAGGCCGGGCTGAGGGACCTCTGCGGAGTGCACGATTTTCATGCACCAGGCCTCTAGTTTGTAATATAACAAAATATGTTACAAACAGGACTATTTCTTACAAAACGCATGTTATACTGGTGAATGAGTAGCAGGTGAATGGCCCACACATAGACTCTGTCCAGCTTCAACTAAAACACCCTTTTTAGAGACTCTCTGTTCAAGATTCCTTGTGACTGTCCCGGGTGTGTCCTTGGACTGACAACTTCTTTTCTCAAGGTCCTTTGTGACTTCACTAGACTATTCCTTAGTTAAACCTAGCTTTCCTGCAAACTCTACTAATTATTTAAGGAAAAGAGAAGTGTTTTTGTTTGTTTGTCTCTTCCCTGCCTACTCTGTGCCTCCTCTTACCAGGTCCCATGTTTTGTCTGAGCTGAGCCCTGCTCCTTTCTGAAGTATCTTGATGCCCCAAATAAGATGCTGTTTCTGGTACCCAGCTCCTACAAGAACTCATTCTCTTCTTGGTTTGTGTAACTAGCCTGTCTTCATCATTTCATCTAGAACCTGGAGCCAGCCTGTCCCATGATGGGACCAGAGGCATCTGCTGTCTGTTTATTGCCGATTAGCAGCCAGATCTAGTCAGTTTATAATTGATTATTCATTCATTCAGAAACATTATTAATTATCTACTCTGTATCAGACACCATAGATGTTAGGGCAATAAAAGAAGGAAAAAAAGGAAATAGTGAGTCCTTACACTCTAGAAGTTAACAGTCCAGTGGAAGACAAAGGCAAAAAAAAAAAAATGCTAATGATACAGTGTAATTAGTACTATGATAAGAAAAAATACAGCTTGTCAAACAAGCATAAAATACCATCCAATCCACATTCTGAACCCACCCAAGATATACCATACAGAGGCCTATGGCATTGAAATTTCAATATTAATAGAATCTTGTCATCTCATAGTATTTTTTCCTTCTGAGTTTGTGCTGTAACACAACATGTATGCACCACAATGTTCATACTCATGGATAAATCACCACTTCCCTGATTCCCTGTGCCTCTCTGCCCTGCCACACTGTCCCCTCCCCAAGGTATCACAGATGCCTGGTCATACTGATTGTTCAGTATGTTCAGTGTCACCCTTGTGTTGTATATTTATCTCTCATCTCTGTATCTTTCTGCACAAATGACAAAGATGACACTGAGACTATATTATTGGAGAGAGAGAGATGCAATATTTGTTTATAATTTTAGGGTAATTTTAAATTAGTTTCACAAATTATCTAGTTTTACAACATGCAGATTTTACATTAGGTTCAATATTCTAACATTTGATTGGTTGGTGGTCTCCAAATAAAATCTGATTTACTAACCTCCCTCTGTCTAACCCAATGGGGGCACACACACCACAGGAAGGCAACTTGATTTTTAAGGGGGGGCAATTTGAGAATGAGTTATTAACAGTGAATTTTTTGCATTGTTGCCTTAACAAGAAAAAAATCACAAGAGCCTCTGTTGTTTCTCTGCAGGATATACTCCGGGAACTTGGCTCGGGCTGCTCCTGCCTCACCACCACTTAAACCCAGAGTGTACACTGAGGAAAATTTCAAGGTGGGAAATTCAAGCCCTCAACATATAAATTTGTATTTTACTTAAAGACCTTTTAGAATTAGTGTACCCGGTCCTAAGTCCCTACCTGAGTCCTCAGGTATAAGTCCTTCATCTCAGCCCCAAGATTTAAACCTTCTGAAGAAGATTCCATCTGGTTTGGCCCTCCCATAAGGTCATGTTACCCCAGGAGTCCTGCTGGATGCTTATAACTGGTTCTCAAACTTCAGTGAGAGTCAGAACCATCTGGAAGGTTGTTAAAGTATAGATTTCTGGTACCCACATCCAGAGTTCCTGAATTCAGTAGGTCCGGGGTGGGACTCAGGAATTGCATTTCTAGTATGTCCAGGGACCACACTTGGAGAACTGCTTCTTTTCAAAACCCACAACACAACTCATTGCCAATTTGCAACACCCATCAATTTTATGATTATTATATTGAGTTCCTTTTGACTACTGGAATTTAACTGTTAGAATTTAACAAAGAGAAAATATCATTTGGCAGTAACACATTCCTAAAGGTTTATAATTTTATACATCCTTCCAATATCTATCCTACAGCTCTCTTCTGTATCCTCCTCCTTCCCAATGGATTTAAAAACTTCCATAAATGTCCTTAAAGTCTAACTGGTCCCCAACATTTGTATGGGCCTCACCACCCCATGCTTCATCATGGTCAGCCAGGCCTAAACTAATATTCCTCTAAGTGCTCTCACAATCAAGGAATACAAATATCAGCCTTGCAGGAGACCAACTCAAAACTTTGTCAACACAGACTTTTGAATGAGAAGAAAGTAACAGAAGCAAAGTGGAACATCTCTTTTGGGTGGGTTGTCTGATTCCTTTTAAGCCCAGCATACTATTTTTTAGCTTGGGGCTTATCAAAATCTACTTATTTGCATGATTATATTGGGCAATTCTTAAAAGCACAATCTTTCCTGGAAAAAAGAACACTTTTTCCCTCCATCATATCAGTGTTACTTCTCTCAGTAAAATAAAAAATACTTGACAAGCTTCATATGTTCACTGACCTTAAGGAGAGGAGGTGCAAATATTTGATTTTGGCATGTGCGTTTTTATTAATTACAGGTTAATTTTTATTTGAATCACGATTTATCTGTCTACACAACAACAAAATGTACATTCGCTGCTATCACTGTTTGCATCAAAGAGCTATTAATCAATTATTAAAATTTGCTTCATATCATATGCAGATTATTAATGTCTTATTGTTGCAAAGCTTACTGAAGTTGATGTTTTCAAAACTGGAACAGTTCATCACACTTGGCATATTCTGGTTTTTGCTTAATGCACAAGCACGCCTGTCCAAATGCATGTCTCAAATGACAAAGATCACACGGGGACTGAACTAATGGAGAGATCCGCGCACAAAAATTATGTGGAGTTGAAAGTATCCAAATACTGTTTCATCACGAGATTTGGTATGAAGATGACCAGCATTTAAAAGAAGCTATGATCGTTTCATTTTTAAATTTAGTGTTTAGACCAAACTATTTTTATCTTTACACTATGAATACTTTTCATTTCCTATTTTTCTGTTTGTTAATAGTTTCACAGCTTTTCAGTGTCTTCAGTTGTTCCAGGTGGGAGAGACGTTCTGAGTTCTAACAATATGGATCATTCAACCTTCCGAATAAGACTTAGTAAATTTTTTTCATCCCTCTTTCTCTTCAGAAGTCTCTCTATGCCTTAAAAATGAAATAAACCATCCTTTTAAAACATGTGAGCCACCTCCGCAGCCTCAAAGGAAGTCTTATCTAGTTGTTGAAACGGGAGGCTGGCTCTCCAGAGCCCTGGGTACAATTCTTTGCTCCACCACATGCTTTGAATTTGTCACTTATACTCTCAGTGCCCCAGTTTTCCCATCAGCAAATGAGGACAATATTACTTCTTACAAATGTAGTGAGAGTGAGTCTGTACTGGTAAAGTGTTTTGAAGTTTTCTGATGAAAACAGATAACGCGGAACCAGGTATTTAGCCAGATCTGTATTGCCTTAAACCCAGAGGGAATTAAAGAATTATTGTCTCTCTTTTTAGTCTCTCTTTCTGTAAGTTCATTATTGATGTATAGAAATGCCATAGATTTCTTGGTATTAATTTTGTATCCTGCAACATTACCGAATTGAGTTATTAAGTAAGCAATCCCAATTACCATTGCACCAAAAAAAATAAGATACCTAGGAATAAACTGAACTAAAGAGGTAAAAGACCTATACGTAGAACACTACACGACACTGAAAAAAGAGATAGAGGAAGACATAAACAGATGGAAGAACATACCATGTTCATGGATTGGTAGAATCAACATCATCAAAATGTCCATACTACCCAAAGCAATCTATAAATTCAATGCACTTCCCATCAAAATACCAACAACATATTTCACAGACCTAGAACGAAATTTCCAAAAATTTATCTGGAATAAAAAAAGAACCCGAATAGCTACAGCAATCCTGAGAAAGAAGAACAAAGTAGGTGGGATCTCAATACCAGATATCAAGTTGTATTACAAAGCTACTGTTCTCAAAACAGCCTGGTACTGGCACAAGAACAGACATATAGATCAATGGAATAGAATAGAGAACCCAGAAATCGACCCAAATCAATATGCTCAATTAATATTTGACAAAGGAGGCATGAACATTCAATGGAGTCAAGACAGTCTATTCAACAAATGGTGTTGGGAAAATTGGACAGATACATGCAAAAGAATGAAACTAGATCACCAACTTACACCATACACAAAAATAAATTCAAAATGGATAAAGGACTTAAACATAAGACGGGAATCCATGAAAATACTAGAGGAATCCACAGGCAGCAAAATCTCGGACATATGCCGAAAGAACTTCTTCACTGATACTACTCCTAGGGCAATGGAAGCTAAAGAGAAAATAAACAAAAGGGACTACATCAAAATAAAAAGCTTTTGCACAGCAAAGAAAACCATCAATAGAACAACAAGAAAGCCCACTGCATGGGAGAACATATTTGCCAATGATATCAATGATAAGGGTTTAATCTCCAACATATACAGAGAACTCATACAACTTAACAAAAAGAAGATAAACAACCCAATCAAAAAATGGGCAACTGATCTAAATAGACACTTTTCAAAAGAAGACAGAAGGCAGGCCAAGAAACATATGAAAACCTGCACACAGTCACTAATCATCAGAGAGATGCAAATCAAAACAACAATGAGGTACCATCTCACACGTGTTAGAATGGCTATTATCAACAAATCAACAAACAAGTGTTGGCGAGGATGTGGAGAAAAAGGAACTCTTGCACTGCTGGTGAGAATGCAGACTGGTGCAGCCACTGTGGAGAACAGAATGGAGCTTCCTCAAAAAACTAAAAATGGAATTCCTATTTGACCCAGTGATCCCACTTCTAGGAATATATCCCAAGAATCTAGAAATACGAATCAGAAAGGATATATGCACCCCTAGGTTGACAGCAGCACAATTCACCATAGCTAAGATTTGGAAACAGCCTAAATGCCCATCAGCAGATGAATGGATTAAAAAACTGTGGTATATCTATACAATGGAATACTACACTGCAGTAAAAAAGAAGGAGTTCCTACCATTTGCAACAATATGGATGGAGATGGAGAATTTATGTTGAGTGAAATAAGCCAGGCAGAGAAAGATAAATATCACATGATCTCGCTCATTTGTGGAATATAATGAACAGCATATACTGATGAACAAGAACAGATCCAGAGGCTGAGAAACGACGATTAGAATATCATACCTCAGGTAAGGTAGGGGAGGGTGGGGGTAAGGTGGAGAGATCAACCAAGGGACTTGTATGCATACATATGAACCTAATCAATGGACACAAACAACAAGGGGGTGGGACATAAGTGGGGAGTGGGGGGTTATGGAGAAATAAGGACACATATGTAAAAAATAAAAATTAAAAAAATTAATTAAAAAAATTATAAAATAAAAATAAAATACTAAATCTAATCAATACTAGTGGGCACCATAACCTTAAGAGAAATTGTTTCATGTGACAAAAATTTTTAAATGAAACTCTCTGTAGCCTGAAAATTATTTTGGAAGGAAACAAAGAGAAGTTTCCTTCAAAAGTCATAAGGATTGTAATTGAAAGTCAATATATTTGGCCTCTTGAACTAAAGTAAGTAATTTGTGTTTTTGCCTCCCTGACAAAGTTTATATAAAGCTACAAAAAGAAATTGACAGCCAGTTTGAAATGGAATTGCCAGGGCCTAGGGCAAAGAATATCCTTACATGATATTATTCTACAAGGTTATTATAATTTTAGATATATTACAACAGCATATTTTACAATTATCCCAAACAAACTTACAAACTAATTCTTTGAATGGTTGTCAGCAATTAAAAAAAAAAAGGACATGAAAGGATTTAATCCCTTGCAGAAGGAATTAAGGCACTGGGAAGGCACTTGAGCATCCAATTGCCCTCAGCTGTTGCCTGAGCTTTCTGTTCATGCTGAGCTTGAAGCCTCGTGGTGGCTGGTACCATGGATCTGTCTCACACCCAATTGTGTGAGCTGGGCCCTCACTGGAGAAGAAACCCGAGTTCCCTGAGATATATGATCAGCACCGGGACCCCTCCAGCAGGCCAGGGGTTCCCAAGGCAAGTGCTGGGTGTGGAGGCCACGGGGTCATAGGCTACCAAGGAGACAGAACTGAACCTCACATCACCCTGCGTGGCCCCGGAGGATGGCTGGTTAGCCAGAGATGGGTAAGATTCCTCAAGGAAGGAACAACCTAAGACAGGCACAGTCGCAGAGGGGCCATCAGGAGAGAACTTGGGGGGGCAACAGAAGTGGGGCACAGACCCTCAGCCCCCCAACATTGCAGGGGCTTGAACCCTCGCCCCTTCTGAAGGAGGTCTCCTGCCCCCATGGCTGCTTCGCGCTTCCCACACCCAGCTCAGATCGGGACCCAGGCAACAGAAAGAGACTTGGCCCAGCTCAGATCAGGACCCAGGTAACAGACAAGAGACTTGGCCGACAGCAGTTGCCCTATATCTAAATCACCCTAGCATCAGGAATGCTCAGGGCCCACTCAAGAATGCAAATAATCTTTCCCACTAATATTTACAGGGTAAACTAAGATTGTTGGTAGAGTATTAAATTTGACAGTAAAATAGTAATCAAGTTTTCAGATTAATTTAAATAGGCTAATTGAAATAAGTGAATATTCAAGTAAATTTAATTGTGCTGGACAAAAAGCTGTTCTTAAAGTAATAACTAAAATTTCTATTGGTAATTCATCTCATGGTAAAATTCCTGAATATGCAATGAACCTAAAGCAGTCATATTTTTGGGCAAAAAAAAATTTTTTAATTTAAAGTTATCAAGACTGCATTATAAAATTTACAAAAACCTCCATTAATAAAAAAAACGGGGGGTGGATAGTAGGGTAATATCACATAAGGAAAAATATCCTATAAGTAAATTACATCTAGAAAAATTTTACTTTACAAAATTAATTTTCATTTGTAATGCTAACAGCAAGACGGCCATGAAAAACACACGTGGTGTCTAAATAAGACAAAGGAAAATCGTTTATGCAAAAATAAAAAGGATCCCAAATCAATTATATAGAAAAGATTCCTTTATTTACTTGTGGTCGAGAATATGTTTGTATATTTTCAGAAAACAACTCCAAGACCAGGTGGATTCCTGCAACAGAGAGGAATTGACAGGTGTGCTCCAACCACGAAGACAAGAGGATAAAACAGTCCAGAGATGGAAGACGCTGACAACGCCTTGCCACGCGAGCAGTCAGCAGCTGTGCACCGCTGCAGGTTACCTAGGACCAAACCAGAGAGGGTCAGACCTGCATTGCCACCATGTGCCCACCATCCAGATATCATTGCTGACATGTACACATAAGGAACTGTTAGACATTGAAACTCAGAACTATTGGACATTGAAATTGGGACTCAAACATTTTTTTGTTTTGTTTTGTTATTATATGTTTATTTCTAGTCAGCAAAGGCAAAACTTTTTAAAGGAAAGAAATGGTGGGAAAAAGATACAGAGGCAAAGAAGCATTGAACAGACTGTCAAACTACATTGGGAAGACAGGGGAGGTTGGGCGAGGAGGGCTGTAAGAGACCAACCAAAGGACTTGTACGCATGCATATAAGCACAACCAATGGATACAAGACACTGGGGGGGGGGGGGGCGGGCAGGTGAAGGCATGTACTGGGGGGTAGGGGAGGTCGGGGGGAGGTCAATGGGGGAAAAGAAAAGGAGACATATGTACTACTATTTGTAATACTTAAAACAATAAAAAAATAAAAAGAATTATTGTCTCTCTAAGGACTGTGCAGGGTGAGGCATTGGCCCCTTATTTTGATATTTATGCTATAAAAGGAAACAGGTCCTTAAGTTTTCGTGTGGATTTTTTTTGCTTTGTTTTTGTTTTCCTTCCACTAGCAAAACAGAAAATGTTATAAGTCCCATGGGCCACAATTATATACTCTCTTACCAAGAAAATGAAGCACACTAACATATTGTCTTCTGCCACTCAGTGGGAGAGTTTCCAGATCCTGTCCTATGTAATTGTATTAACATGGGGACATAGATTTTTGTAAAGAATTTGGAAGGATAAGGCAGATATAGAATAATTAAAGTGAAAAAGAAGTTTCCATTTTCCTATTGAGAACATTGGGGCTGCAAAAATATGCTTAAGAATGAAGGAAATTCAAGAGTGTGTAGGTTATTTTAAACACACACATACCTATACTCATGGAAGTAAAGAAAATAAGCAATTAGGGTAAAGAGAAGAAATCTGAAAAAGTCTATTTTCTATGATGTTTGGATATATGAAAGGCAAAGACCTTCAGGAAATATTTTAGCATTAAACAATATTCTATCAATTGTCTAGAGGCAACTGGACAGCTGGGAAATGAAAAGATGCAGGTTCAGTTCCTCACTAGTCGTCCTCAAGGATGACAGCCAGTAAACTTCATGACTCAGATTATCCTGCAAACCTGATTATGGTGATTTAATGAGTAGATATCAGAAAAAGTGATATCTTTGTTAACCTTTGTTTCACAAGAAATAGTGCAAAACTTGAAAAGTTGGTAAATTTCTAAAAACCTTGGTACACAGAGAGGAAAAAGCAAAAATTTTTATTGAACACTCACAAAAGGCCTACAAGTTATTAAAAAGAAATAGACAATAGAACAAAAATAACATACTGAATATTTCTTTAGCATTCTCTTAATTATAGATATATAATTGTAAAAGACAACAAATTCAGCAATATACAAACTGTTAGCATTTGGATGGAACCCTAGCAATCATTTAATACTCTAATTTTACCAATGTGTGACAATGAAGCCCAGAAAGTGACTTGCCTAAGGTCACTCAAGTAATTAGTAGCAGATGGGCAAAAGCAATTCAGAGTTTATGAATCTAGGTCTCTTGTGTTTTCTTTAAGGAGCATTTCTTCTAAGAGAGTCAGAGAACATAACTATATATATAATCTTACTACTTAAATTTGGGTATGCCCACCAATAGAGAAATTTCACCCTCAGACATTTTATCGCAGCGTTTTCCTTAAAGAGGTTCAGTTATTTACTTTGATATAATGAAAAAATAAGCACAGCTAACTTTAATAATATGGATGTCCCTGTTTTCCAGGGCACAAAACTGACAGTTCCCAACCTTCCTTGCATTACCTGTGCCCATGTGATTGACTTCCAGCCAATGAAATGTGAGAAGTGATGCATGCCAGTTCCCAGCTTCACTTATAAAAACCTCCCACTTGCTATGCATCATATTCTTGCAACATTCACCAGCTTAATTCAAGGGAAGATGGTGACCTTAAAACTCAGGAGTCTGGCCCTCTGAACCCCCACCTGGAAGAGAGCCACCTCACTCTTCATGAATACTTATTTTAAACTTCACATAAGAGAGAAATTACCTCCCTTTGAGATTAGCCACTTAGATAAGGGGATAGGTGCACCACGTCAGCTAATGGTATCTTCACTACTATACAAACTCAGACACAATGTATTTATCCATTGGCAAATGCTAGTGTGGCTTTCTTCCATCTGCGGTGGTCATGTGGCATTCTTCAAAAAGTCTTGATAAAAGTCTATAGGTTTGACATTATCTTTTAAGAGAGCTCAGCACAACATGAAAGTACATCTATTATTGATGGCAAAAAAACTTATCTAAATATAAGACATGGGTGATTCAAATGAAAAGGAGCAAACGTTTCAGGATGTATAGATAGTTTTAACTCAGCTAGAGCTGCCTTATGGTTGCCTCGTGCCTTGTATTTCTAATTACATTTAAAGGAATTTAAGTCATGAAATTAGGCTTTAATCTGACAATTCCAAAGTCACATGGATTAGTGGACTAAGCAAGAGCACATGGTATCTGATGACTAGAAATGATGTAGGTTGCAAATGGGAACATTTCGTTTGTAAATGCCCATTTGAATAAAAAGCTCAATGGCTTCTACAATCAAAAATATTGCAAAGATAAGCCTAAATATAGAAATACAGAGACATATGTATGACTTCAGACACAGGAGGGTGGATTTTTGTGACATGTGTGAATTAGCTGTTGGAAGCCTTTTTGTTTTCTTCTTCTTACTTTTATCTTCTGCCTTTCCCATGGCAGCTCTGCTGATTGGATATGAACAGTAGCTACATTTTTCACTATTTAAGCATGTTTTCATTGGGCCCAAATTTCATTCTTCAACCTTTATAACTAGGAGAAGAAGTTTTAACTAGAACATAAAATTGTATTATTATCTTATGAGATTAAAGACCCTTTGTGACTATGCACACTTAATTTCTAACTTTAGCAAGATTTTACATATGTAAAACTCTCAACAGAGAAGTCTGCAATCATCCTCAAACTAATCTATGCTGTATTAACACATTGGAATGGATTTTTAGAAAGTACAGTGGCAAAATTTCAACTCTGCAGTTATTAAACCTAATTTGCCCTAAATCCCCACTGATGGATTTATGTCCCCTGTCTCCTCAGAAACAACATCTTCTCCAGAGGATAAACTAAAAGAAGCTAAATAAACATCGCAAGACTGAATGGATGGCCTATTGCAATTCTGTCTTTCCTGAGGTATCACAACACAAACTCTGAGAATGAAAAGTGGATCACTGAGAATTACTTCACAGAAGATTATATTTACTGAGATGTGTCTTGTAGTTATTTTATGACATTAAGAGGAGAATTAGCATCTTATTCTTGTATTTAGTGGGACTCTTTATTTGAAGACCTGAGGTGAGTTCACCCAAATAGAATAGTTGACCCTCTGTCAAATGGATGAGAATATCAAGGACCGAATTTTCAGTGTTTCTGTTCAACATCTCCCAGGAAGGCATAGGGCTTTATTTAGGAAAACCCTGATTGCTCCTAACTTTGGTCTTCTTTTGCAATGTAAGTACCTGATTACATTTCAGAAAGAATGTGGCAAAAGTTTTAAGCTTGTTTGGAATAGGCAATTTTACTCCCTGACCTAAAGATTTATAAATCCCCTGCACTCAGCCAAGTGTCTTTGAGGCATACACAAACTATAAACAATATATTTTCTTCTACATGGGTGTCTCCAAATTGTCCAAGGTGAGGATGTCAGAAATACTGTGACCACAGAGTTAAATTTCCATAAAGTTGTTGGGCTTTTTTAGAATTTCTCCTTGTGGTTCACTGTTTATAGAATCTGCATTTGATCCATTTGAACAAAAAGCTACCTAGAAACTTTATATTCATAGATATGTACTAGAAAAGTTTTAAATGGTTATATTCAATATATGTTCTGCCACTTAAAAACTGTATCTGTCACCAAAATACATGGCACCATGACACTGTCTTTAGTTAAGAAGCTAGACCACTGGATGGCTGCCCACAGAGAGCTACGTGAGACTGATAAAAACACAGTCTTGTCCTAAGTGTTAGAAGCAGGATCCTGGACAGGAGCCATCTTGAGAGATTATGTCAGAGGTGATACTTACTACTCTGGGGAAAGGGAAGAATGCCTACTTTACTGAAAGACAGCAATGTTTATTCCTTGTGTCTGGGAGTTATAAGCTAAGAACTGTGTGGCTACTTCAGCCTAACTCTAAAGTGATGGCTATAACAAATGCTTTTTTTGCATTTACTAGACATTACCAAGTTCTTTCAAGTTTACCTAAAAAAAAAAGTGCCCCTTAAGAAAGGACATAAATGAAAATCAACTGTATTTATATAAATCTTAGAAGAAAGAAAAAACCTAGAAAACCAAATTTTAAATTACACTTAAAGTAACATTAAAACCTGAAATACTTGGAAATAAATTTAACAAAAGATGTGCAAGACCACTATATTGAAAATTATAAAATATTGCTGAGTGAAATTAAAGAAGACCTAAATAAATGAAGAGCTATAATATAGTTGCTATACACCGAATTGTGTCCTCCCAAAATGTATATGTTGAAGCCCTAACATCCAATGAGATTATACTTGGAAATAGAGTCATAGTAAATAACTAAGGTTAATTGAGGTCATAAGTGTGGGCCTTAATCTGATAGGGTTGGTGCCTCATTATAAGAGAAAAAGAAACCTGAGTTCTCCCTCCCTGCATTGTGAAGACATAGCTAAGGTAACTGCCATCACACCATGAGGAAAGACTTCAGCCAACACCTTGATCTTGGACTTAGCCTCCGGAACTGTGAAAAACAAAACAAAAAAACACATTTCCATTGTTTAAGCTACCCAGTCTGTGGTGTTTTGGTATGGCAACTCAAGTTGACTAAGACCATCATCTTGAATTTTAAAATTCAATATTATTATTAATGCTATCATTATTGTTATACTGAATATTATTAAGATGTCAATTCTCCCCTAACTCATCTAGAGAATCAATGCAATCATAGTCAAATGTGTTTTCATTGGCAAGAAAAAAAACTTTTTTCCCCCAGAAATAGGTTGATTCTAAAATTTACCTGACATAAAAACTAGAAGAGACAAAATAAACCTAAAAAACAACGACAAAATTGAAGAACTCCACTTGTCTACTGATTTAAAGATTTTCTCTAAAGTTATAGAAATCAAGATAGTGTGGTATTGATGAAACAATAGACAAATAAGTTGAAGCAACAAAGTACAGAGCCCGAAAATAGACCCACAGATAGATGGTCAATTAGGTGGTAAGGTGCTAAGGCCATTCAGTGAGAAAATAGAGCCTTTTCAAAAACTGGTGCTGAAACACTTGAATATCCATCTGAAAAAAAGTAAAATAAATATTTATCACTATCTTACTCCACAAAGTAGTAATATGAGACAGACCCTATGCCTAATCATGGAAATTAAAACTATTAATTTTCTAGAAGAAAATGTAAGAGAATATTTTCATGATCTTCATATTCAGAAAAAAAATTTTAGACAGAACACAAAAAACACTAATCATAAAAAATAATAAGTTGGACTTCATCAAAATAAAAATATCTGTTCATTAAAAGATAGTGTTAAGAAAGTTATTCTTTCAATATTTTTTCCTTTTCCCACTCCCATTATGTGTGTGTGTGTATGTGTGCATCTGACAAGAGACATGTACCCATCATACATAAAGAATTTTTATAACTTAATAAGAAAAACCATTCAATTTCAAAAAAGAAAGAGAGAGAAAAGGACTTAAACAGACAGACACTTCATAAAAACTCAGTAAGGACATGAAAAGGATTCAACAACCCTCAATAGTCATCAAAGAAATGCAAATTAAATCTCAATGAGAGTCTTGTTCATATCCTATCTAATAAAGAGGGAATATGCTAATTGACTGCCCCACCCTCAAAGATGGTAGTGTCCACAGCCACGTGATAGTGGCACCCAGTCCCCTCAGCCCCTCCAGGGTGGCAAGAGCATGGCAAGGTCAGGCCCACCCTCAGGTGGGCCCAGCCACTCCAAGTGCCTGCCACCCCAGTCCCCTCAGCCCCCCAGCCTCCCAGGGCCAGCCAGAGGTATAGGCAAGCCTCAGATGTTGACTGCCCAGCCGCCCAGGGCCACCCAAGGCTCAGATAACCAGGGCTGGCTGAGGCTTGCGCTGCCAGCAGTGGCAGCAGCAGAGGTGTGATGGGGCGTCGCCTCCCCCTGATTGTCAGGTCACCTCTCACCCCTGAGGGGTCCTGGACTGTTGAGAGGGGGCAGGCCAGGTTGAGGGACACCCCCCGCCTCCAGTGCATGAATTTTCATGCACCGGGCCTCTAGTCTACTATAATGGTTAATGTAAAAAAGACTGGTAACTCTAAATGTTGGCAGAATGTGGTATAACTGGGATCCTATATAATAAAAGGCTAATATGCAAATCAACCAAATGGTGGAATGACTGGTGGCTATGACACACACTGACCACCAGAGGGCAAATACTCAACACAGGAGCTGCCCCCTGGTGGTCAGTGCACTCCTGCAGGGGGAGCGCCACTCAACCAGAAGCCAGGCTCATAGCTGGTGAGCACAGTGGCGATGGCGGGAGCCTCTCCTGCCTCCACGGCAGCACTAAAGATGTCCTACTGCTGCCTTAGGATTGCTCCCCACCTAAGTCAGACATATCCCGAGGGCTCCCGGACTGCAAAAGGGCGTAGGCTGGGCTGAGGGACTCCCCCCAAGTGCATGAATTTCATGCACTGGGCTTCTAGTTCTCATATATTGCTGTGGAGAGTATAAAATGGTATAGTTATTTGGGAAAAGTGTTTGGGAATTCTTATAAAGTTAAACATACACATATGCAGTAAATTCCATTCTTACAGATTTACCACAGAAAAATAAAAACATATATTTGCAAAAAAAGACTTACACATGAATGTTTATAGCTGCTTTACCTGTGATATTTGAAAAATGTAAACAACTCAAATGTCACCAATAGGAGAATAGATAAACCAATTGTGCTATATTCATATAATGCAATAGCACACAACAATTAAAAGGAACGAACTACTGAAACATACCATAATATGGATGAATTGTATGACCATTATGTTGACTCATAAACTAGATACAAATGAAGACAGTATAGTTCCATTTATATGAAGCTCAAAAACAGACCAAAATGATCTATGGAATTAGAAATTACAACAGTGGTTGAGTGTGGGGTTGGGGATTGACAGGAAGAGAACACAAGCATGAGGAAAATTTCTGGAGTGTTGGAAATGTTCCCTTTCTTGATAAGGATGTTTGCTGCATGTAGGTACATATTTGCCAAAATTCATAGAATTGTACACTTAAGATGTGTGAATTATACAATACATGTATAAAAAATAGTGAAGGAAAATATACTAAAGAACTGATTTGCTCTAAATTTTGTAGAATACCTCAATTCTACCCTCCAAATGTTCTCTGAGCTCACAAAATATTTTTTCTTCTCCCTTTTCTCCCCATGGTAGGAGTCTACTTAATTTTCAAAAGGTGAACCAGTCTATCAAATGTTCAGATAACAAATGAAAAACACAAAAGCCAGGAAAAGTGGGAATATTTCAGGCTAAAATTGGTCCACCCTCATTGTAAATATTTCCTATTTCACCTGGTATCTCTTACCAGGTGATGATGACTAATTATGATGATAAACCATTAATATTTGTATAATGATTTATAATTGACAGTGTTTCAGATATATGAAATTAGGTGCACCTTGGTGCTACATTAAAATCTACCATATTTTTCCATGTATAATACACTATTTTTTTCTAAAATAATTAGACTGAAAATTGAGGGGCATCTTATACATGGAAATCAGCCAAGGAGGGAGCTGCACATACCTTGTCAACAGGCATCTAATCAGGATCCTTATTGTTACTGACGTCAGCTGATGCCATAACTGGAGGTGGAGTGGAGAGTGCCCAGATGTAATAGGGACCAGAGTGTTCTGAGCCCATAAAAATGTCAAAAAATAAAAAGATAAATAATGGTAAGCAATTGTTTTACTCTGCAAAATTCAAACTGAATGTAATCAGCTATGGAAATAGAGCTGAAGAGAGACCATTTGGACCTCCTCCAACTGAGTGTATGATCAGACAGTGGAGAAAACAGGAAGAACAACTCCTTAAGATGTCAAAAAAAGAAGAAGGCCTTAAGAGGAAAACCAGCAAAATGTTTAAAATATTGACTTCTTAATTTTGGTTTGGAAAAGTGGGAGGCGTCTTATACAAGACGCCTCCCACATGAGGGCATACATGAGGGCATCTTATACAAGAAAAATATGGTACATCCTTTATTTGTTCATTTTATTCTCTAGGTGTTTTAACATCATTCGAATATTTATATTTTCATCTAATGAACATTATAAAAAAATGGTTTGCTTATACATATACTTGCACCGAACAATCAGAAGAATCACTTTCACATTCACTTTGTAATCCAATGAGTTGGACTCATATTGGATGGTTTGGTACTTTAGGTTCCTTTTTGTTAGTTATTATTCATTAAACAATTATGTATCTACCAAGTACCATGTGCTGAACATTTTCTAGATCCTGAAGTGTCATACTAAATATATCTAGAGTCCTTACTCTCAAAGACAATCTTGTAACAAAAATTTAACTAATACAAGGATGAAAGTATAAATAAAGGCATTTCAAAATGCTAGTGAGAGTCTAAAACAGGAATGGGGAACCCTTTTTATGCCAAGTGCCATCTGGATATTTATAACATCATTCACAGGCCATACACAATTGTCAACTTAAATATTTGCCTGCTAGTTTTGGTGAAACATTTAATTAACTCACCCCTAATGCCTTGGCAGGGACAGACCAAATGATTTTGTGAGCCTTATAGAGCAGGAGGGCTGGACATTCCTCACCCCTGGACTAAAGGAAGGTCCCTACTTCAATCTCTTTGAAATGAAGTAAAATTTAAATGAAAAAATATATATAATTGTGCACACTGGGATAGGAGGTCATAGAAAGCATCAGAGAACTTCTATTCAAGTCATTCTTAAAGAAAAGCATGATTTACCAGGAAAGGAAAGGAAATTGTACAAGGAGAGTGCTTAAAGTGAGAAATGGTCCAAAACCAAATTGGCTTTAGAATCAGAGACCTGGGTTTGAGTCCTATCCTCTGTCACCTCTCGGTGTGTGATTTAAGAAAGCCACTTCATCCCTCATGGATCTACAGTTTTTCCTGAGTAAAAAACAAAAATAAGACTTTTCCTTCACCCAGCCCATGTAGTTTTTCTTTTTTTTCTTTTCTTTATTGATTAAGGTATTACATATGTGTCCTTAGCCCCCATTGCCTCTCACTTCTCCACTAATGCCCTCACCCCCCTGGTGTCTGTGTCCATTGTGTTGCATGCATACAAGTCCTTTGATTGATCTCTCCCCCTTACCTCCACCCTCCCCTGCCTTCCCTCTGAGGTTTGATGTTTGACGGTCTTATCAATGCTTCTCTGTCTCTGGATCTGTTTTTGTCCATCAATTTATGTTGTTCATTGTATTCCACAAATGAGTGAGATCATGTGATATTTGTCTTTCTCTGACTGACTTATTTCACTTAGCATAATGCTTTCCAGTTCCATCCACGTTGTAGCAAATGGTAAGATCCTTCTTTTTTACCACAGCATAGTGTTCCATTATGTAGATGTACCACAGTTTTTTAATCCACTCATCTGCTGATGGGCACTTAAGCTGTTTCCAAATCTTAGCTATGGTAAATTGTGCTGCTATGAACATAGGGGTGCATATATCCTTTCTGATTTGTGTTTCTAGTTTCTTGGGATATATTCCTAGAAGTGGGATCACTGGGTCAAATGGGAGTTTCATTTTTAGTATTTTGAGGAAACTCCATACTGTTCTCCACAATGGCTGCACCAGTCTGCATTCCCACCAGCAGTGCACGAGGGTTCCTTTTTCTCAGCATCCTCACCAGCACTTGTCATTTGTTGATTTGTTGATGATAGCCATTCTGACAGATGTGAGATGGTACTGCATTGTCATTTTGATTTGCATCTCAGATGATTAGTGATTTTGAGCATGTTTTCATATGTCTCTTGGCCTTCCTTATGTCCTCTTTTGAAAAGTATCTATTTAGGTCCGTTGCCCATTTTTTGATTGGGTTGTTTATCTTCCTTTTGTTAAGTTGTATGAGTTCCCTGTAAATATTGAAGATTAAACCCTTATTGGTGATAACATTGGCAAATATGTTCTCCCATGCAGTGGGCTTTCTTGTTTTGTTGATGGTTTCTTTTGCTGTACAAAGCTTTTTATTTTGATGTAGTCCCATTTGTATATTCTTGCCTCCTTTGTCAAATATTAATTGAGCATAGTGGTTTGGGTCAGTTTCTGGGTTCTCTATTCTATTCCATTGGTCTATATGTCTGTTCTTGTGCCAGTACCAGGCAGGAAGACTTAGAAAGAAGGCAACAAGAAAAGCCCAGAGTGAGCAGAAGGAAGGAGATAATAAAGATCAGAGCAGAAATAAATGACATAGAGATAAAAAAAAAAAAAACAGTACAAAAGATCAATGAAACCAAGAGCTGGTTCTTTGAAAGGATAAACAAGATTGATGAACCTCTAGCCAGGCTCACCCAGAAGCAGAGAGAGAGGACCCAAATAAACAAAATCAGAAATGAAAGAGGCAAAATAACAACAGATCCCATAGAAATACAAAGGATTGTTAAAAATACTATCAACAACTCTATTCTAACAAATTAGATAACCTAGAGGAACTGGACATATTCCTAGAAAAATATAACCTTCCAAAACTCAATCAGGAAGATTCTAAAAATCTCAATAGGCTGATAACTATGGAGGAAATTGAAGCAGTCATCAAAAAGCTCCCAGCAAACAACAGCCCGGGTCCTGATGGTTTCACAGGGGAGTTTTACCAAACATTCAAGGAAGAACTAAAACCTATCCTCCTCAGACTAGTCAAAAAATTTAAGAGGAAGGAACACTTCCAAGCTTATTCTATGAAGCCAACATCACCCTAATACCAAAGCCAGATAAAGACAACACAATGAAAGAGAATTACAGGCCAATATCCCTCATGAACATAGATGCTAAAATTCTAGCAAATCAGATCCAGCAGTACATCAGAAAGATCATATACCATGACCAAGTAGGATTTATCCCAGGGATGCAAGAATGGTACAATGTCCACAAATCAATAAACGTGACATTTCACATAAACAAATTGAGAGATAAAAATCATATAGTCATATCCATTGACATAGTCATATCCATTAATGCAGAAAAAGTATTTGACAAAATCCAACACCCTTTCTAGATAAAAACCCTCAGCAAAATGTGAATAAAGGGATCATACCTCAATATAATGAAAGCCTTATATGACAAACCTACAGCCAACATCATACTCAATGGGCAAAAACTGAAACCATTTCACCTAAGAACAGAAAGGAGACAGGGATGCCCACTTCTACCACTCCTGTTTGACATAGTTCTGGAAGTGCTAGCCATAGCAATTCAACAAGAAGAAGGAATAAAAGGCATCCAAATTGGAAAAGAAGATGTAAAACTGTCATTATTCATAGATGACATGATACTGTACATAGAAAACCCTAAAGACTCAATCAAAAAATTATTAGACATAATAAATGAATTCGGCAATGTAGCAGGATACAAAATTAATGCCAAAAAATCTATGGCATTTTTATACATCAATAGTGGACTTACAGAAAGAAAGATTAAAAAACAATTTCATTTACCATTGTGCCAAAAAAAAATTAAGATGCCTAGGAATAAACTTAACTAAGGAAGTAAAAGACCTGTACTCAGAAAACTACAGGACACTGAAAAAAGAGATAGAGGAAAACATAAACAGATGGAAGAACATACCGTGCTAATGGATTGGTAGAATCAACATCATTAAAATACCCACACTACTGAAAGCTATCTACAGAGTCAATGCACTCCCCATTAAAATACCAACAGCATATTCCACAGACCTAGAATGAACTTTCCAAAAATTCTTCTGGAATAAAAAAAGACCCCGAATAGCTGCAGCAATCTTAAGAAAAACAAAGTAGGAGGGATCTCAACCAGATATCAAACTGTATTACAGACCCAGGTCGTTTTTCTGAGTCAAATGAATTGGGTTGGTAAAAATACATTGTTAACCATAAGTTCTGTTCACTGACTCTGATGACCCTACATTATCACACTCTGAGGTATTGCTGAACTAATAATAGAGGTAGCACATTTAATGCAATGAGTGATTTTCCAAAAAGTTGCACAAATCAAATAGCAGTCACCATTTTTAATTAATTCGTTATTTAAAGAAAACTATGGTGAATCTTGCAAAAAGTGACAAATCTTTTTTAATATGAACAGTAATTCTGCAACATTTTTTCTTTCTCTTTCTTTCTCCTTCTTGTTCTCTTTATTCTTCCTTCCTTTCTTTCTCCATTTCTTTTTTACCTTAATATCATCTGTATGGTTTCTTTAAACCATGAAGTAGGACATAACTTATGTTAGAAAACACAGAATATAACTAAACAAACAAACAAACAAAAAAGATTTATTATTTGTTAGAAAAGAAATTGTACTAAATTAGGATGGGATGGGACAAAGAATATACAGACTAAGTTAGGCTTGGAAAAAAGAATACCTACAACTATAAAAAATATACTGTTCTTCAAATCCTCACACCTACCAGTGTCACCATTGCACAAAGGGGCAGCAATCTTTTGAGCTGAGGCACCATTTAATAGTCTAAGAAACACTCTGAGGCATCAGTAGGAAACCTCAAACATCAACAAGGGAAAGGCATAAAAATATAGAGAAAAGTATGACAAAGAAAGTCACATAATAGTACTGTAAGTGGGCGAGAGAAAGAAAAAGAGAAAAGTTAAGAAAAAAAGCAGAGAATGACATTAGAGCAGAAGGCCATAGATTTTGATGGTCAACGTAGATGGGATTCCTGACTCCACCATCCCCCAGCTTTCTGTCCTTGAACAATTTATTTAACCATTTGGAGTTTCTTTCCTTGTCTGTTAATGTAGATAATCATACACACTTTATAAAGTAGTTATGAGAATTAAATGAGATAATAAGTGCCTAGGAGACTGGTACATTGTTAGTATTCACAAATGAGTACATGTTATTATCTTTTTATGAGAGGCCTTTGTTTTCCCCATTTGACTTTGCACACTGAACAGAGGAGCCAGAATAAAAGTCTTGTGGAAGCAAGTCTGCCAGCAGTGTACCTCACACTAGGGATCTCAGCATATTTGCCCAGCCTTGAGGGTGGGCTCTTTCAAATATCCCCATGTGCATTTTATTCTTGTCTCTTTCTCTGCCTTTACTAAAATTTACCAACTCTCTCCATTGCACCTGGTTTAGAGATTCTGTATACTGTATGCACTGAAAGCTACAGTCATAAAATGCAAAAAATTACCACATTATTTATTCAGAATCTTCAACTTCCCTGCCTCTGATGACCCCACATTATCACACTCTGAAATTAGAAACCCTGCATTTGCAATTTGACTGTGTTGGATCTGGGTTTTCACAACATGTAGTTTGTACAGTAATAATGCTTATAGATCTTTCATTTTTCTACAAAAATTAATTGCCTAAACCACAATGATTTATAGTCACACTGAACATGATTATTAATTTTCCTGATGATTATACCTGTGGGCGGCAACAAATCTACTTGTGACAGACCTGGCTTTGAATTGCTGCTAAAACTAAAATGTCCATAAGGTAATAACAACTAATTTTTGCCTTAATCAACTTACACTTAAAAGAATTTAATATAGGGCACTTGTGCCTTGTGGGAAAACTTGTTTGAAATATAAGGTGCCGAGTTATTTATGAGAATAATTATATATTTGTTACTCTAGTTTGTACGGGGAAATCAGGATCTCAAATGAGTCTGAGATACATTAAAAAATATAATGAACTCAGCAGAGTTGTACACACTAAAGAACTTTTGCACTAAGGTAAATACATAACCTGGCATAGCTACTCTGAAAGAAAAGATTATGACAGCCCCCTAAACCATGCTGCCTTTCCTCACTTCTCTAGTAGAGCCTCCAAGTGCTATCATTAGTAACAAGAAAGTTCAGACATTTGATACCTAAGAGCCTTGTCTTTCCTTCCTCATTATTCACCCTAAAATCATTTTCAAATGGCCTTGTACTTGTGCTCCAATGAGTACAGTTCCTTATCAATTGCTCCTGATGCGGGAAAATAAGATGAGTTTGGGGCCATTGAACCCAGATCCTGCAATCTTCTGTCTCACAAGCACTCTCTTCTTCATTTAATGGTGCTGGGAAGTTCATTCATTGCTGTGGTAGATTTGTTTCTCCTTGTTGGGATACAAGTTACAAAAAAGAGAAGGTTTTGATTATTGGTTGATATGCATACCTTATATAATTCAGTATGTTCATAGCCCAGAAATATTTAAGGCTTTTCCCTGATTAGTGGCATTATGCAGTTATGCAAATAATCTGTTATATCTAGGCACATTATGCCGTTATGTAAATGATCTATTTCATTTATATTTCCCATAGAGTAATGGAGTAAGGAAGAAATGTTCTCCTGCATTTCCCCTGGTTTTTAATGAGTTGCTCAGACATATTTAGCTCGTGATCAGTCTTGGGATTTCTGGGACCGGGTGTGAGTTAGCCTTTCTATCTGATCACCATGACCTGTCTCTAACTTTCCCATTTAATTCAGCACATATTTATTGGGTGCTTATTGTGTGCAAGGTTTTTGTGTGGTGGGGGACCACCTGAAGGGGCTCAGGTCTTGCTCAGGCAGACTCTGGGAGGGATATTATATACCTTATTATCTTTCTTCTCTGAGAACCTGGATACATGATGGTCTGTTTAGCGCCATCCATTTTAGAACTTCTTAGCCAGAAAATATTTCTTTTAAATTTATAAAAAAAATGTATTAAAAAGGGAAATTATTTAGAATGTCTAATTATGGGTTATGCAATGAAATATACAGAGTAAGCTAAATAATTTAAATATAGATATGGCCATTGACAACAGGCTACAATTAAGATAAAAACCAAACCACAATATGGATCTGGGATAAAGGAAAGTTTCTTGTATTTGGAAGCTGAATTAAATCTATGCTCATTTGCGTGGTACCTCAGGTTTCAGTCTATTGCAACATCACTTAGGCTATTGTACAGTCCACAGGAGTTTAAACCAAATCAATCATTTCCTTTTATCTAGACTGATATGCTAATTGCAGAGAATTCTCAGCCTCTCTGTCACCAACTGCTCAACATTTATTGATTCATTTAACAACTACTTACTGAGCACCTACCTTGTGTCAGGGCGCCAGCCCTCATGCAGTCTAGTGGAGAAGGAAAAGTAATCTAAGAACAAACACATTCAGGAACTGTGCTAGGGGCCAGGAAGGACAGGAACCTGAGCTATAAAGTGTCCTTGTTAGGGAAGTCAGAGAAAGTTCAGACTTTCCTGGGTCCTGGGTCTTTTTCAAACACATTTGGCTATAACAATATGCTTTGATGAGCTGCCACAGCTACCTGTGCATATGACTGGCATATTTGTCAGGGTTAACAGTCTATGAAATCACATGGTTCCTTCCCTCTATGGTGGTTGTAATGAATGGAATTTTTAAAAATTCCTCTGGATTTGGGTGGGAATAGAGCAATTTCTGACCTGAGTACTCCACCAAAAATCTTTCCCCATTTATTAAAAATATATAATAATTCTTCCTGGGTCATATTATCCTTATTGTTTAACCATTTCACAATCACATATGTCTGTTGAATCAGTACTAAGCACTCAGTCTGATGATGTTATTCAACTCCTCTTATAAGTGGAGGATCTTGCTGAGGAAGATAATTAAAGAAAAAACAATTCTTAAAACTTTCAATAGAATATAGTGGGCATTAACTGATTCTGATTATGATTCAATTCAATAGAATTTATTATGTATGGAAATCATATCATTGTTGACAGTTATCTACTTCCTTTTCCCTGTAAGAATATTCAGTTGCTATGTGACTTACAATACCTTCCTTGGGAGGAGCATTAGGCTTGATCATATGATTTGCTTTGGCCAATGAAATGAGAGTGAATGTCTGGTACACCTGTTCTGAGTAAAATCTTTAAGGATCATTACATATGTTTTCTCTATCTCTCTCCTGTATTTTTTCTCTCTGCCAGAAAAAAAAATGGCATATTCCAGAGGGTTTCTGCTACTTCTGATCCTAGATTCTTAAATGAAAATGTCATATGGAGCAGAACAGAGCCAAAGCCAAGTGAGAAACAAGCCTGAGTGGTAAAAGCCTAACCTGCTGAAAGTTGACTGATGGATTAAATACAAGAGGTATGAGCCCCACTCCTAAGATTAGTAAGAGGACTGTGGTCTCTATCCTCAAGATGTTTGCAATCTAGACCACTCACTAGTTCTTTAATATTGATTTATAAACTATGAGGGTGTCAGAAGCCACAATGAGTTTGAATCCTTAAAGTAAACTTCATTCACACACACACACACACACGTTCTAAATGCTCTGTAGGAAATGAAGACACACTTCCCAACTTATTTCTCCCTAGTATAAAGAACAAATTTTAAAAGAAGCCAATATAGTAGATCTATCAACCTAAACTTAGAAAAACAAAACCAAAAAGTACCTGGTAATTCCCTTTTGATTTAGCAATCTCTGTTCAACCTACTAGTATTTCCTTATTTTACTTTTAAAATATTGCAATTAACATTAGTAGCTTTTTGATTTTTCTAATTTCCACACGTCAAATAAAGGGAGCAATTTGTTCAACATATTCTTTGAAGGGGCCTGATTTTAGTCCCCAAGGTTGATATCA
Organism: Corynorhinus townsendii; assembly: GCA_026230045.1. Classification (NCBI taxonomy): domain Eukaryota; kingdom Metazoa; phylum Chordata; class Mammalia; order Chiroptera; family Vespertilionidae; genus Corynorhinus; species Corynorhinus townsendii. Next base: position 155,817,588 of record JAPDVU010000002.1, read on the forward strand.
AGTATTCCCAATATCCATTCTTTGGATCTGATCTACTTCCTCGACTCTAACAAGTAGCTGCTTTTGATATGTGCCTACAATGTTCTAAGACCAGAAGGCCATTAGCAGCCCAAGTTTCCAAAGCATAACATTCTATGAATACAAGTAAATTTGGTGAGTTTACAATATGTAGTTTATAGATTCTAATAACCTTCTTAGATATATATAGATTGGGATAAAATGACATATTTATAAGCTAAAAGCTCCTTCAATTCAGTGATCCAGTATCCATCCTAATATATAAAAACCCAGGGTCCCTAATTACCGATCGAAGGCTTGACTGAACACCAGAAGTCAGTCCTGCAGCCGGTGCAGGGGCGGCAACCCAGCACTGACTGCTGAGGGAGCTGCAGATCATGCCCAGAGAGAAGCCTGAAGAGAGAGGCAGGGTCTGATCTGCAGCCTCCATGGCATCTGTTGATCAGCCATTGCCTCTCTCTTTCTCTCCGGGATTTACCAGCAGCTGAGTCTCTGTTTCACTCTGGGCCTCTTCGGGGGCTGCTGATCAGCCCCACCTCTATGATCAGATGCAGAGATGTTGACTGGCATAGAAACCGATCAATAAGAACCAAATCTGGGTGAACTGTGAGGAGCCAATGGCTGTCTAGGAGGCAGAGTTGTTGATGCTGACTGGCATAGAAACTGACCAATCAAAACCAAATTGGCCAGCAGGGGAGGGCAGTTAGGGGTGATCAGGCAGACAGAGGCAGTTAGGGGCAATCAGGCCAGCAGGGGAAAGCAGTTGGGGGCAAGATAAGTCAGCAGGGGAGGGCCATTGGGGGCGAGATCAGGCCAGCAGGGAAGGGCCGTTTGGGGTGAGATCAGGCCAGCAGGGGAGGGCAATTGGGGGTGAGATCAGGCCAGCAGGGGAAGGCAGTTAGGGGCGATCTGGCAGGCAGAGGCATTTAGGAGCAATCAGGCTGGTGGGGGAGGGCAGTTGGGGGTGAGATCAGGCCAGCAGGGGAGGGCAATTGGGGGCAACCAGGCTGGCAGGGGAGGGCAGTTGGGGGTGAGATCAGGCTGGCAGGGGAGGGCAGTTAGGGGGGATCAGGCAGGCAGGCAGAGAGGTTAGGGGTAATCAGTCAGGCAGGCAGAGGCAGTTAGGGGTGATCAGGCAGGCAGGCAGGTGAGTGGTTAGGAGCCAGAAGTCCCAGATTGCAAAAGGGATGTCTAACTGCCTGTGGGATCGGGCCTAAACTGGCAGTCGCACATCCCCCAAGGGGTCCCCAATTGGAGAGGGTGCAGGCTGGGCTGACAGAACCCCCTCCCCCTCATGCACGAATTTTGTGCACCAGGCCACTAGTAAACTTATAAAAGGTTATGATCAGTACAATTCTAAGGCTTGTTCTACTATTGCAGAATAATACTTGTTTCTGATATAATATTATTTCTATGAATGGTTTATTTCCTTATACATTTTTGTGCTCTCAGTATTTCAAAGAAAACCAATGTTATACTTGTAGCATTTACAATGGAATACATTTTAAGGCAAAAAAAAAACAGAGAAAGAAGTAGAGATAAATTTACAGAAGGAAGGAAAAAAACAAAAAGAATAAGGGAGGGGGAAGAAGCTGATGAAAAACTAGAGAAAAGGGCATAATTGAAGAGTGAAACAGGTAAAGAGAAGAGACAAGTTGAGGTAGTAGAAACTAGAGAAAGAAAGAATATGAAAAGGGGGAAGAAAGTGTAGAGACAAAAAATGATGCTTCAAAAACACTGTAAATGAAAAGAAAAAAACTAAAGGTAATGACAAGAAAAATATGGAAAATTGAATATTTAAAAATGAAAAACATTATAATTTTAAAGCTTATCATAAATATGAAAATAAGAAGAGATATTTGGGGAATTAGGGTTCTAGAAGAATTCATTGTCAAGGAGTATAAATGGAAGGGAAGGCAAAAAGAGAAAGCGTTTAAAACAGTCAACTGATACTATAGGAAATGCTAAAGAATGAAAAGTTAGAAATGAGAAACTGAAAAAGCATTGATTTCTTTCATTTACTATTACCATTACATTTTGTCTTTTTAACTTTTTATTATTGTAAATGGATTGTACCAACAATACCAGTATTGCATACTGTACATCATTCTCTAGGTTATATTACATATATAAATCTGGAACAGTATTGGATAAAAATACACCCAAAAGGGAAAACACACATAAAAGTCAAAGATAAACTATAACTTGACAATGTGCACAAAAATATCATCTGTTCCAAATTATATACCCTTAGCTTTCTAATGCCTACTTTAAATTATGTTTGCCTTTCTCGTGCATTTTCAGACTTGTTAAGCAGAATCACAAACTAATATTTGTTTTGCTGTTTACTTGGAGGAAAATCAACTCTCATTGTGGTGAAATCAGTGAAGGTGGTGGGATCACAGAAGCCCGCACTTTGAGAGATGGAGATAGTCTGTTCCACATGCAGACCAGGCATCTCCATGTGGTCTTCCCCTGCATCCTCCCAAGAGGTATTCCCCTTGCACATTATTCCCTTTGGTAGGTTTTCCACACTCTCGTCTCTGGGGATTAAGTTCTCTCGTTTGGGAATAAATTTTACTTTAGCTAGAAAACAATTGAGGCATCAGTACCCTTTATACAGAAATAAAAAGAAAAGATTCTCTTACGTTGTTTGTACTTGGTCTTGCCTGGCCAGATTGAAGTTTGCTGTCTTCAAAAGTAGGGAGTCTTTTGCAGAATAGGCTGCTTGCCAGGTTTCGTCTGGACCTCATGGGCCTGAGATTTACTGTTTTTAATCTTTTTTCTGATGGGCATTCTAAATACCTGTTTCATGCAATGTTTAATTTCAGCACAGCAGGTATTAGTGTGTGCAAAAATGGGACTAAGCCGCCTGTTTCCTTGTATGATGAAATGCCTAAAACAGCTAGGTTTTTACAGCAGCCAGTGCTTTATCCCCTTAACAGCCCATGCCTGTTTCTTTAAAAACGGTGCTTTTTATGGACTCCTCTGACTATTTCTAATATAATTTTCCATAGCCCATCTTCCCTACTAAGAATATGAAACTCCACATCTGTATTCATTTGGACATTTTTTTAACTGAGACTAACAAACAGAAGGAAGGTTTGGGGCTGCTTCCTTTTCACAAGATGGCAGCTTGAGGACAGCAAAGAAAAGCAATCTCTCTCAATTTCTCTGTGCATATGTTAATGACACAAAGAGAGATGATCTTCAAAATCGTCAGCAACACCATTAACAATACGTTTGTTAATATTTACATAGCTAAAGAAATGTTCAATCTTTAGTGCTCAATGAATTTATCTCAACTTCCACATCACTTCCTCTAGAGAGCTTTTCTTGACCTTACACATCTCAGCTCCGTCCCTTCTGGTGTGCAGAGCAACTGTGTTTGCTGCCATTAGTGTATTTATTCCAATGTATTATCATCTCCATTAGACCATACATTCCATATGGACGGAAAAACTGATGCCAGACTTACAGCTTGTTCCCAGCAAATATTTATAGTATTAATAAGTGGATAAATCCCTAACCCTATGTATTGCTTAAGAGAGAACATGCAGAAGTGACTCTCTTTGTCTATAATATAAGCCTGCCTTCCCCCAAAAGGAAGTGTGGTGTTCATGTCAGACAATGTGTGTTAATGTCCAGAGAACATTGGGGTATTTTCCCCATAGTCTAGCTCCATGTTCTCTGACATGGGCTGTGCAGAATGATCTTTTTGGATGCAGGAGGAAATACTGGGATGTTCACTTACATTCATGTAAAAAGTCAGAGTTACAAGTGTTTGCTGTATGAATTGACACTCAAGCCCATGCTGATGTGTGTGAATGTGGGGCAGTCTTGAGCATCAGTGGATTCAGAGGGCAGGAGGTGCTAGCACAGCATTTACTGGGGGTTACGTGTACTGATAAAATGGATTCATGGAGTCTGTTATCTAACTTTAGTTACACACTAATCTCACAAAGTGGACACCTTATGTTTTTAAATTGCTGCAAAACTATAGATTGCAATTATGCAGGTTATAAAAATGATAGATCAAAGATGACACCAGCAATGTAAGCACGAGCTGAGACATGTATGCTTCCTAGCATGAACTCCTCAAAAGCCACATTACCAATTAAAATAAGGATAATATAACTAGACTAAATGTTACCGTGTAGTTGGAAGCTGTGAGGATTAGGCAGTTGTGGCATATTGTGTGCAAAGAGGTAAAGGGTCGTATATGACAGTGGTTGGCAAACTCATTAGTCAACAGAGCGGCAAATCGCGGCTCACAAGCCGCATGTGGCTCACAAGCCACGGTTTGCTGACCACTGGTTTAGGACAATAAGTCAACCAAAAATAAAAAACATTAAGGCAGCCATATTCATTGTCATAAATGACTTTTAATCCAGAGTGTCATGCTTGAGATATTAACTGGTAATAATGGCACATGTATATAACTAATAAACATCCATAGAGATATGGTCAAAGGTTTTTTTATTTACGGGTGTTCAATCCAAAGAGCTTAAAGAACATTTGTCCAGAAATGAGCGAGTTCCTTCCTTCTTTCCCATTTCACTTTCCACCCTGTTTTTCTCCACTTTCAGTCTGAAGCCTGTTACTCATTTAAAGGCCACTTTATGGTCCCGCTGATCCTGCAATGCCTATCAGTTTTCATCTGTCTCTCATCCAGGCCAACCCTCTGTTGTCTAGAAGTTGTCACTGAATCAATGATAGCTGTGGCTTTTAAGTCAAACATATAAGGGACTGGAGAAATAGTTACAGTGGATAATTCCTTAATATCTTTGTCAGTGCAAAATATACACTACCAATTCCTGAATACAATGAAATATAAAGCCACAGCCCCTACCCTCAAAGAAGTGGTTAAAGAGAAAGTATGCAAACTAATGAACAATTAGAAAAGATTGCCCATTGCCACTAATGTCCAAGTCTTCCTTCTTCTCCTGATCGCAGGACCAGTAAGGAGCCTCCTTCCACGATTTTACGTCTGAAAGTAAGCATGGGCCCATGAATAGAACCCCACTATTTTCCATTCTGATATTCACTAGTGCCATTGCAAGGCCTTTCGCCTCATCACCCCACATGCCTTATAAAATTTCACAAAGGCCAAAACTATCAATAAATAATGATTTACACTTTATTGGATCTGGATTGAAACTGCAGTCCCTATCAATAGATGAGGTTTTGATGATTTCACTGGAAATCCTAAAAATGGAACAGTTTGTCTCAAAGAACAAGGGCATTCTTTGAGAGTTGCCCTAGAGGAGATTTTTAAGATTCCCTGTTTAAAATTTGACATATTAATGATCTACTATTCTACACAACAGTCCTTTCTATGAAAATGTTTAAAGGAATTCACTTACCATTGTCTTTGTTAGTTGGAAATGAATGCTTATTGATCACCGGCATTGATCTACTACTTTAGATAAAAACAATACTTTTCAAAGTATACCCAAAAGAGTTTAAGAACTAAAGTAAAACTGTAACTTCTCCTGGTTACTAGGTGATTGATCACAACTGATTTTGCTGCCATAAAACATAACTTACTGTGACACTGCTTATCTGGGCTCAGGAGTCGGCCCTCATTGAACTGTGCATTATGTATGAATGATTGATGTGGGTTTGAATATTTTGTTAGATTCACCTTTCAATCCATTTTACACAGCTGACTTACATAAAAAATGAGACCTCTTGAAAAATTCTTCAGGAGGAATGTAACAATTATGAATTTAAGTGATCTCTGCTGATTTTGTTTGCTAGATAAAGCTAATTCCTGCTTTGTTTAGAATCAGAGAGCTGAAGTCAAGCCTGCCTCCTTGGGGAAGTCTTTTTCCCAATGAAGTATCTTTTTTTTTTTTTTTTTGGTCTGTGTCAGATATTTTAAACAACAACAACAACAACAAAAACCTGGTAAAAATCCTTGGAAGGTCAAGGTATGATAGAGTAGTCAGGAGTATGTGAGCAGAGAAAAACAACAAAAGACTTGTCTCTTGGGAATTGTAACATTTGAACTTTATATTCTGACCCACAGTAATTCAACCTTATTTATTCATATCATTGTAACTAACTGAAATATATGTTTTTTAGCATTTGCACGGGATTAGATTAAAGCCCTTACAAATGGCAGTAGTCATACAGTGATATAATGCCTCCTTCATCAGATTATGGGATGGGAATTCATGATCTCTTTGTGCACATAAGATTGGGTTTGACGATGTAAAATGACAGCTGTTTTCATCTAGCTTTTCTCCCCAGTCCGTCTATTTCACACAACAGTCCATCATTAGAGATCATTACTGTATTACTATTGTTAACAAGGAAGAATGAAGCCTACGCCTTCGTCTCTCTTAGATATAATAAGTCTTATGGAACAAGAGTACCCTAAAGGCCCTTTGCTTCTAAAAATGATTAAACTTCATTCAAATCACAGCCTGTAACCCACTTCTGGGCATAGTATCAAAGGCAGCTCCATAGGTGCGATCTGAGGCAGTATACTATTCCTGCCTCAGGTTTTGCACAAGAGTAGTTTGCATGCATTATCCTCAAAGAACAGATTGCTTTTTACCAAAATCCTATGCATTTTGGCACTTGGTGAGTATCTTAGATGGCATTAACTGTAAAACATTTCTTTTTACATAATTATGGCTTTGTTTTGAGTGTGTGCTAAGATGGTTGTAAAAGTTTTAAATGTGAAGGGCTTGGGGAATAAGAGAAAAATCTTTGAGCAAAAACGCAACCCTGTTGTTAACAATTAAAGTTAAAAATTTCCTGACAGTCTTTCAAAACTTCAGAAAAAAAAATACACGGTTATTTTAATGATTCTTTCTCAAATTACACCATTATCGGAAATGTATAGAAAATACAAGTTGTGGTGATTGCAAAACACCTGGAAAATTAGAGCTATTGTTTTCTGAGCATATTTATGTAGCAATAAGACCATCTTTATCAATAACTGATGTAAATAAATGCAGGGACCTGGTGTTCATTCTAATAATGAGAAATCCTCCGTGCTCAGGAAAGGTCTTTGCCTGAGGCATTTACTCAGATGCCTGAATCCACCAGCCTTGCCATGAATGTGTTAATTGACATGCTTGTATAAATTTTAGTAAAGCCATAATATTTTTGCATGGCAACTATTAAAAATATTTTTTTCTCTTAATTTCACCAGGGAGGCTGAGACTCTGAATTTTTCCCCCTTGCAGGAAAGAATAATTTAGATTTTCTTCCATCCCTGTCAGAAGTTGAACAGACGAACAAAACAGATTCTTCAGAGACAATTTTACACAGAGTTACATCCATCCAATTCAATTATAAATTAAATTGACTAACGAACCATAGCTCATTATGGGAATCAATTACTCAGAACTGTCTTTGGACCAAAAATGTGGAAAATAAAAAATAATGGTCATACTTCAATATACCAGATTGTCAACGTTTGAAAGCTCTGTTTTTCTCTAGCTTGGCAGAGTCCAACGCCAAAAAGAAATGATAATCATTTGTTTTACTGTTCCTAGAGATGTTCTCGTTTTATGAAGACTAGTTAATTCTTGAGTTTTGATCTCTTTGGGACGACTACCTCAGGCTTTTCTGAGATGACAGGCCAACCCTGGAGTCATGTAATCGCATAGGGATCTTTCAGATCAACTTATGCAAATGTGTTATTAAAAGGAACTTCATTTCAGCCTCTAGTGTCACCCAAGAAATAAGAGTCAGAAATCTTGGAGGTCATGTTAAAAGCATTTTTTTTTTTAAATAAAATTATTCTAGTAACAGGATCGGGGTCCATAACTCTCTGAAGCATTTTCAGTCCAATTGTTTGGTGTAAGTAAATCCACTGAGAATCCAATGTTGTTTTATTTACCAAGCAATAGGGCCTGATAAAAGAATACTATTAAAGCAATAACATTCTCTAAAATCTTTCTCCTTTTGTGGTCCACAGCCCAGAAATTTTCCATCTGTTGCAATGAATTAAAAAATCTGTTCTGCTTTGAACATGTATAGGTAAAGGTGATGTACACAGGCACATGCATATATGAACATAGAGGACATGTCATCACACAGTGAGGGCGGGGGTCTGTTGCCCATGTAACATATCATGACAAGATGGTCAAAGAAATGTGCTCAGACTTTTTTCAGGGAACTGTACTCCTGAAGATGCTTTAGTTTTCTTTTTCCTCATATACTTATTCACTCACACTTGGAGAGTAACAAGTAAATATTTCAAACTCAAGTGTTCACCTAACAAACTAAGATCTAAAAAAAAATCCCACAAAACCCTCCACTCATATGTATATTGTTTACCCAGGAAAACTGTACTATCAATGAAAACAAGTTATTCCTTATAAATATATAATTCAGCATCACTTTGCTTAGAACCTCATATTTTTAAAATATCCCTTTCTTACAATCTTAAAATGGATTGAAACTGCGTGTTTTTCACTAAAACCTTTAAAAAAAACATAAAAGAGAAGTGGCTGGAATGTTTAAAATGAAGTTTTGGCTGATACAATGAGGAAGGAGATGGCTCTTATTTACTTTTTTTAAATCTGTAGAAAAAGGGGAAAAAATAGTTGCATTTCCCAACTGAAAGGGAAGACATCTGAATGAACCTGTAATTAGAAATATAAGCATTATTAAAAGGTTTCTTGAAAAAATTATTTCAATAAAGGAAGTCATAGTTGAGGAATTCACGACTGAATCATTTACAGGAGGGTTGTTTTATGCAATAAATAAACACATCAACTCACTGTTTCGATGGTTTTCTCTTTTGTGAACAGCTCCAGCCTCGGCATCAGGCTTGGATTCAAGTCATCTCTCTCCCTTACTATCTGGGAGACATTGGACAAGTCAACCTGTCTACACTTCAGTTTCCTAATCCTTAAGATTGGAATAATAACAGTACTCATTCCAAATGCTGCTAAGAGAATCAAAGAAGGTCATGCACATAAAGTACTTAGCCCAATGCCTTGTACACAGTAATACTCGATACATGGTATCTACTATTCCCGTTATGGTTGTTCTTTTATAATTTCAAAATATGCAACCACACCCAAAGGGAAGAACCTATTCTCTCTTTTCATTTTTTTTTCCTCTGGCACTCTGTTAAAACTGGGCTGTGCCCTGTTTCTCAAGTAGCCAGTCAAGCAGGCTCAACTAGTTGTCAGGGCGGCTTACAGCTGCTTGAGGGGGCGCCCAGGGTCTGCAGCTGGGCATGCAGGGGGACTCCTGTGAAGCCCAAGTGCAGCTGTCTTCTTTCAGTCCCCCTCATCCTAGCAGTGCCACCACTTCCCAGCCCTCAGCCTCATCCCTAAACCTTGAAGTACTCAGGGGCCACCCCTCAAGCGTAGGCCATCACAGATCGTTACAAACTTAGTGCTAGCTGCCCTGCAGGCTAAAAGCACTAGGGACTAGAAATCACATAAATATCTCTGATAATTTGTCAGTATGTAGAAGGTGTGCTTCTGAAAAGGCCTACAACCTGGTCACACAGTTTACTGCATGAATATTGTGCTCTCCAGCCCACATTCATCTGACTATGCATGTTATCAGAAGTAAATACCTTTCTCTTTACTCCTTCATGTAGCGATAGGCAAGGAATCTGAGTTTGAGAAGCTGAAGTCAGACTTGCACTATATCGCAGTCGTTCTTGGCAAAGCCTTCTGCTGTTTTAATTTTAACCAATTAGAAGGGCCAATCTTCTTTTCGTTCAGAAATGTATTAAAAGATATAACATTCAAAGGCTAGACATGCCCTGCAATTAATTACTGGTGTCCAGCTAAAGGTCTACCATTAGCTATTGCCATGACAACCTTTAGAAGGCCTTGGCCCACCTGTTGCAAGAGAGAAACAACATTAGGCAGTTGGTTCCTGCACTTGGCCTCCCTCTGGCCCATGGGGAATTTGTACTAATTAGAATTAGTTGTCCTTCTGTAGTCCAGCTCCTGACACAAATTGCATTCTGTAGCTTCTTGTTCCACTTGAGTTCACAGACAAAATAGCCTATGCCATGTTTGAAATGAAGCAAGGCAATATAAAAGGGTTTTATGTAATTGGCTAATGTACTTTAACATTTTAACTAATATTTTCAGTGTTGCTTTCGTGGAAGGGAGCTTCTTTGCTTTCTTCTCCTTTTACTCAGTAGTTGTTTATGATCATACATCATTTTAATATGGCTCGTTTGGGTGTCCTTAACTCATTGTCAGGCTCGACTGCATGGAGAACAAAACAAGTGACCTCTAAAAATGATAGTTTGGAATGGCCCCTGGTGATGGGGAAGAGAAGCACAAACAGCAAAGAAAACGAAAGGAGCCTTTCTCACCTCTCACTGAAGAAAAGCTTGACTGAAAACAAGAGCCCATGGAGGAAGAGCCATAATGAAATAGAAAGGTTAGAAAAGGAAAGAAATTATGATGATGTTAGCACGTGCAGCTTTGCCAGAAAGAGTGAGTGAGATCCACAGACTCCGAGAGATCCAAAAGGACACAGACATGGGGCCTGCCAAGGGAGAGTAAGAGGCTAACACGCGTCATTTCCCCAGGTAAGACGAATATTTAGGTCTAACTTTTAGTATCTCGGGACATTAGGAGGGAAGTGAGGAGATTCTACAAGTGGTCTACTTTACGTTCTGAAGAGGACGAGAATGTTGGCAATGGAACCATGGTGTCAAAAGAAGTAAAGTCTATGTGGTCTTGATAATCTCACTGTGGAGTCATTTTAGTTTTTTCTAGAAAAACTCAAAGCAAAATTAATGGGCTAAAGAATTCCTGTTAGATTTTCTCCAGGCCTGAAGGAGCCTAGAAGCCTCCGTTCCCCCAGCTCATTTTCATTATGAACTGGAAATTGAATTTGATTCCTGCGTCACCTTTCCTATCAAGTTACCTATATTTCCAAAAACTCATGAGACAAATAGTTTCATGGTTTTTATTGGCTTTCTCTCTCCAGGGAGGTTTTCTAACCAAAGTATCTTAATCTTCAACAAACAAGATACAGTTTTATTTTTATTTAAAAAAAAAAAAAAACGACCCAGTGAGAGCTAAGAGAGTGTTCCTTTCACAATAGATATCTCCTTAGTTGGGGAAAACGGTTGCAAAACCACCACTTACTTGTTCGTGAAAGAGGAAGTAGTTTTAAAATAAAATCTATACACATCCCAAATTCATCCTCCAAGCTATCAACCTCATATTGTTCAGAATGGGACTGAGGCCAAGAACAAATATCTCTCTTTCTTTCCCTGACTTTGAATCTGAATTCTAAAATGATAAGAGGTACTTTAAAATTCTTAAAATAGATGGATTTAGGAATGTCTGAGCCAAGGTAGTGCCTAGTTACTCATAGACAAGCCAGAACTGCCTTCATGAGAGTATTCAACGGAAAATGTGCAAGAAAAAATTACTAAGAAGTCCAAGGAAATTTTAAAGCCTCAATTTATCTGAGAAAATTACCTATCTTTTCAATATTTTGTGGTCTAGTGTAAAGTACTGTAGAACTACTTCAACACAACAAAAAAAAGCCATTCATTAGAAAACAAAAAAACTTGCAAATGGAAATGCCAATGTGTTTATTAAGAAACAGGTCTCTTCACACTTTCTATTTGTTGGGAATTCTTAAGCTTATCTATTTATTTGTAAAATTCTCCTTTTCTTTGAGCCACCAGGAAGGAAGCAAAAACGTGTTTCACTAGAGCATCCACAATAGATAACATCAGTAATAATAACACAAATGAACATGAACCACAAAACACAGTACAAACCACATTACATCCCCGGTTGCATAGGCCAGAGCAGTTCATTGACTTGCCAGCATGAAGGAGCTGAACTATGCATAGAAACTTCTAGATTGTCTTGCCTGAGTATATAATGAGCAACCCTGAAAGACATTTCAATTGATCCAAATGGTCTCATGAATAGTTGCTCATGGGGAAGATGCAGAGTTAGTCCTTCTCTAATATTTTGTGTTAATGAAACTGCTTTAGACAATTTATATTTACATCAGGATTTATCCTAGGAACCATCGCCCAGCAAGCCTTTTTCCCACTCCCGTTCCCAAATCACGTTCTGTATTCTCCTGAGGCAACATGTGCCTGCCTCTAGCTTAACTCTTCACCTTTTTGTTGTCATTCTTTCCAATCTACAAATTTCCAATGTAAAGAATCTTGATTTTACCATAAACACTGGGTAAAACACAAAAATTGTTTTACTAAAAGTGACCCAATATTAGAACTGAAAAAAATGTCCTCAGTAAAATTTATGTTCTGTTTACAGGCCTGCCTCCCCTAGTGGTCTCTGAGCATTAGAAAGCAAAATGTGGGTCTGGCACATAGTAGATGCCTAATAACTGTTTGATGAATGAAGGCATGAATGAATGAATTTCCCTATACTCTGATAACCATGGTAAAATAGCAGTAAAGTTTGATGTTTGCCTTAATTCCACCTACTTCACAAGTTTGGTGGAGCAATGCCTTTTCAGATGATTAGCATTTTCTGTGAAGAATTTTCTTTTGGGAAAATGCTGCCAACAGCCAACTTTTTGGAGATGTTATGTATATCCAGACCCCCAAAAATGTTTAAATTAACAAATAATATGGCTTTTCTTGTTTGTTTGTCTTTTTGATCCTGACAGAATTCATTGCTCTTTCTCTTATCCAAGCTCTCTTGGCTTCTGAAGGAACCAGAAAGAGGGAGACAAAAGATAGTTGTAAAGCCCAAGAGAGGAACAGAAGTAGTCAGGGAGGTCTGAGAGCTCTGTGACAACTAATGGAGATTTGTCCGGACAGCAAAGCAACAACCTTTTATTTTTAGACTAGATTGTTCATGGTGCCCTGAGAATTTTCTTCTACTTCCTTAACAGTGGATCTTAACTGTGATGTAACATTGGAAAAAACTCAGACCTTAAGCCAAAAGTCACGTTTGAGGTCATCCTTGGCTGAAAACTTCTAAACCTCTCACAATGACCTCTTAATTTTTGCTTGTAACATTCCAGGGCTCTGGAACACCCTTGGAAAATCAAAGGAAAGATGAGACTCCCTGTGATTGATAGGTAGTTCTAAGGCCTGATGTCTCTTCACATAGTTAATCTTTTTGATATGACCTTTCTTCTCATTTCTTTATTTTTAAGTCTCCAAGGCATTTCTCTGAAAAATCATCTGTTGCAAAAGACCCCAAAGCAAGTGTAAAGGAGAGAATAAAATCATTTATCAAAATTGTATGAATTTGTAATTCATAATAAGCAAGAGGCAACTTAAAGAGATAGTTTTCTACCACTGACATTGCTGTCAAAATAAATGTGGGGAAGATAATTATAGTAATTAACAAAAGAGTTAATTTTCCTTTGTCATGAGATTAAGTTCCATTTGATTTCTGACTACGAGTAGATCAATACCAAATGCTTTGTCTTCCTAGCTGTTGATTATTGTAAATTCAGACTGGGACACATATCAGTTTCCTGACTATTGACTTTTATTGGGAAAGCACTGTATCAACACCCAAATGCTTCAGCTACAACCCTCAGCTTTTTTTCCCCAAACCTCAGTCCATAGTTCCTTTACCTACTCAGCAAAAAAGATTTGCCTTATTTCCTACTAAACCAAACAAAAACATGCTAGGCCTCGAATATATTTTTTTGATGAAGGTGTTAGCTTTCTTGCTAGAAAATAATGTTCCTTGAAGAGCTCCTAGGCCTGAGCACTATTTGATTATGATCATCCAAGAATTACATGATACACAACAAATGAAATTCCTCTAGCAAACAAACCTCAGGAGTGATCATATCCTTCAAATCAGAGTTTAATAATCATGTGGTCAGTTGAGAAATTGGTGTGTTTTGGTTTTTTTTTTTTTTTTTGTAAGACTAATAAGCTTCAAGCTGAGGAGCCATGCATGAACACACAGCTGTCTGTTGGGGAACTCTTGGCATCATTTTAGGCTGCAGTGAGGGTCCAAAAACATTATAAATGGGGCAGAAGAAAATACACATACTGTATTTTTTTAGTAATTGAAGCAATTAGATAATCTCATTCTTGGATGCCTATCGCATTCCTCATTAAGTTTGACTATGTTTATGAACGTTTGGTGCCAATTGTACCTTTAACAAAAAGAAGATAAATGAAAGACTTCAATTATCAAGGCTTGTGTGAGAGGTGAGAAATGTGCTATAGCTGTGGAGACCTATGGTTCTCTTCTGGCACCACACCAAAATGGACTGTGATTGACACTGCACTTTGTAAAAGGTTAAGTAACCTTAAGTAAGTTACACCACCTCTCTTGGCTCAATTTTCTTTTTAAGAAATTAGGGAAAGAGGGTTATAGATAAGATAACCACTATAGCATTTTCAGCTCTAACATTCAGTCAGTCCATCATCTTTACCAGGGCCCAGTCTGCTAGTAGTTAATTTCAGAAAGTCAAGGAATTGACTGTTTTTCCCCAAAGTGCTAAGTTTTCTAGTCAACTGCATAAACAACCTTTTGTTGTTGTTGTTTAGGTGCAAGGAGAAAGCACAAATTAAAAGAAAGAATGCCAAACTACCAGTTAGTTATTGCTGTGTAAAAAATCACACCAAAACTCAGTGGCTTCAAACAATATTTATTATTTTTCATGAGTTTAATGGATCAGTTGGATAGTTGGTTGATCTGAGCCAGCCTCAGCATATCTTAGCAGGACACAGCCACCTGTCTGTGTTCATCTGGTGAGTAGGCTAAAGTCTGTTGGTGTAGGATAGATAGCCTTCCTCACATATTTGGCATTTGGCTATTAGTTGGGGAAACAAAGGCCATCAATCCATGGGTCCCTCATCATCCACCGAGCTAGATCAGGGCTATTCTTTCTTGAGATGTAGGTTCATAGCTGGTATACCATGTTTTATTGGCCAAAGCAAGTCACAAGGCCATCCCAGATAAGATCTACTTCTTGATGGTAGGAGCTATAAGGTCAAATGGCAGAGGCCATGGCTACAGGGAAATGTGAAGAATCATGGTCATTTTTTTGCAATCAGTTTACCACAGTCACAAATAATATGTTGATGGCTGGGAGAATATAGTGATAATCAAAATTTAATCCTCTCCTCTAAGAAATTACAGTTTAGAGTAAAGGAAAAACTAGACTGCTGATTAGAATGCAATGTAATAAATATTATAACAGTGGAGACAGTATAGGACCTAGCAACTTCTGCTTAAGAGACTCAGGGAGAGCTTCTCAAAGTCAGTGACTTTTGAGCCAAGTCTTGTTCAGAGCTGGATCCCAGTGCCTGACATGGTTTATGGCTTATAGTAGGCACTCAGTAAATAATTGATGAATAAACAAATGAAAAATAAGAAGGAGTTTGCATAAAGAGAATGAAAATAAAATCATTCCAAAGAGAAGAATCAGCATGAGGTATGAAAAAAGGACTTGACATTTCATCTCTAAGTATATTTATAATTTCAACAGATATTTACTAAATGTCCACTACATGCTAGACACTAGGGATAAGGAGCATGGAGCCTAAAAGGAGTAGGAGAGAGAATATGTCTGCCTCCAACTCCCATGCCTAATCACAAAAACATCGGTACAGCTACCATTTTCCAAGTGAAAAAATCAAAGGTGGTGAACTCAGTGAGACTGTGAGCCAGTGGTATCTGCTGGGCTGCTGAAGTCCACAGCTCAAACCTCAAGATGCACTCATTTGATAGTGGCCAAATGCCTAGTTACCATCTCATCAGAAGCCCTCTTCTTATTCCTCTTTCCAAAGTAAAGTGCTCCAAAAAGAAAGAATAATAAGTAATGTTATTCTTTGGAATCCCATAAAGTACTGAATACTTTCTAGGATTTATGGAAAGCATATTTTGGTCCTGGGACATGTATAGGCCTGGCACAGTTTTTGCAGGTCTTATAAACGTATCAATGTTCTTCTAAATGGCATGGGCTGAGTCAAGCTCCATTTTTTTCTATCTGCCTCATATTTTTAAGGCTGGTTGTCAAAGGTAAAATATCATAAGACAAGATGTTTGGCTAGTTCAAGGACCTTTGTCCGTGGGTGTCAAAACATGATGACTTGGAGTTTCTCCATTTGTATAGCAGCCATCCAAAGTGGCAACCTTATGAAATTTTTATCAAATATATCCAGAGTAAACTACAAAAGCATAAATAGAATACATAGATAAAAAGTATTAAATGTTCCTAAATTTCTGCTTGAATTTTATTAGGCTTATCTTGGTATCTTTTAAGGGTTACAGACATAAATTCATTTCCATAGGCTGAACTACAGCTCCCTATTATTTTTACTTGACTTTGTAATACTAAATAGATATCTATGACATTCAAATACTTAACAACGAGTGGGACACAGGTCCTGACTAATCCGAGTGGATATATGGATACATCTCGAGTGCCTGTCATTAACTTTTAGTTGTTGGGTGGCAAGGAGTTCTGGAAAAGACATGGGGAGGTGCTCTGGTGGTCAAGATGGTGTGTATAGAAGGGGTGCTTTTGGAGCTCCTTGCTGCCCTTCTTGACCAGTCATCACAATTGGCACGGTGTCTCTAGGCACATATCAGGTCCACATCTGATGAATACCTGTCTCTGCAGTTATGACCAGTCAAGCTCATTATAACATGCTTTAAGATTGCCAATTTCTAAACTTTAGAGATAAAAGCTGATGCTGGCCGTGTATAAATTGAAAAACTTTCTTTGCCTTTATTTTGAGTAATGCCTACAACTAATCTTTTTTGTTGTCGGGAAGAAATTATACATTTAAGAAGACCACATAACACAGAGTTATGTGAAGTCAGCTTGCTAAATATGTCATGAAAGTGAAACGACTGCCAGGAAGATATAAAAACAGACTTTGCTTTGGGGTTCACAATATCTGCATTTCCCTTTCTCCCCCTTCCATCTCTCCTTCATATCCTATGATAATCTCAACCCAACTGTCCTTAATGTATGTGACTGGCCGTCTGGAAGTCTGAGCTCTAGCAGCGCAGGCTTGTTGCAAAGACCTCGTGAAAAACAACCCAAGATCCAGCTTGAGAGCACACACTGGGCTTCATTTCTGTGTTGTTGTTTTTCTGGTCTTTAAAGGCAAATTCTTTACTGATGCTGTAAGACTTGAACTTGATAAACAGAACAAATGCTATTTTAAACACCATAATGATAATAATTTAATCAAATGTGATTTGCTTTTAATAACTTTATTGGCCTTTTCATTTTGAAAAGTGGCCATGTGAATAGTTTGCTTTTGCATTTTTAACAAGGGAGGAAATAAATGATCCTGCTTGTAGGAGCAGGAGACTAATGATGCTTATTCCCACACTCTGTTTCATGGAACGAAGTCAGCAGACGTGGCCATTACACGCTATTGGCCTGAAACTCCAATCTTGATAAAACCAATGGCAGCACTGGGCCTGGTCCTTTCTCTGAACCTTGAGGGCTTCCCCCAGCCAGATCAATATTCACTAACATTCACACTGTGCCTAATTGTTTACAGAGCATTTTCACTAGCATGCGCTCTTCTAAGCCGTGTAGACGAAACAATGTCCAAACCTATAGAAAAATTTTACAAGAATTCATTTGGGCCAATTTTTTTAGGACATGCCCAGAAGCAAGATACCAATGCATTGAGAAAAAGCTCTGGAGAATGACAGTTTTGACGTTCCTTTTAGCATTAGTATCAAAGGAGAACACATAAGAAAGGTATACAAAATCCATTGGTGTAGATGAAGGAGGCGGGAGAAAGCCAGGCAGGGAAATCTTTAGGACTGGATAGAAAACAAGAAGAAACACATACTTGCCCAGTGTCACCCCATAAGTAAGTATGGCACAGCCACTTGAATCCTGTGCTGTCACCTCCACATTCAAGTTCCTGCCTCTGCACCACGGTGGGTGGTATTATTAGCATCAGTGGTCCAAGCTGTAATTATGAAAGGAACTGAATACTAAACCATACCCTCTCCTACTGCAGTCCATTTGAGAAAGAAAATATAAGTAAATAAACAAGTCATCATTAAACCTGCAAACTGCTGGGTGAACAAACTTTGCCAGAACACTGAGTTGGAATAGTTCGCACTAGAAAGCTACTCATTTGCTCCACACCCAAGGGGTTTATGCTGGTAGAAGTGGGTATTGCTAATGCCAGCAACAAGAGGAATATTGTTTCTACACAATCTGCAAATACAGGACTGGGCCATCATTAAAGCGTTTGTAGGTTGTTAAAGGACTTTCATTCTGCTGGAGCCCTCAGCTCATGGAACGAATTGTCCATATTTTATACTTACCCTTACTTATAAAACCTGATTTACCAAAAGTTAACTTTTTAAAAGAATTTGATGTTGTTGTGAATTCCAGACAGTCAAGCCACATTCCAAATCTAGAGAGCCACAGATTGGTGAAATTTGGTGATAAGGCCAAAGCACAGTCCTGATTCCTTAACTGATTACTAAACAAAGAACAGTGGCGGGGAAGGGACTGGGGCCAAGGGAGGAAACAGAAGGGAACATAACTTACAAGGATCCCCCCTCCAGAGTCCCCTAAAAACTGATTTGAGAAAGAAAAAGGTGACTAGTAAGTTTATTTATGCTTTTTAAAAAGCACTGCCAATCCCAATTTATCAGTTACTGTCTTGTGACAATTTATTCATTGTTCACTGTTAGAAGCCAGAAGTTACATAAAAATGCATGATTGGCGATAGCTTCTCTATTTCAATATGGTATAATAGAGATAACACAGTGCCCAAAAGCTTTGCAGCCGACTTTTTGTCTGCTTTGTCTCTTTTCATTACTCTCTCAGAATCTTCATTTAATATAATCCAAAAAAGCAAGGTAATTGCTTCACTTATCGGTTATCATCGCTCTCGCATACTTATCGTGTCAAAATTATTTATGTGGATAGGCCAAGTTGATCTTGCTGCATTCAGAAGCTAAAATTTGAATAACTGTTCTGCCAGTTAGGTTATCAAAATTGCAGCATAAGCAATGAGCTGCTCCTTTCTGAATGTTGGAGTAGGGAAAAGGAATAACCTCTTGGGGGTGCAGGTGGGAAGGGGAGCACCGTGCTAGGGTGACAGCAGGACCAGCTCTTTTGCGAAAAGAGGGAGGAACTGGCCACAGAATGAACATAGTAACCAGGAGATTCATTATATCGCTCTATGAAAAGTAAAAGAAATGAAGCCAAGTGGACACAGACTTTGGGTGTTTTTTCCTTAACAATTGTCCATAGAATAACTAACACAATTTTCCTGAAAGGCAAGACAGACATTTTGACCTGGGCCTTCAAATACATCCACCCCTCCTGTACGATGCTCCACAGAGAAGTGTTTCAATAAGCATTTTCCTACTTGGTAATCATTTTTCAATTGTCATGTATTTTGCTGCTTTAAAGACATACTGGGCTAATGTGAAACATGGCAGGTTTTCAGTCTAAACGTGAACATTTATTTCCACTAAGTAATTTTTGTTAGATAAGCCTTGTTTTGAGGCAACAGAGACTCTTTTTCTTTTACAAATGTTGATGGTAAAAAGAAATTAGAGTGTTTACTCCCAGCTCAACATCAGAAACTGTAGCTATATGAGCTCTCATAAAAGAGTCTCAAACCCAATGGTGACTTTATCCCAATTCTTCCAGAGCCTCGATCCCTCTCTCAAAATGTCTGTGGTGTTTAGTCATCCTGATGCAGTGGGACCTTCTTACATTCAGCCAGTCGTTCTCATTTCCAGTCAGGAAATAGCTAGAACTGACGGATGATATTCTCATCATTGCCTTAAGATCATCTTGGCTACGTATTAGTATTTTTCAAATTCTCTCAATATGACAGATGATTCTTTTTAAACTTATTTACCTAGTCACCAGGACCTAATATCAAAAGAAACTTGTCAATTCATTTATTAGTGTACAGCTGTTCCTTTATTTCAGCTTTAATTTCTCACTTATGGTGGTTATCTATGGGGCTGGAAGTGTGTGAAAGAGAGCACTAGGTCATATTTGTGGTTTTTCTCTTATTGCTGTTTTGTAAAAATGGAGTGAATGCATGCTTAAAATTCAGGGTTTATATTAATTTCCTAGGAGCTACTATTATTCTAGAAGTTAAAACTAAAGAACAGGTGGGCCTCATGATTTTTAAAAATCCTTGCCAACCCTGAAACTTGATTCTTGTTTAAGACTCTAACACAATGAAAATGTATTTGAAGAAAGGTCCACACCTAGGTTAATAAATAATATCCCAGTTTCTGGGAGAATGTCTAGTATCTAGTATGTATTCAAATATGTGTTGGGTAATGAATAAATAATAAGTAAAACCTTCCCCTAAACTTCAACTTTCAAAATACCACTCAACAGTCTGCAAACATTGAACACCTCTACCACCTAACAAACCCTGTCTAAGGCCCGACTCACCTACCACCCTTTATAGACTCTTCTCTCATCACTTGGCACAATATTTTCTGACTCCTGAAGCACTGATACATACATACTACCTTGTATTGTCATTATGGATATGCCTCTTTTACCTCTTGTCTTAGGCTGAAGTCAAGGACTCAAAGTCAGAGATTGTGTTTATATACTTTATTACCCCATAATGACTGATGAAATGCCTTATATAAATAAATATCTAATAGATTTTATCTATTAACAAGTAAAACTAATATTTTCAACTTAATATCATACATCTATGTTACTGAGAACATCTAAATGATAACATATATATGAGTAAAAATTGAGAAATGTAGCTAAAATTATTTCTCAATACTGTATGGGGAATTTAAACAAACCATCAGCATGCTCCTACCTAAACCAAAATCAGAGTAAAGTATGGAGGCAGGAATTCTTTGGACAACTCATATACCTTCTCAAGGTCTCAGCTTCTTCAACTGGTTAAATAAATATGATCATACTAAGGACATGCCCCTGTGATACAGCCATTATTTCATAATGCCGTGTGTGGTAGCTAGTAGGCACTCAGCAAACGCTGGTGGCATCCGGATGTACAAACTACTAAGGAAACAGAGAAAACAGAGAACTAAGTAAAAATGTCAGGCAAGAAAGGCTTTATAGCGTTCAGACTGGAGAATTGGCAAGATAAAGAAGGAAAAATAGTAGATGCCAGAAGTGGAAGTGTTATACACCAAGGTCAGAGGCGTGAAAGATCTCAGCAAATGATTGAGTCCATGGGCCTGCTGCTCAGGCACTCTTAGGGACTCCTGCTCTTTTTCTTCTGGCTAATTGTTATCTAAATAGTTTTTGCCCACTTCAAAAATATGAGAGCTCTTTTTTCCTTCTTAATTAAAGCACCCTATATCAGCACTTGTTTCATTTTATTTGGTTTGATTTTTAGAATAGTAACTTAGTTTATTGAAATCATTTCTAATTTAATTTTAAATTCAAGAGTAAGGCAGCCACCATCAGGTTTTCAAAATACATCCTACATACATATCAAAGAAGGATTTGGCATCTAAATATGACTACTAATATTTTTAATTTAATATTATTCATCTGTGTTACTCGGAACATCTAAGTAAATATGTGAGTAAAAATGGAGATATGTGGCCAAAATGTGGATGTCTTAAATTATATAGATGTTTGATAAGATATGGATTTAAAGTCTAATAAAATGATAGCCATAAATAAAAATCGAATAGTTTATATCAAAAAACATTTATCTAATTTTGGATATTTAATGTTATTTTGGTACAATATATAAATACATTCCTCCTCTACTCATTATTACCATTATAGTGTAAGACTGTCTAAAACGTATTTGGGTCAAGGTAATAAGTATGCACTGCTTTTTCACTCTATAAAAGGTTATTAATTCTCAAACAACTCTTTATTGCTTTTTAAAAATAGGTACTCTGTTGGATTTTTCCCAGTGATCTGGGGTCCTGCCAGTCCTCCACAGATATTCACATGTTATCATTCTTGGCTCTGTGATTACATCAATTATTTTTTTGGCAAAACCAAGGTAGAGTTGGTCAAGCTCAACTAACACAAAATATGTAACACTGCAAAGTAAATTGTAGGCCTGTTCAAATTCTGCTATACCTTTAACTTTTATCTTAGTCTTCTTCTTCGTTTAGGCACCCCTCTATAGTTACTTTGTTTTATGATCAGGCACTTCTATACACACACATGAAACTGCCAAGAGGCTCAGGGAACAATTTAGAATCATCTAAAGCTCTTAACACTGCTAAATCCTACTTGATCCATGAAGAATAATTAGCAAGGTCGAGGGAACGTGTATGGGAATTTATCTATTTACAGTTAGGTCTGTCTGTTTGTGAACAGCCAGATGAAGTACTAAGCAAGTTCAGGTAAGCATTTAGAGCAACTCTAAAATGGCTATATAGTTTCTTAGTTCAAGGTGATAGATAGGAACTACATTGCCTTATCTCCATTCTAAATTCCAATTGAAATGACCACACATATAAAAATAAATAAATCCTTGGCAGCTCTTGGAACAAACCAGAAAAAGGGAGGAGAATGGGGGAGGACATTAGTACACTAGAAAGTTTGATGAAATCTTAGAGGGTAGGAGGCAGATTTGACTGTATTGTTAGATAAACTCCAGAAGAGTAAATCACAACTCAAAATACATGCATAGAAAAGAATAATAGCAGAGGTATAATCACTTTTCTTATGAGATCTCTTGAGAGACTCCAAACAGGTACAGCTAGAAATTGGTCAGGGGCAGCAATAAGGGTTTGTAACTGGAAGACCATCGTGAAAGCAGCTAGACTAGGCAACTTCTCTTTTTTCTCTGTTTAGGGAGCAGTTGGCTTATTTGGCGGTTGTAGTGCCCCAAGCCTGTTTATAAAAAGCCACTTGCCAACCAGGCTCATCCTTCTATACAGACCCTAGAGGCAGCTCTCCCATTCCGTACAGCAACCTTTGTTTAAAATGGTCCTTTTGACCTGGAAGGATGCTCATGCCAGCTATCTAAATTAATAAACATAGCCCTATGCTCAAATTTTAGTGAGCAACCTAAAATTAGCAGACATTTAAGAAAAACTAAGTAGAAAAAAAAGAAAGACAGAGGTGAATAAACAAAATGGACCACAAAATAGACAGTCACAATGGAATGAATAAAAGAAAACATTAAAAATTTCTAATTAATATCCTCCAAATTTCAAGAATATACTGTATTTGTAATATTTAAATAGATGGCTATAATAAAAAAATACAATCATCTAAAAATAAATTAAACAGTGGACTAAACATTAGCAAGCAAAGACTGAAGTTTAATTTAGAAGATGTAATTAATAAAATTTTTCATAATAGAAAAAAAATGTGAGCAAAAAGCTAATTCAAGAAATATAAAGCTGCCTAGCAAGTGTGGCTCAGTGAATTGAGCATCATCTCATGCACCAAGAAATCACCAGCTCAATTCCTGGTCAGAGCACATGCCTGGTTTTTGGGCTCAATCCCCAATAGGGGGGGTGCAAGAGGCAGTTGATTGATGTGTCTCTCCCATCAGTGTTTCTCTCATTGATATTTCTTTTGCTCTCTCTCTCTCTCTCTCTCTCTCTCTCTCTCTCTCTCTGAAATCAATAAAAACACATTTTAAAAAAGAAATGTAAAGACTCAATGTACAAAATTTGGTCCACATACAAGCAGAATCATAAGTCTCACCTATGATATATTGAATCAGAATCTTAATTCTAATAAGATGTTAGGTATTTATATACATTAAAATTTGAGAAGCACTGATATAGAGCATAGATCCAGAAGGTCCAAAACTTATCAAAAAGGTGGTTTAGAAGAAAACAATATAAACAATGAAGGAATTGGAATAACCAAAGAAATAAGAAAAGAAAATAGATAATAAAATTTTCTCAAACTGGAAAAAAATGTCAACCCCCAAATTCACAAACCCATTTAAAAATCAAGAGAAAAAAACAACAATAGTAGATACATCTTTGTAAAATTCTGGAACATTAAGCATGAAGAGAAAAATTCCAAAATCTTTCAGAGAGGAAAAAAAGTGATTACTCAAAAAGTCATGATCACCAGACTGGTATCAATGTCTTATTAACAACATAGACTATTACAAACTATAAAGCAACTTTAAACCTAGAATTCTATATCAAATGTAGTTATAAATAGGACTTAAGTGAAGAATAAAGACATTTTTAGACATGAAAGGACTCAAAACATTTTCATCTCATCTACCTTTTCTAAAGAAAGTATTATGAGGATATACTTCAGTAACATGAAAAAATAATCTAAGAGGAAGAAAATGCATCTAAGAATAGTTTAATATGATCCAGAGGTACACTAAAAGAAATTTCAGAATGAACAGTAGGACACAAAAGTAATGAGCATAAAAAAAAGACTTGTATTAGTTGGAGGTGGGTTGAGGATGGTAGTGTGCATGGGAAAACAGATGTAAAAGAAAGTCATGGTAAATGTTAAGCAAGCTAAAATGTGATATTATTTTGAATAATTATTGATATATATAATATGTATAATATACATTTTGTTTCTTTATTACTATATTAATAATTAATAAGTTATATTATATATTAATCCTTTTGGACTTTAGTGCTTGGAACTACATGGGATTACATTGCTCTTTCTATGTGCCTTGTCATACACAATTCTAGAAAAAGTAATATTCTTCATTTTTAAATACTGATTTTTTCAGATATTTATATTTTTATCAAACTATAGACAATTCACAAAACACATTGAATACATAACTGAAATGTAAATGGTACAAATGGAATGATATCAATATATAAGTGCTAATTATGATAATAATAATGATATTTATGTATATTTTACTTTAAACTGTAAAAATGTAAAATACAATGATTCAGCTGTGAAAAGTCAGTGGGGATAAGAAAAATTGTAGGTGCACAGACTTCTTCATTTCATCTAGTATAGAGAAAATAGAGCCATTCTAAAGCTGGTGATTGAAAACCTCCTATACAATGAAAGCCCAGTGACCATAATGTCAGAATGACCAGAACTACCACTCGACCAGTCGCTATGAGGTGCATTGACCACCTCTCAGTCCCTCCCCCAAGCCTGCAGGCTCTGATGGCCAGATGGAAAACGGAGAATCACAGGGAACCAGGGTGAGTGGTGGTGGCGCGGTGGGACTGGGGACTGGCAAGCAGGCAGAAGATGGCCCTGATTGCAGGCTAGGCCTAGGGACCCTACCCACGCACACTTTCATGTGCTGGGCCTCTAGTAGAGAATAATATCAAGTAGTAAAGATAACTACTAGAAAAGCTAAAACAAACAATAACAACACCAAAACAAAAACACACCTGAGACAGAGGGAAAAAGTAAGACTATGAATATATTAAAGTTTTTATCTTTCATCTGGAAACCAACAGATATTGTCTGAAGTCTTAACAAAACCAAGAGTACAATGTTATTTAGAAATATGATGCTAAATATCAGAATAGCTAAAAAGAAAAGCAATCAAAGTTGTCTTTGGAAACCTCTGGAGATCAGTAGAGAACAGTGAGGATAAATTTATGTTTCATCCATTTCCCATCTCAACAAGTTTGAATATTTCAACCATTACATATATAATATTTATATATATTAGATATGTAGTTACCACTAAGCTGAATAGTAGTAAGAATGGAAAATTTACTAGTAATTTGGTTGATTCAATACATTTTTGAGCACCTACTATGTGTGCTCTTATGGTAGCACTGGGTCTATAACAATAAGCCAGACAAACATGGTAAGCTTACCATGATAGAGCTTACTGTCTACCATAAAGACAGACATTAAGTCAATAATTACACAAATACTTATTCATACACCTGTGTTATGTACTGTGAAGAATGTGTGTATAATGAGAAAATATAATGGGAATTTAAACCTGAGAGACCAGACTGCTTTGGGCAAAGTTGTGTAATAAATAGTATAACAAAATTTGACTTCTTGGTACTGACATATAAAGGCTATATGATCCACAGAAAATAATCAGTAAGAGACACAAATGTTTAACTAAAGGCAACTAAAATAGCTCCCACTTAAGCTAAGTTCTGTCTTTTATTCAATATAAGTCAAGTCACAAACAAAAGCATTTACAGATTGTCATTGTTTTAAGTTTTCTGAACTTGAGAAATTTCTTCCCCAAATGAATCAAATCACTTAAAAAATTTTTTTCCAAAAAATAATTACTGAAAGCTGACAATTTGGCAATCTGCTATGAGGCAAGGTGAAGATCAACCCACTTTAACATTTGGGAAAAAAAAGCAAATATTTTCAGAGCTGTCAAGAACTTTAAGTTGTGAAGGAAGTAATTTGATCTCCTGCACTTAAAAACTATTTACTTACCCATTTCCATCAGCATTCACTCACATAAACTAAGTGTGAGGGCCAGAAAGCATATTTTTATTCAACCTGTATCCAACTGGGATATGGAATAGAGTGTGAGAGAGTTGTGGGTCTTCTGATGTGACCAGAGGGCTGGCCAGCCAGGGAGGCCTGTCCTGAGCAGACGAGGAGTTTCAAGGGGCACAAAAGGAGAGTACATTAAATAGTTAGAAGACCATTTTATAATGTAATAGAACTGTCATTCCTGGCCCTTAAAACAGTCTGGGTTTTCTTATGTGCCATGGCAAAATTAAGATAGTTGAGCCAATTGTCACCTGCTGGGACACCAGAATGGAGAACTCAATACATACAATGAACCGGCAGCACCCTCTTTACATCTACCCAACTGAGATTCCTATGCCATTCTGTCTGCATTCACACACTCCCCAGCTTTCATACCCATTTTCAGTGGTTCTGGTTTGGCAACCTGTTAAGCTCACACATTGAATCAGAAAGCTAATTGGGACACTTTCTAACTGGTTGTTCCTTTGGAAAGTATCAATTAATGTCTATTTCAACGCCAAAAGTCTATATGTACAGATGCACTGGATAGAATACATGGAAAGAGTTTATTCTTGTGCCATCCAAGCAAGTCAACTAAGCAAGAAGTTTTTCCCACAAAGAAGGAAGTTATTTCAACCTGTACACTATTGTTCTTGAGATGGCAAATGTAATAATAGGTGAATCAAAGACTTTTAACATTTAAAAAGTCAACAGATATTAGATTGCTAATTGCCCCTATGTGCTTACCAATTTTGGAAATTTTACCAAACCACTAGAAAACTAAAGTTAGGACAGTAATTTCAAAGAAGGTTAAATTTCAGATTGACTTCCTTGGGAACCCCTAAAAGAAAGTAGTGTTTATTTATCAATGTTACCTTGTTGTTTTCTTTTTGGGGGATAAGGTGTATTTGATTTATTAAATCCCTTCCAGTCTTAAGTCTTACATTAACACTAATAATTTTCTGCTTTGGAGAACACCTGGTATTTTATAATAGCGTGTTCCAGAATCATCTTAGAAACATGAGCACAGCATTTACTTCATGCCAATACCCTAAATGCTTTACATATATTAACTCATATATTGCTCATACATTCCTAGAAGGTTAATATACAGGGGGGGCCTACCTTTAGGAAAGGTAGATTTGGTTAATATCCAAAGTCACACAGCTAAATAAGTGGTGGAGATGGCATTTAAATCCAAGCAGTCTGTCCCCAAGAACTCCAGTGTAAAAAGCATATCTTGTAAATAAATACCGTATTTTTACTTTGACTATCATTATTGTTTCATCAACTTCTATCTTGAGAGTAGGTGAGCCTCAGGTGTCAGTGATTCCTCTACCTCTTGAACATTCTCTCTCTTCCCCTTGGCTCTACCTGCATTTCCAGCCTGCCTGTCAAATAGTTAATGATCTGCACACAAACACTTATGTGAACTAGTGGAGCTCAGCCTTTAAAAAAATCCTAGGGGAATCCTTTAAAGACTCCTTCACAATATGAATAATCACCCCCTAATTTATTCATCTGTAAAATGAACTTCTTCATTTTACAGATTTTCTTCAGACAGGGCCACCTTGAATGATGTTGCTTTAGCTCTTCTCAGATGCATCTGCATTGTTTCGACACTGTGATCCAAGAAATCCGATTATTTCAAGGTCCACAACAACCATTCTCCTTTTAGAGTGTGTAAAAATAAAAGGTATGTAGCACAAAAACTCTTTGTTGGAGAATATTTCTCACGAAATGGAGATGTTAGCTCCTCTTACTTGCTTGGAATGCTTATTTGTTCAGACACAGGACAGTGAAAATGAAATGTAAGTGTCCAGAATATTACTGTATTTCTATTAATTTTAATTTTGTCAAGCCAAACTGTTTCCATAAAATATAAAATTAAACTTTTATATCAACTCACTACTCACTTTAATGTCAAGAAGATTTCTGTTCTATACGCTTTTTAGATTTTTGAGTAAATTTCAGCCAATCCTGATTGCTATAATCACCTCTTTCTCAGCTCTACCAGCTCTGAGAGTTCCATCCACCCTTTGGCAGTTTCAGTTTTCTGACATCAACAACAAAACCAGACTAAAGCATATCTCTGGGTGGTTTAAGCAAAAACTAAAGCTATCCAAGAAGGGCAGACATTCCAAAGTTGCCACCAAGTCAATCAATGATAAATGAATGCACAACTTGACATTGGAAGCATATAATGGCTTTTGTCTCAGTTGCTGAACTCCACGTTTTGATCTGGAGTATTCACTTCAAGCTCGAGGTTGAAATTTAGCTCTTCTGTTGTAATAGAAAACTATCCCAATTAATGGCCAGCACTGGAGATAAACATTAATGGGAATAACCTATTCATTTCCCCCTGAGGTCTCTGAAACACATTTTCTAAACTCTTCCATGTGATCTGGATCATGTTATGGATTTGTTAACTTTGCGATACATTCGATTGAAACATCATAATTCTTTCCATGACAACAGTGTCTGATGTTACAGATGCCCAACCAGCAAGGTCAAGAGTTGACAGATGGATGTTTGGAGCCGCGTAATTACAATTCCCAAACCATTTTAAAAAATGTAACCAAAGAAAGGTAGACACTGGACTAAAACACACCAAACAATAAAAACACAAAAATAATTGCTTCGAATTAATGAATCTTTCTTTGATATGACAACCAATCTAAGAATCTCTGCATTCCTTTTCTCTCGTAAAAGTCAAAACATTTTTTAGATGGTAGCAGTTTATCTAAATTACTGTTTTTTCTCCATCGGTCTTTAGGCGTAATCTCATTTGCTTTTATGGATATGGTAACCCTTCTGAATAGCTTTTAACCTTTTAAAAGTAGCTTTGACCCAAAGAACCTAAAAAAATTTTAATACAATATTGAATAATAAAAATTGAACAATTGAGTGCTTTTCTTCCCAGCGGTATGCATGCGGTACTCCAAGTGCTAGAGCAGACTTTCTGCTGGAATAAAATAATTAAAATACCTGTATAGAGCTGGATTCTAGCAGAAACCTTCAGCTTTGACCTCTGTTTCATTGGCTCCATTGTTCCTCCTGCCACCACAATATCCTGGCTGTCTCTCTCCCAAAGAGAGCGTGTGCTTTCTCCTGCAGCACGTCCGCTTCCAAGGGCTCTTGCTTCAAGTGCCGAGCACATCATTATGGTAAAGTTAAGAAATCCTCAGCCTAAGATTATCTCTTTCAATCACATAGCATGCAGATAACTTTGTAACTAAATGGTATAAACCAAGCCTTTTGTTTGTTTGGTGGGGAGTTTTCTGGGGCATTTGCTATTTGAGTGTATTTAGATGTAGGACAACATGATCCACAAATAAATTCACTTTAAAAATGTTGTGTTATGCCATTTAATTAAAAATTAAAAGGGAAAAAAAAGGCAAGATATGGCATTCCTGCCAGCCTGTGAGAAGGGGTAGGGGGTTTGTCTCCAGCCCAGTGCCAGGTCAGGTGGGCTCCTGGTGACAGCTAGGAGAGAGAGAGGAGGCCCTTCCCCAGGAGGAGCTACTCCTGACCCCTGGAACTTGGACGTGGCTCAGATCCACCCTCCTGTGCCGGAGCTCAGGAAGACCTATTGTTGGGAATGTCAGTCAGCTGACATTCTGCCTCCTGCTTTCTCTATCTGAAAGGGGCATCTGCATTTTCTAAGCCAGTTGGCAGCAGGCGCCCCAAACAGCAATGCACTGCAGGCCGCTGTATGGACTGTCACCCTGTGATAAGTGTGCCAGCTCAGTGGTGCACAGGTTTTCAGATACCCTCCCTTGGGCTATCAGCCCCCTCCTCCTCCCCCGCTCCCCTCGCACACACTGAGCATCAGGCTCTCAGGCTCACTTCTCAGCATCGTTATAATAACCCATCCCAGCCAGTGATGCTTAAAATTGAACCATGGTTCAGGGGAGTAGTAGGTCCTCCCTGCAAGCACCCTCATGTGTTAAACAGCCATGCCAGGTAGCGCTCTACCTTCTCAGAATCAACTACTTATGGAGACCATCTGTCAATGGAAGTTAGTTTTCAGGCAAGTCCCCTAACCTAGCATTTGAAGGATAAACAAACGTG
The DNA here is from genome assembly GCA_026230045.1 of Corynorhinus townsendii. Lineage (NCBI taxonomy): Eukaryota > Metazoa > Chordata > Mammalia > Chiroptera > Vespertilionidae > Corynorhinus > Corynorhinus townsendii. The sequence goes on from JAPDVU010000002.1 coordinate 155,847,987, forward strand.
CACTTACATCCTTTTCTTTAAGAGCAGTATTTCCCTAAATGTCCTCGCTAGCTGCCTGCTTCCGCTGTGGGCGAAACAAGCCCATTGCGGAGCCCCTCTGGTACCTCCAACACGACGGAGAGTGTGCAGCTAGACTTGCCGTGCCAGGCCCTTTAGATGGTTGGAATTATTTCATTTAGCACCATGATTGCCTCAAATGATACATATTTTCAGAGAGAAAAACACTGCAAAAGTAAACTCAAACCAATAGGGACATTTATTCTCTAGACTTAAAATTAATTTCCTGTATTTCTCTGGCTTTAAAAAAAAATCTGTTGAAACTGCAACCTTATGAGAGGAAAAATCAGAAACTATTTCTTTTACACTGAGTCCAGTATCAGATGAAATGGAAATGTAAGGATTTTCTTAGCGGGAACCCACTGGACTTTCTGCAGCTGAGAACCGAGGTCTGCAGGCTGTTTTAGGTTAAGACCTTGCTCCACTCCATGTTAGGTAATCAGATGTCATTTAGGCAAAATAAATGGGAAGTACTCAGGGAATCAGAAGAGGTGAAAGAGCAGAATCTGGTTTGGATAAAAGTTTAATTCTTCAGTTCCAAGAGGCATAGCCCTTCGAAGATGCTGAGCAAAGTCAGACAGGAGTGGCGGAGTAATGAAGATGGATGCAGCTTGTTATCAGCAAGCCGTTTACTAGGGCTTGACATAACCTTAAACATTGCAGATAGCTCAATGGCACTTGCCACTAAAGCCCTAATTAATGAATAGCAGGCCCTAAATTAACAATGTGCATTTACAGATGAATTCTGGGCACTCATTAAATGATGTTCAAATACCAAGCAAAAACTGCTGGCTTATTCCTGCTGGGCTGCTCCATCCACTGGGTGTTTGGGAGGAGTTTCCACCAGGGCTGTCCTATCTCCCAGGCCCAGAGACCAACTGCGGAGCAGAGAGGGACAGGGTTCTTGGAGGCACTGGGCAGAGAAGCAAGCTCAGCTTAGAGTGGTGACACCTGTGCTGCCAGTTAGAAGGGATCAGAAATGATCTCATATTTAGTTGGTGCTGCCAATGAAAGTAAAAAAAAAAAAAAAAAAAAAAAAAAAGTTTGAATTATAACCAACTCTATCAAGAACGGAATGAAGCTTTTCGGAGAGCAGCCCCACCGTGCACTTTCGTGGGCGGGCTGGAATGTTCTCTGGGGGCGGAAGGTTTAGACAATGTGTAGATTTGGTTGGCGAAAACTTCATTAATAAACAATTAAGGGCTTGTGGTGAGGGAGCAGGGGTCAGCTGGCATTAATGCTGACTGCCCCTTGCACTGAAGGGGAGGCCCAGCCCAAAAGCTGAGGCACAATGACCAAAGCCAACCCAAAATGCTTTCTGCAGCAAACAGTAGCCAAGCTAATTATCTAACTCGTTTTGGTGGGGAGGTTTCCTCTTGTTTCAAGGAATAAAATGGGGAGCTGTGGACTTAACAAGGATGTAGCCCTACGGGAAGGTATATATATGTGGCTATTAAATAATATTGCTTTCAACTTGCACAGAAGTATAAACACAGACAGAAGCCAAGTGTGAGTAAGAAATTGGAAAGTCAATTAAGTGGAAAAGAAACATTCTAAAAACTTTTGTGAGAGGTGGCAATAAAAGGGGTTCTTGTGAAGCTATGGTGAGGAGTGGAGTGGATTTAAGAAGAGAAGATGTTCAGGAAACATCTCCTTTTGAGTAATGTCTGCTCTGCTCTGGCTAACGTCCTGGACAGGGCACTTTTGTCGAGGGGAAAACTTCCCAAGGTTTAGGGGCCGTCTCCGGAAGCATCCATGCTAAAGAAAGCACAGCTGCCCGCTGAGGGCACAGGGCAGAAGTTGTGTAAGAGCCTGTGCAAATTCCCCACATTGCAGTGCCAAGGTCCATGTATGGTCAAAAACAAAGGCCTCCTCGTGTTTCTACGGATCATTCTTACACCAGGCTTTTCAAACTTGGCTTTGTGTATGTTCAGGGATGGGTATTTCCCCTGGCCCCACAGAGGCAGTATAAAAGCAAACCAGTTTGCCAAAGGAGAAAAAAAAATAACTCTTAATTTTAAAATGCCAAAGGGAGTTTTGTTGGGGCAGGGGCTAGAGCTCGGGGGTGCTATACTCTGCATGCCTGCCACCTAAATATTCCTAAGTAATTAATGGGTAGGAATTGAACTAAGTGAGGGGAAAACAGGTGTTTCTCTTTTCCCAAGGGCATCTCTCATTTATTATATATCTAGTCAAAAGTTTCTTTTTGAGCAGACTTTGTCACATACAGCTAAACAGAAGCTGTGCTAAAAAGAACCCTAAGCAATCATTTTAAGAGCTGCCCTCATTCCACATTGTGTGACTGAATACAAATCCTTTATTCTTCCCAGTTTGATGATGAGATGGAGATTTAACCTCTGCTTGCCATCATTATCAGTTCACTGCATTTCTGAGTCTAAACCACAAAGCTCCTGACAATGTAAGTTCCTGGATGTTTGCCCTTGCCCCATTCCCCCCACGCCCAAAGCAGTCCAAATACAGAGCTTACTGGGAGAAAAGAAGATCAATGGAAAACAGTTTCTCATTACAACATTCTCCTCGATTTCTCAGAACTCCATCCACAGGATCTCTAGTCCCAGTGGTCATACAATTAGGGAGGGGAAAAAAAGTGAAATTCAGACAGTAAAAGAGAATGAGCAAGGGAGACACGCAAATCACAGCATCTTTTCTGCCTCCTTTATAAGCTGCATAGCCCAGCTCATCATAGCATATGTGTGTAGGCTGCATTTCCTCAGGTTTCAAAAGTCTGATGGTTCAATGATAAATGTATGCCACAATGGAGCAACTAAAGAACTATCCTTTATAGAACAGTCACTGGCAAAATTTCAAGATTCCCTAGCCAATTTTCAGATTCAAAGGGTTCCTGGGGTATCTCATATGTGTCCAAAATCACGGCAAGCGTCCTCTGTTTCCACAATATGGCATCTGCTCTGTCATTCCTGACTCCCAGAATGACTCTCCAGATGTTATAACTGACATCAATGTTCAAGCCAAATATTTCCACCCGAATATCCTCTTTTAAGAGTCTGACCTTGGCCTGTAGAAGTTTTCCCCGACCTACATAAAAGGAGCCCAGACTTTTAACATATTAGCTAGGAAGTTAAAGGCTAGTCAATTATTCATTGGAGGGTCTACTCCTTAGGGGACACGTCATCAACCCCAACCTGACAGCTATAAATTGTCTCTCTGACCACAGAGTGTTTCATCAGCTATTTATACCAGCCGAGATTGTCATGTCGAGGTAAGCCCACATTGGCTGACTTTAGTAGAAGCTCTCACTCTCAGATCCTCAAATTAACATGGTCAAGTGAAATAATTTTACCAAAAGTCTTGCTATTGCATACAGGATAATATATTAACCCAGATGTTAACCTTATCTTGTAGGAGTGCCTCTTGCATTTAGATCAAGCATAACAGAAGTTGGCTTCTCATTCAAATAAATAAATAAATAAATAAATAAATAAATAAATAAATAAATAAATAAATCTAGAATGGTGGTCCTTCAAGTAAGTATTTCCATCTTAACTTTATTGTCTTCAACACATGGCTCCCAAGGTCACCATGCCCTTTTGTATCAAACTGAATGAAGGGAAAAGAGAAGTACAAACATTCCTTAACCCCTCTGACTAAGCATTAACATCCTGTGTACAATCCATTGGTGAAGACCAATTGCATGATGCCTCCCAGATATACTAGTAAGGAGTAGAGAGCTAAAGATATAGTCCATGGCTAGAAAATCATTCCTCAGCAATAACTTTACGCCTTGGAAGAGGAAGCACAAATGTTGAGGAGAGCCAGGCATCTCTGCTAGAACACTAGACTAATACTGGTATATCTTAACAAAAGAACTATAACAGTATATATTCCATTTCAATTTGCTTTATTTTGCTTACTTATGATTTAGGTATATTATCCCCTTTAGTTCTTATCATAAACTAAAATGAGACAGGTCAGATATTATTATTCCACTTTCAAAGAGATAATATAAAGAATCTTTTAAAAATTGTTTGAAGAATTAACATAAGCTAAGGAAAGTAATGTCAGAGAAAATGGCAGAATAAGGACATTGAAAAATCTGCTCCTTCATAAAAGTCAAAAGAACAAAAAGCAAAGTTTTTCAGGAATCTGGAAATTAATCAAAGGCTTGCAACAAGGAATTTTTACTCAATAATCTCTATAAGAAAAACAAACTATATGGTGTTTTAAGTTCCATCCCTTTCTTCTCAGTGCTGATGATATACACTTGAAAACTAACAGCCCCACAATTTCAATAAATATTAGCAATCTAGCAGCTACCAGTGGGTTCCTAAAGAACTGTTATTATTGACCAGTTCAGTTTCCTAACTGCTTTCACCTGAAGGGTTATCTTTATTTGACCTGACTCAGGCTTATTAAGCAAGAATTCTATACCCAGCTAAACTATCCTTTAAAAAAAGGAGAAATTAAAACATTCCCAGGTGGACAAAAGCTGAGAATTTGTCACTAGCTGACCTATCCTATAAGAAATACTAAAGGGAGTTCTTAATGAGAAAATTAAAGGACACTTGACAGTAAATAAAACCCACATGAAGAAATGGAGAGTATTAGTAAAGATAAATATAGCTACATAGGTAAATATAAAGGCATTATAAAACCTTTGTAATTATTTTCTTCCATAACATTTTAAATACAATTGTATAAAGCAATAATTATAAATCTGTTAATAGGCAAATAATATATAACTAGAGGCCCAGCACACGAAAATATGTACAAGTAGGGTCCCTAGACCTAGTCTGCAATCATGGCCATGTCTAATGCCCCATGATGCCCTGTGACACCTTGCAACACCCCGCAATGCTCCATGATGCTCGCTGCCCCGCAAAGCTCTGTTACACTTGCCTCTGCCACCCCTCAATGCTCCCCACCACCACCCCACAACACTCCTCAACTCTTCCCACCCTGTGATGCTCCGGGACTCTCCTTGCCCTGCTACTGCTCCACGACGTTCACCTCCACTGCCCCATGACACTCTGTGACACTCACCTCCACGGCCCCGTGATGCTCCACAAAGCTCCCCACCCCACAACGCTCTGCAACACTCTCCACAGCCACCCCATGATGCTCCGGAATGCTCCCCACCACCGCCCCACCACTGGACTCTCACTGCAGCTCGCTGCCCACCACCCACTGCCACTCAACAGTTCCCAGTCCCGCCCTGCCACCACTTCCCTCCCTCCCCCATTCACCATGGTTCCATGTTCACCATGATTGGAGCATGCAGGATGGGAGCGGAGGGACTGAGAGGTGGTCAATGCACCTCATGGCAACTGTTCAAGTGGTCATTCCAGTCATTACGCTTATGGTCCTGGCCTTTTATTATATAGGATGGTGTCATTTGTAAAACAATAATATGACAAAGGAGAAGGGAGGAAATTCAGCTAGGAACAAAGTTTTTATAAATTATTGAAATTAAGTGGATATTAAAACAAACTAAATGGTGATAAATCATGATGTTAAGTGTAATACCCATGGAAAATATTAAGAAAATAACTCCAAAATATAGCAAACGGGGCAAAGGGATTAAGATGCCACACTTGAAACTATTTAACCCAGAATTTATTAGTGAAAATAACATAGGAGCAGGAAAGATATGACATATAGAAAACAAATAGAAAAATGGAAATCCTACATTATCAGTTAGTATATTAAATGTAAATGAATTAAACATTCCAATAAAAAGACAAAGATTGACAAAATGTACTTAAAAAACCATGATCTTACTCAAGGGGAGAGAAATATAGAGGGCATGGGTTATTGGGTTATCACATAATTCTGACTATCATAAGTAGATTGTTCCATGTACACCAACCAATATGAACCTTGTTAAGTTATAGCCATATGCAAGCACCATAAGTGTTTGGACACCATTTGGAGAGACCTGGTCAAGCTATACACCATCAAAGCCAGACTCTGCTTAAGCAGAAGACCTAACAGTAGTTTCCAACCCTGGCTACCCATCAGAATAACCTGGAAATTCATGTAGTCTAACTTCTAGAAATTCTGATTCAATATAGAATATATAACTAACTCTCTCCACCACACCCCAACATGCACACATGCACACACAGAGACATATCTATGTTTTTGAAAAGTTCAGATGTACAACAAGGTTGAGATTTGTTACATTAAGACTCTGCAAGCCACAATTAATTGAGAAGAATAAAAATAGTACTGTGAGTAAGCTCCACTGACTGACTACATCGTTAAATTTATATACATATATAACTAGTTATTATAATTACTTTAAGCTTTAATTTCCCCTCACTTTTTATTCATAAGGGATAATGGTATCATAGAAAAAGAAACCTGTGATTTAAAAATCAGACATACTTGAAATCAAAACTCTACTACACATGTTACTTGTTTATAATCTCCATAAATACTAAACATGTCAGTCTTGGTTCCTCATCCATAGAATGAGAACATCAGTACCTATCCCGCCCACCTTTCAGGAGGAGGATGAAGATGAAAAGGACTGACAAACTCTTCTAAATACATGCTGATAGAGGGAAATCTGAAGCTTTGTTCTGCAGTCCCCTTGACTTTTGGCCTGCAGCAATTCCTTGGTTCTGTCCTGTAAGTATCCTGGGAGAACTGGTCCTCTTATCCAGTATTTTTGGAAAGGTAGGATGAGTTTCCTGAGAGAGGACTCCTAAGAAACCTGCCCCCTTTCTGGTGGGTGCCTTCCATTCCTTCTATTCAGCCTCCCCTTTGTGAGACCTGCTTGATAGGCAGGAAAAACATACATCTGAGCACAGCAAAGTTGCCTGTAGGTACAAGGGAAATGTTCCCTAGAATTTTTTAATCCTATATAATAAAGACATAATATGAAAATTGACCATCATGCCCTCACAGGATGGCTGCCTACTATCAGGCCAGCAGGAGGGGTTAGTGAGGGATGACCAAACAACTGAACAAGCAGGCTGCATGGGGCGACCAGGCCAGCAGAGGGGGCAGTTTGGGGCAATTAGGCTGTCAGGGGGTCAGTGAGGGGCAACTAGGCTGATGGGGGGGGGGGCAGTTTGGGGTGACCAGGCCAGCAGTAGGGGCAGTAAGGGGAGACCAGGCCAGTGGGGGGGAGGGGCAGCTAGGAGCAACCTGGCCAGCAGTGGGGGCAGTTTAAGGTGATCGGGCCGACACACAGAGGCAGTGAGGGGCAATTAAGCCAGCAGGGGTGGAGGGCGATAGTTAGGGGCTACCAGGCAGGGAGGCAGGTGAGCGATTAGGTGCCAGCAGTCCAGGATTGTGAGAGGGATGTCTGACTGATGGTTTAGGCCCAATCCCTGAGATCCCCCAAGGGGTCCCAGATTGGAGAGGGTGCAGGCTGGTCTGAGAGAACCCCCCTCCCATGCACAAATTTTGTGCACTGGGCATCTAGTATCATATAACACTCAACCTCACATGGCATTACACATAAATTGGAAATGCATGGTCAATTCTAGTACAAAATACCACTCCTGCACCCACCACCCCATACTTCCCTTTGCACCCACCTGGTTATCCTTGATTCGTAACCACTCAGAAACCAGCTCTGCCACTGACTTACCCAACTTTGTGCACTCAATACTTCACTTCTCTCACCAGGAGGAGAGGTTAGAAAAGTCGGACATGTGGCCTGACATGAATGGAAAGAGAAATATAGAATTCTCCATAAAAACAGGTCAGTCAACAATGGAGCCTGGCTGGTGTGGCTAAATGGTTGAGAGTCAGTCCAGGAACCAACAGGTCACCTGTGTGACTCCCAATCAGTAAACATGCCCGGGTTACAGGCTCAATCCCCAGTGTGGAGCGTGCAGGAGGCAGCCCACAGATTATGTTTCTCTCTCATCTATGTTTCTATCTATCCCTCTCCCTTCTTCTCTCTCTAAACAGCAATAAAAACATATTTTTAAACAATTGAGCTTTTATATTCTCAAATTTGCAATTAATAATCTGATTTATCTCACTTAAAATTTTTTTTCAGAGAATGAAGTAAGATAATATATGTCAGATGCAGTTTGTAATTTGTTAGGCACTAAATAATCATGTGGTTTAATGGCAGGATCTCTAAGTGGGTCAAAAAAATTAGGAGGGAGTAATTCTCATTTCCTGAAGCCTTTTCCCGTGTGTCACATTGTTCTGTTATCATTAATTGTGGCGTGTAAATCATCCTCTTGGACAATAAGCTCCTTCAGAGCAAGAACTGTCTTTTCTGTTCAAAATTTTGGTTTTACTAGAGCAGGAGGCACGATCTGACAGTCAAGAGGGCAGGGAATTTTGACTGTTTGGTTTACAACTATATCCTGTGCACTTTTGACCAGGGCCTGGTACAGAGTAAGCACTCAATAAATAGTTGTTGAATAAATGAATAAGAAATGTTGGCTGGAGTGAGTTAAAATTAGGCAAAATTTTATGTGATAAAGTGAAATGGCACCTGTTTTCATCTTTAGAGAGGAGCAAGCAAGACTGGCTGAAGGCAACATTCTTAGTTTCTGAGATTCCCTCTCAAAATGTCTCTCCCTCGCCCTCCTTGCCTCTCTACTTTTCTCTCATTCTTTGTACCCCAGCACATTTCACATTGTTGTATGATTGCTCAAAACCCTTGCCTTACACTCTGGCCCAGGTTTCCTTATTCAAGCTCCCAGATTGCCTTCACTCTTTAGCCCCTTCCATTTACCACCTCCTCATTACATTTCCTGTCCTGAAAGGTCATAGCAAAGGTAAGAAATCACTCCCGTCCTGTTTCTGGAGTGTTTTCTCTGCCTGCACCCCAATTTCTCTCCCCCAGATTTCCATAGCCTATGCACTACTTCCACTTCTGCCTTATCATTCACTATTTACCACCTACTTTACAGGAGGGATGTTATATGACTCCAAAGAAACAGAACCAGTGGGATGTACATAGAGAAAAATATTAAATATAAGAATTGGCTCATGTGAGTATGACAACTGAGAAGTCCCCAGATCTGCAGTCAGAGAGCAGGGGATTCAGGGCAGCTGATAGTGTAGTTCCAGTCCAGTCCAAGTCTGAGGGCTTGAAAACCAGGAGAAGTGATGATATAGTTTCAGGTGGAAGACTGCAGGCTTGAGACCCAGGAAGAGCTGATGTTTCACATCAAGTCTGAAGACAGGCAAAAGCTGGGGTCCCAGTGTGAAGGTGGTCTGGCAGGGCCCATTCTCTCTTACTCCTCTTACTAGGGGCAGGGGCAGCCTTTTTGTTCTATTCCGTTCTTTGACTGATTGAATGAGGCCCACCCTGATTAGGGAGAGCAATCTGCCTTACTCAGTTTTATGATTCACATGTTAATTTAATCTCAAAACACCCTCATAGACACACCCAGATTAAAGTTTAACCCAGTAGCTGGGTACTCTGTGGCCCAGTCAAGTTGACAGGTAAGACTAATCATCACAGTATGAACTTGTCACCTTAGCCACCTGCCTAAATATAAGTTGTTTTAGCTTATTGCTTCTCTGAGGCATTTATCATACTTTTTTTTTCTTCTAGAACTTAATGATGGCATCCCAAAGCAAGTGCTATTAAATGAAAGCTGTTCACCACTCCCAGCCTCTGCCTTGTCTCACTTCCCAAGCCTGAGGCCCCAGAAATGGCTCATTGCAGGACAACACCTCCCTAAAATGAACCCCTGATGCCTGCAGGGAAGGACTGTGGGCAACCACAACCTCTTTATTCTCCTTCTTTGCTCACCCCTCAGCCTACCAATGTTGACTTTGTGCCTCAAACACATTCACCCTTTTAATTTCTGTAACTTACCGTGGATGCCTAATGGCTAGGCAGCCCAATCACCAAGATTCATGTAGTTATGTAGTTAAATGTGTCAAATAAACATTATTGTAAGTTTTAGTTTGTGCTAAACACTGTGTTCAAGTTAAAAGGACATGGGATAAGTAATCAGAAGACTTGAGTTGAATACTGGCACCATTACTTGCTAGAAATATGAAAATAAACAAAACAGTAAATTCATTGAGCCATAACCTCCATTCACTACTTAAAAAACAAAACAAACAAAAACTTTAAAAAGCCTCTGAAAGACAGGAGTCTTAAGCAAACTCTTCTGTAAAGCCCAGGAATCAAATAGAAAAGGAAGGAAAGAAACATACCCAAACTTTGGGAAAGACTAAAATCAAAAAGCAGAAATGGCTGTGCAATTGCTGCAACTAATAGGAAGTGCATTGTCCTTGGAGGAGGCATTTTGTTCACGATAGCAGGACAGAGACACTATACTTTCCGAAAGACCTTCATTTATCATAAAAACGATATCTGGTATCATGCAGACCAGCTGTGAGGCTCTCCAAGGGTGAAAGAGACAGGACAAATTGTGTCCGAGGGTGGAGGGAAAGAGGGTCACAACTCTTCCAGTGCAGCCACGTAACCTATGGGGCAGCAACAACAAACCGGCCTCAACTCAAACACTCCCAAAGCAAAGGTGGGGTTATGGCAGAAGGCATACACAAGGAAAATTCATATCTCTGCTTGATAATGGATGTTCTCTTGTACTCAAAAGGTTTGGGTGAATTATGAAAGACATTTATCAGACATTAAAGAATTCCAACACTGGAAAAAATTTACCATCATTTATCAGAAGCTTGAAGCTACAATGTATTTTTCATTATGTGATATGGAAGTACATGTGCAACGAGTAGGTGGGTTTCTCTACAACATCACATCCACTAGACTACTAGTAATTGGATTCAGCCAAATACAGGACAGGGCACTCCAGTTCATCAAACATCTTAAAGCTAGAAACAAAAATCATCCCAAATGGTACTTAAATACAATGAAAACTGAAACCCCCATATCAGATAACTTAAGCTTTGGTATTGCATTGTGATGAGGGCAATAGGCTTGAACATGACCAAGTCAAATGAAGTTTATGTTCAACTGTAAGCAGGATAGATTCCACCTTATCCCTATTCTCTCCATCTAAACTCACTGAGGCTTTACACTCTTAATCGCATCTGCTTCTCCATGGCCTGATCAGGCCTTAATTGTCTCTAACTGATCTCAATTTGTCCCCTAGAACTGGTAAATCACAACTTAATTTAGAAACGCAACAGCGCTCTACCTATCACTGTCTCCTTTGATCCTCTGCCAGTCTTGTGGGAGGTGTCAGCCGTGTCAGGAGAAATACTATTGTTCTCTTCTTCCGTTGAAAAAACTAAGTAAAAAAAATGGCTATCTCCAGGTCTAACCACTGCTAAGTATCAGGGCTGACAGGAGAGTCCAGGTTTCATGACTCCCTAGTCCAGTGCTCCTTAACTATGGAAAAGAACTTCTTACAGCTTGAGGCTGTGAGACCCTTACAATGTGCTCCGCTGGGACATCTTGTAATTTCCTCTTCAGGATCTCCTTAAGAATAGCATAAGGGCATATCCAGCTGGAACCATTTACACTGACTGTACAGCCTGGAGGCAGGGGATGGACTTAATGACCCTAGGCTAATCAATTCCTGCTTCCTAACACAAGGAGTGATTGCAAAGTAATGATCCACCAGACCCAGACAAACATCACAGTTATACATTAAATAAAGTTTCTGATTCTTCATTCCATGATAAATGTATGGTTAATCCTGATTCCTGATCCATCATAAATTGCTCTTCTCTTCAGGGTCACTAAGTGACATTTGACTGTGAGTTGTAGAGGAAGTTGAGCAGGAGATCTTCAGCTGGAGTGGGTGCAATATTGTAGGTATTGTAAGTGTTCGCATTAATCTGTTGCCATCTGTCTTTATTTTGCTAACCCACTCAATCGGACACCATAAATGTTAACAGACATAAAAATGCTTTTCTTCAACATTAGGCACACATATCTTCTTGCTTCACCTCCTGAATCTCAGACAGCCTTTGATTATCATGGGCAATGCCACGCTGATCCCCCAGCTCCCTGAAGTGGTGGCTCTGAGCAATGATGCCACATAAGGCATTGTTCTAAATGCACAACTAGTTTTTAGATACTGTTTCAGGGCTCTGATGCTCCTGTACTTGGCAGCAAATTTGACCCCCCTCTTACACAGAAAGATACGAAACGCAACCTTTCACTCATCCTGTAAGAATGTGGACTCAAACTGCAGTGGAGAAGGTTAAGCCAACTGCTTTCTATTTTCTTCCAATTGGATTGAGATGGAGGTGGCAACACTCCTACCCTTGTCCCCACCATCCTACACATCAAAAAATCAGAACAGCCCCTGTGTCCTTGCTATTGTCTATTATATGGAAAAGCCATTCCTGGGATGACCTGAGTGAAAAGGTACCAAGCAAGAGCCTTGCCTCAGAACTTCTAAAGAATCTGCCATCACTGGGCCAGTGAGGGTTGTCTTTGAAATCTTTATCACCCTAAGTTTACTTTGGCAATCTTTTGAAGAAATGAATAATCTTAGAAGTCCATTTTGCTGAGAACTTTTATCTGCATTGTAGTGGATGCTGTGGTGTGCTGCCCAGATCTGAGACTGAAATGTTCATCCCTCATCGACCAGCAGTGTTGACCGCTACAGCTCTCAGCTGAGGCCCTCCTAGTACTTTCCCTAGAGAGCCAGGATCTCAGCCCATCCCTAAGGCCATCCACATGCCATGACTGGTCGCTGCAAGTAATAAGGGCAAATGCCCTCACCCCAACTCAGGACAGCTCTGCAAGTCTAAGCCAGTTTTAGAGATCCTCAAAGGGCCCCATGAAAAGGGTCACGGGATCCTGAGGCCTTTGTTGGAGCTGCACCACAGTTTGACTTCTTCCAGACTTTTCCTTTCCTCCAAAGCAGGCCCCTCTCTGAGTCCTGAGGAACCTGACTTACGATATGGATACTTGAAAGACACTGCACAGTTTGTAGATTGTTTTTACTCTTCTTTTCAACGTGACTGATAATTTTGAGCTTTGGGCTAGAGGGAGCCTTTATTCTAGAAAATTGTTTCGAAAGTGACAAGGGAACATTGGTGAGATAGGTAAGAAATATATGTGTTACTCTTTGAAATACAACTAATTTTACAGTATTAACCACTATATCATTTGGAGTCAAATGCCAATTCTGAGCCAGTTGAAATGTAGGTCCCTGTGTGCAATGGGTAAAGAGAGAGATAATCAACCTCAGCTACTCATAGGCACTCTTGTCATGAACTTCCTGCCTTCTCTGAAGGTCAGTCATTTGGAGGTTTTATGCTGCCACCCTCCTCTTCATATTTTTAGAGACAAAATCCTGACTGAGGAAGTAAAAAATTTTATTCATGGAGGTAGTAATAGAACCAGAAGAGAGAATAAGCCCATCAGGTTTGAGAAGCCCAAGAAGTATCTCCTTGCTCCCTAATGTACTGGCTGGTAGTTATATCTCAGCCCCCATTCCTCCTGCAATGGGTGTCCATGTTCTCTTCCCTATGTTCCTCTATCCTCTATCATTCTTCATTTCTCTATGCTTATATTTCCTTCCTCCAGTATTGTCCCCATTTATCTCCAGGGATGTTATAAAAACAAAAATGTTTGAAATAGAGAGGGTTTTAATTTATTTACTGGAAAACATATATTACCTACATCACCATTAGAAATAAGGAACAGTGATATGAAATCAAGATAACAGTTTCACAATTCCCAAGTTGCTATGAGTCATTTTACCACTCTGACCCACAATTACTATCTGTATCTATCTGGTTCCATTCAAGAATCCAGGGGGAAGACTACAGGCCAATTCCAGAATGGTAAATTTTTTAAATCATTAACTATATCAATGCCCTTTCCTAGACAAAGTGGAAAATACTGAAATAATATTGTCACCATTTAGTCAAAATACTTACATGTCTCTTTGGTGGCCATAGTATGTTACTTCCATTTTTGTAGGTGGCCGCTTAGTTATAAGCCTATAATTTTAATATTCTTCCATAATGACAGGGTAAAGCAACAATCTAACATACATGTTGATCCAAACGTTAAGAGTATGAGTATAACAGAAAGGGACTGATTGTACTACCTAAAGTTATCTACAGATTCAGTGCAATCCCTATCAAAGTTTTAAAGGCATTTTTCATAGAAATTGAAAAATAATCCTAAAATATTTAGGGAACGACATAAGACCACAAATAGCCAAAGCAATTCTGAGAAAGAATATCAAATCTAGAAGCATCACAATTCCTGATTTCAAACAATATTACAATGCTACAGTAATAAAAACAGTATGATACTGCCATAAAAACAGACACATAGAGCAATGGAACAGAATCAAGAATCCAGAAATAAGCCCATTTATATATGGTCAACTAATATTTCACAAGGGAGCCAAGAATACTCAATGGGGAGAGAATAGTCTCTTCAATAAATGGTGCTGAGAAAACAATATTCACCTGCAAAAATTAAATTGAAAAAAATCAAATACTTAGATGTAAGACCTGAAATTATAAGACTTCTAGAAGAAAACATGGGGGGTGGGGGGATCTCCTTGCATTGCTCTTGGCAACAATTTTTTGGATAAGACACCAAAAGCATAAGCAACAAAAGCAAAAATAAATAAGTGGGACTATATCAAACTAAAAGCTTCTATGCAGCAAAGGAAACAATCAACAAAATGAAAAGTTAACCTATGGATGGGAGAAAATATTTGTAAACCATATATCTGATACAAGATTAATATCCAAAATATATAAGAAGCCCATACAACTCAATAGCAACAAACAACAACAAATAGTCCAGTTTTAAAATGGACAGAGAACCTGAATATATATTTTTCCAAGAAGACATACAAATGGCCAACGTACACATGAAAAGATGCTCAGCTTCACTATAATCAAGCAAATATACATCAAAACAACATTGAGATATCACCTCACACCTGTTATAATGGCAGTCATAAAAAAGACAAGAGACCCTAACCAGTTTGGCTCAGTGGATAGAGCATCAGCCTGCGGACTCAAGGGTCCCAGGTTCGATTCTGGTCAAGGGCATGTACCTTGGTTGTGGGCACATCTCCAGGAAGGGGTGTGCAGGAGGCAACTGATCAATGTTTCTCTCTCATTGATGTTTCAAACTCTCTATCCCTCTCTCTTCCTCTCTGTAAAAAAAAAATCAATAAAATATATATTTTTAAAAAGTCAAGAGGTAAGTGTTGGTGAATATGTGGAGAAAAGGTAACCCTTATATACTGTTGGTGGGAGTGTAAATTGTCATAGCCATTATGAAAAACAGTATGGAAGTTCCTCAAAACATTAAAAATAGAGCTACCATATGATCCAACAATCTCACCACTGGCTATGTATCTGAAGGAAATAAAATCCCTATCTTGAAGAGATATTTGCTCTCCCATGTTTATTGCAGCATTCATTACTCACAATAGTGGAGATATGGAAAGAAGGAATAGAATGATGGTTTCCAGTTACTGGAGAGTAGGGGGAATTGGGAGTTGTTGGTCAAAGGGTACAAACTTCCAGTTACAAGATGGATAAGTTCTGGGGTGCTAAGTACAGCATGGTGACGATAGTTAACTATAATCTACACTAATAAAAGAGAAACATGCAAATTAACTGTCACTCTGCTCTGCCAAGACACACCCACCAGCCAATCAGAGCAAGTATGCAAATTAACCCATCAAAGATGGTGGGTAAATTTGCATACACAGGCAGGGTGGGCAGGCCATGGCCCACTCCTGGGGGTCCAGGTCCATCGGGGAGGGGGGGCCTGGCAGACACCGCTGGCAAGGTACCAGTCCATCCGGGCCCTGGGAGGCGGGGTGGGCAGTGCCAGATGCCACCCACGGTTCGGGGTCCATTGCAGGCCCCAGGAGGGGCAGCGGCCTGCCTAGCCACGCCTGCAGGGCCCATGAACATCCCTGCCCAGGGGAGGGGAGGCCAGCCTGCCTAGCCACTCCCATGGGGCCCTGGGAACATCGCAGGCATGGGGTTGCTGAGACCCAGACCGGGCCTCTGGCCACAGATTCACAGCTTCGAGGAGATCAACTCTACCAGGCCACCCGGTGGCCATGTGGGTGGGCCACAGGGTACCCATTTAAGATGTGACACAGAGAGGAGGTGCGGGAGGAAATCCAGAGAATGGCATGTGGGGGTTCAAGACTCATTTCCTTTGGGCTTTGTCCTTCTTGGTCTTGGTTCTTTTCTTTGGGCCTGGAGCCCAGGCACTGCAGGAGAGAGGGATGGATGAAGGCCGAATGTGGAGGAAGAGGCACGAGGCCCGACCAGGAGCTGCCTGAGGGGCAGCTCCAGGGTGAGTGCCACAGCTTTGGCAAAGCGGCTGGCCAGGAGGCAGGCGTTCCAAGGGGCACCCAGCAGCACCTCACCATCCCTCTATGAGGACACCCCACACAGGCGCTGCCTTCGCCAGCAGGCTCTGGGCGACATCTGCAAATGCTACTGCAACCTCTAACATTCTGGGCAAAGAACTGACCCTATGCCCCTCGGGTACCAGGCTTGCTAGGAGTGTGCTGTCACCAATGCCATAGATCAAAGGCAAAAACCTGGTGAGGCGGGGTGCACCAGAGGGGCCTCGGGGCTGGGGCAGGGGACCTGCGGGCAGGGATCTGCCTCGCCTGCAGAGAGAGAGGTTCTGCAGTGGCCCCAATACGCTGGTGGGCCCGGCCAGGGATCAAGGGGCATGGAAGGGTGCCTGGGCGGAGGGGCAAGGACCCGCAGCCTGAGGCGGGGGTTGAGGGGCGGTACCACCTCAGTGGAGGGGTGCCGCACTGAAGGGTACCGGACTGACTGACGTGATTCAGAGAAGCTCCTAGTTCTAACCAGCCTTGCCCAGGCAGCCTTCGCACGTCAGAGATGGTGACTCCTGCTCCCGCCTTGACCCCAAAGCAAGCCCGTGCCTCCCTGCCCCACGGCAGAGCATGCCTAGGCGGTGAGTGCGAAGCCTTCCACCTGCTCCAGAGAAGGAGGGCAGTAAAGAATGGGCAGGGTACCAGGGAGAGGAAAGAATGTGGAGCGTCCGCAATGAAGAGGTGCTTGAGAAAGAGGCTCGGAAGCCTGACAGGAAGGTCTGTTCTGTTTGCCAGCGGCTGCCCCTTAGGCCTCCCTGCACGCTGAGTCCAGTTCCACAGCCAACTGGAATTGGCCTCAGTTTCCTGGTCTGTAAAATGGATTAAGCGTGTCCCAGTGCCTTCACTGAGCTTTGATGGCCAATTGAGATACTATATAAGAAAAATGAGGGAAGAAGTGAGAAAGAAAAGGAAGGGCAAGCAACACAAAAGAAAGATTGGAAGGACCTGTAAACCTATTGTCACTTAAATAGGGAATATAGTCAATAGTGTTGTAATGATGGTATGATGCCGGGTGGGGACTGGAAATATCGAGGAACACTTTGTAAAGTATATGATTGTCTAATCACTATTCTGTAACTAATATAAAACCTGAAACTAATGCAAAATAATATTGAATGTAAAGAAATGAAAATAGGAGTGAAATTTTTATAAATTTCAAAGTTTAAATAAAGGCTGTAAAGGAAGGAAGGGGGAGAATAAAAATAGTGTTTTTCATTTTACCACTTTATTGTCTTTTCAGTACATGAAAAAGACAGTTGTCTTTATATGGTGCTTTTATACTTTTCTAAGTCATTATCTCATTTTAATTTCAGGGCAACTTAAAGACAAGATAATTATTCCCTCCACTATTCAAAGAAAGGAAATCTTGGTGTCTGGTCCCAATGATTCAATCATCAAGCCCTTATTGTAAAGCAGGGTAAGTAAAATTTTCTGTAAGGGTCATATCTATACTAATAAAAGCTCTGGGGGTGGTCAGGCCAGCAGGGGAGGGTAGTTGGGGGCAATCAGGCTGGCAGAGGAGCAGTTAGGTGTCAATCAGGCCAGCAAGGGAGCAGTTAGGGGACAATCAGGCAGGCAGGTGAGCGGTGAGGAGCCAGCGGTCCCATTGTGAGAGGGATGTCCACCCGCAGGGATCGGGCCTAAACCTGCAGTCGGACATCCCTCGAGGGGTCCCAGGTTGGAGAAGGTGCAGGCTGGACTAAGGGACACCCTCCCCTGTGCACGAATTTCATGCACCAGGCCTCTAGTCTTTATTTATAAAAGCCTAAGCAACCAGAACGCTGGAACAACTGGAACGACCAGTCGCTATGATGTACACTGACCACCAGGGGGCAGACGCTCAATGTAGGAGCTGTCCCCTGGTGGTCAGTGCACTCCTACAGCCAACCTCTTGGGCCGGCCAACCTCCCCTGGTCCCTCCACAGCTGGCAGCTGGCAGCTGGCAGGAAGGCCCCAATCGGCCCTGATCGCCAGCCAGGTCTAGGGACTCCACCTATGCACGAATTTCATGCACAGGGCCTCTAGTATATTATATACTTTAAAGTTACTAGGAGAATAAATCTTAAATATATTCTCACTACAAAAAAAATGGTAGTTATGTAAGATAATGGAGCATTAACTAAGCTTACTGCAGTCATCATTTTGCAATATATATGTATATCAAACCATCACATTGTACACCTTAAACTTAGACAATATTATGTGTCACTTATACCTCAATAAAGCTTTGAGGATTAAGAGAAAGAGGACTGATGTGTAGGGAAGTTAATCATACAATGACTTGTGTTCTCTATTTTTCAAAGGCTTTTATTGAAGCATTTCTCTTAGTAATGCTGCTTTTACAATTATATCGCTACAAAGCATTTGAAATAACTTTTGACACTCTAAATATAAAAACTTACTCTGAGATGAGTAAGTATAGAAACTAACTTCCTTCCAATGCTAACAACAGGAAAAGTATATTCCCAAAGTTAAACAGGCAATGCCTCTGCTGAGACAGGATTAAATACAGAGACCCAAATTCCAGCCAGTCAGGGTCTGAACACCAATGAGAATTTCTTTAAGTGATGTAATGCTTGAATCCTGATATCCTTTTGAAAGGAGCTTGTGGTTGAAGTTTCTATAAACCAGACTGAACTGGAATTTCCTCCCATTCCAATAGTTTCCTTCTCTGCCTCCTACAGTTTTCTTAGGTAGGTTTGTTGGAATGTAGCAATGTTCTTCCCTAATGTTTGACAGACAGCACTTTTTGTAGCTGTGATTTGCATGTGGCTTCTTTGAGTGATACTAGTCCACTGCTCTTCATGGGCCCCTTTTATCCTTGTTAAGCTTAATAGAAGATTCTGAAAGACATGGTCTCCTCTACTCATCGTACTGACTAAATGCTGGCTCTCTCCACTTATGTTCTTCCCACAGATCTCTGGGGTGGGGAGGCTTGTGACAAATGAAGACAGAGACCCACACTTTCAGCTCCATAGCAAGAGGGAAAGTTGTTGAGATATGCGTGGCAGTTCTTGCTGCATTCATTATCCCCTTTCCCATTAGCATGTTGTTGACAACCAAATGAGTGGGACAGGTCCAGGTGACAACAAGTCTGGGGAACTCGGTAAACCCACTTAAGGAAACTCTGAAAGTATTCACTCTCTAAAAGCCTTCCCGGCAGAGCCAGGAGCATACTGTACACATGAAGAGACAAGGGTAATGTGCTCTGGATTTTGTTTTAAGTCACCCTTTTAACTTAAATCCCGGAGCTATCCAGAGAGTTAAGTTCATGAAATGGCATGAAAGTTGGTGAGGATTCTTAGAGCATGGCAAAAATTGGCACCTCTCCCAACTTGTCTGAGGAACAATGTGCTTTGTACAAGCTATTTTTAGAGTTAAAGAAATCTTTTTCTTAAAGAATTAATTCATCACTTACCACCCATTAAATGAAACTTTAAAATCTTGATTAACCAATAACCTCTTCCAACTGTTCCATTTGAAATATACTAAAAAATAGCCATTCTTTTTCCAAAGTAAATGCATACCAAACACCATAGCACTAAATGAGCTAATATATGTGAACATTCTTTGGAAACAAAAAAAACAAAACATAAAAGTAGCAGACATCAGTATGTTTAAGATCATTTGGCTCTTATCATCTTTTTTACCTGGAGCAGTCTCCAACAGAACAGCAACCACATTTCTTTTGCTTTCTTTGTGCCCATGTCCCTCAGCACAGTGCCTGGAACATTGTACATATTGGATAAAGATATGCTACATTTAATTCAAATTTGAACCCACAAATATATATATTAAGCACTTACTACTAGCATATGAGTCGCCATGCTAATAGGTAATGGCAAAAAGGTATACAGAGACGAGTAGCTAACTTCCTGAGGAGAGAACTCAGTCTACCAATCTCCTCGAGCTCCGTCACCACAGATTACAAGGGCAATGTGCGCAGTTGCAAGTGCCTTGTGAGCCAGGCAGGAAACGTTATTAAATGGAAGTGGGCTCCTGATTTTAGGGCAGTAGATTACCATAGGGATAGTGGGAATTAGAGAGTGCAATGCTTACTTAAAAATGTAATTATTCAACTTCAAATATTTTGTAACCACTGTACTAACAAGAATAGTTTTGTCAAATTTCTGGTAGATTATTTATCCTTGAAAAGGAATGAAGTTCTCAAATATACTAGAACATGGATAAACCTTGAAAACATTGTGATAAAAAAAGATAAAGAAAAAATTTAATTATGCTAAATGAATTAAGTACAAAATAAAATAAGACACAAAGGAACAGATACTGTGAGGTTGCATTTATATAAAATACCTAGAATAGGGAAATTCATAAACACAGAGGTTATCAGAGGCTAGGGGAAGAGGGAATGGGGAATTAGTCGTTGCTGAATTGTTTCTGTTTGTAGTGTTTAAAAAGTTTGGGAAATAGATAATGGTGATGGTTGTACAACACTGTAAATATAATTAATGCCTCTGAATTGTACACTTAAAAAGGTTAAAATGACAAATTTTATAATACACACACACACACACACATATATATATATATACCCCACAATAATCTTTTTGTTTTTTAATGCTGGCAGATTCCACACGATTTGGCTGGCTGGTTGAGATTCCTGAATCTTGGCACAAGGCTTTGTTCAATAATTGTTTACCAATTAAATAAAGACAGAATTTCTCCTACCCCTATGATATTCCAGAGTTTAATGG
This sequence comes from Corynorhinus townsendii, assembly GCA_026230045.1. Lineage (NCBI taxonomy): Eukaryota > Metazoa > Chordata > Mammalia > Chiroptera > Vespertilionidae > Corynorhinus > Corynorhinus townsendii. The sequence continues at coordinate 155,869,036 of JAPDVU010000002.1, forward strand.
AAATAACACAATATTTCAATTCAGGCAGCTATAACATGTGCTATTTACTAGTTATATAACCTTGGCTAAGTTAAACTATACCTCAACTTCCCCATCAGTATTAGGGGAATAATAGTGGGACCTATCTCCTAGATTATAGTGAAGATTGTATGAAATAATGCTTGTAAAACTACTTTCAGAATGGCATTTGTATCATTAGCTATGTTTAACATTCAATAAGAATTAGCTATTAATACTATTAGGAAGAATAGAAAAATGATTTACATTTTGGGCCCTAACCTAGTGTTTTGTATATTTTCCTGACAATGATTGTCTTCTTGGGAACTATAGATACAAGGTAGAGTTCCTAATGATGTTTTTCAATGTGTAATTTTAGTCTAATGACCTTACTAACCTGTTAAAAAATCCTCTAATGGCCCAGCCGGTGTGGCTCAGTGGTTGAGTGTTGACCTATGAACCAGGAGGTCCTGGTTCGATTCCTGGTCAGGGCACGTGCCCAGGTTTCAGGTTTGATCTCTAGTTGTGTGTGTGTGGGGGGGAGGGCGGGGGTAATCTCTCATCATTGATGTTACTATCTCTCTCCCTCTCTTTCTCTCTGAAATCAATAAAAATATATTTTTTAAAAATAATTATAAAAATAAATAAATAAATATTCTTTAATGACTCCCTGTGGTCATTATAATAAGGCCCAAATCCACAGAAGATAGCACAGGCCTATCTTCTCTTCAGCCTGGTAAAGGACACTGTGGCCTCTCCATCACCAATCCTATCTTCCCACAAGCCCTGATTTCTGTTTTATAATCTCTGTGCTTCCAGGAAAGCTGACTCTTCCCTTGGCTCCAACTCTAGAGACAGACCACCTGGCCCAGGCCAAGTTAAGCAGACCATTTCTGCCTTCTCAATATTGTGTTCAGGGCAGGGCATGTGACCTCCACTGCTCCCATCAGGTTAAATCTCAGGCCTCTTACAGCGATGCTATGACAAATTTGATGTGGAAGGCAGGTGTGAGGGCTGGAGCTATAGTAACTACTTCACTACCTTAGGGGTCACAAGTCAATATATGAGGGAGATTAGAGCCAAGGAAACTAGAGAGGAATAAAGAGCTCTAATAAAGTTATGACTGGTGCCATCCTACCTCTGGATTTTCTCTTTTATCCAGCATATACATTTCCTTTATTATTATTGCAACCAAAAAGTCTTAACTAGTAAAAGAAAGAAAGAAAGAAAGAAAGGAAGAAAGAAAGAAAGGAAGGAAGAAAGAAAGTCCTATTTTGCTGCACTGTTACCTTCTTCCTCAGCCCCCATGCCAGCCAAACTGACCTGGTTTCTGTTTCAGAACACTACTGAGCTTCCACTTGCACTGTTCTCACCAGTGCACTCTCTCTCCTTGGACTGTTTGTTCAACACCTTTCCTCCTATCCTTTCCCTGCTCTGCCTGCCCGGTCATTCCATTCACCCTAACAGTTCAGCTCAAACATCATTTCTCCAAGAAAGCTCTCAATCTAGATCAAGTTCTTATTATGTGCACCCATACCACTTACACTTTGTAAGACTTGCCACCATGATAATTAAGTAATTACTAATGGAATTGTTTATGACTAATGTATATCTCCCACAATTGTCTATTTTATTCGCTTCTGCTATGTTTCCAGTGTGTAACACAGAGCTTTGTCCATAAAAATAATAGTAAATACATTATTAGTTGAATAAATGACTAGTTTTTAGTTGGCAAGGCTAATTGTTAAGATGTTAGTATAGACCTGCTGATAAAAACAAAAACACATTATAAACAAATCAATACTTGAGAAGAAAGGGGTTAAGAAAGTAACACGTTGCTGATCTCTGGCTGTGGATGAATACCACATTCAACAAATATTGGTTGGGCACCCACTCTGCACAAAACGGAGACTGGGTTGAGAAGACATCAGCCCTGTCCACCAGGAGCTCTTTGCTGGACTTTAGTTAGCTGGGCATAGAGAATACCAATGATTCCAAGCCACATCTATTACCCATTACTTTGGTGCTTAGTTCACACAGGGTCAAACCTACATATTTAGCCCTTTAAAAAATTTGGCTTTGCCCGTGTCCTAAATAACAGGAAAAACATGGCTCTCAAAACCTCCTTTCTTGAAGTTTTCTTTGAATCTGCCCGTAACCACTAAAGCTTGGAGACAAAGGGAAGAGTGTAGACTGCCTCTGAGCCTATCTTCTCCAGGGGTTTGAAAGCATTTTGTAAACTCCAAACCACTATCCACATGCAAGTGCTACTACAGAATCATGACTGCTGTATAATTCCCAGGTGAGAACCTGGGAAAGAGACAGAATTCTGATGGGAAGTCAGGATGAGCCAGAAGCCAGAATCAACTTTAGTTTTAAACCACACAGAACAGTGATGGCTTTGGTGTCTGAGACAAGCCAGTCATTGATACATCCAAACCCCGGCCTTGCCACCTACTAGATTTGTGACCTTGTACATGTTCCTGGGCTTTGGGAGCCTCTGTTTTCCCATCTCTAAATCAGGGGTGAACACACCTCACCTCATAGGATGAAATGAGATAAAATACCTGAAGCACTTTTTCCCAGGTCTGGCACATAGAAAGCACTCCATACACTTTAGCTCTTACTATATTTGAGGCTACTGGGAGCAAGGCCACAGATTAGAGTGAGGACTTGCCCCCCAGCTTTTGTTTCACACGAGGCTGCTTTATTCAGGGATGATCTGAATTGACTCCTTAAACAGATGCTTCCTTGGAGATCTAGCTGTATTCTCCCTGGGGCCCATTTTACCCTGAAACAGCAACACAGAAAGAAGGTGAGACAGTTCAATGCCATTGCTTCACATCGTGACAATGGCACGGTTGACATGTCAGCCCTCCCTGTCAAAATATTACGACAATGATAATAAGTAAAATAAATTTAAAACATTTATTGATTATTATGTGTAATCATTTTCCTCTACTATCAGTGACATATGATGTCAAATGTGATATATTTGAAAGGTATTTTAAGCAAGATAATGAATGAATTGGATTTAGGAGTTGAGTATTTATAATGCAGTTTGATGAAAAATCCCCTTATGTAGAGACATATCAATAGAAGCCCAAAGCTGTGAGCTAATATACAAACCCAATGATATCCTTCCTACCAAGGTTTCCGCACACACAGATGAGAGAGGAAATCAGAGCTTGCTGTTGAAATTGCGCACACCATTTGGGTAGATATCAATAATCTGACATGCATAAAAAACTTGGGACAGTCAGGCTTAGGATCATTTGCTCTTCATCGTATACCAACCTCATCACCATGACCCATCCTCTTTTAACTGCTGGTTTCTTGGGCAAGTATGGGGCCTGGCTGGGGCAAAAATGTGCTCAGCCAAACCACTGCCCTCTGGGCCTCATCAAGGATGACATCACAGAGTCACGAGCAAAGGCTTTGACAGTGACGAAAGCCACGTGCTCCAGAAGATGAAAGGCCCGATGCCATTCTTCAGAGAGAACGGCCATCAGTACAAAACCAGTGTGGAAAACAAGGTGAAGGGAAAAGGGAACAGGGCCTCGATGACAATTAGAGATTTCCTGACAGGGCCCATGCTAAACGAGTTATAGAGGCAATTACCCTCAAATTTTGAAGCAGCCATTTCCTCAGTAACCCAGCCTGACCTGACACCCAAGCTGAGATTGCCATAAGCTGGGAATTTATGGTGTTAGAATGCCAGTTTAGCATAAATTACCTCAGGGAACAGATTTAAACCACTTGTGTTTTTAAAAATTATGCAACAACAACAACAAAATGAGTTTATGCAAACACAGGACCAATTGCAGAATGGGGCCCTCTAATTCTTTATCTCCAAAGACACGGCATTCCTTCTCGCCTATCCATTTTCTCTCGCTGGATGAAGATTCACAGCATTAATACATAATAACTGTATCTCACTCCATTACAGGTACTTCAAGGCCGTTCTGCATAAACGATATGCATGGCTTTGTGTCTTCATCTTTAAAACTACCAAATATCTTGGTCACAGACATCTGTTAGGTTTAATGCATCCCCTGCCATAAAAGTGTTGCTTAAGACTAATGAACAAACGAATGTTTGTTTAAACCTCTTTGTGAAAATCAAACAAGCTTTCAACAGCTATTCATATATTTATTGTTAGATGTGAATCATCACTTAGGTGCTTTGCCCTGAACTATTACCAGCTAATGCTTGTAGTTTCATGGCACTAATTCACTGGCTGTGGTTTTTGTTGGGATTTTTTTCCCCCCTCTTGTTGCTTTCTGTCAATGCTGTCTCCAGAAGGGGTCTGAATGAAAAGTGCCATGGTGTCACTGGCAGAACTGACAGCAGTTGTGTCTGGCATAGCCCTGGTGTTGTCTGCAGAGGGGGTCACAGCCTCCAGAGACTGCCCAGCTAGCGCCGCACTGCACTCAGCAGCTGCCCACATGGATTGCACGGGGAGACCCTCCCGAGCAAATGAGCACAAGCAGGGCGCACACCCTACCTCTACCCCCGCCCTTCCTCACAAAGTAGCTGTTTTGTCAGACTCAGCAGCACCTGAAAAGCTCCCACAAGATTTACCCATTGTATTAAATAACAGGTTTTAGAAGCCGAGAACTGTTATTCTAGTGTTGCTGGGTGTCATTAAGGTTGCACGTCTATGCTTGTTTAATTTTTCTTCTGCCATTAAGCAAACTAAATGCTCAGAGATTTTTTCCCTGTCTCAGTGGGGTCCACCCAGAATAGAAAAGAGAATAAGTGTTCCAGGGTTGTGTAACTGGGTTTTTTTGTTGCTTTCATTATAAGGAAGGAATTAAAAATCCCTCCTAGTCAGTACTTAAAATATCAAAGTCATTGTTTAATGCCTTTGAGTCACTGTAGAACTAATTCAATCGCACAGTGTAGCGCCGTTTCACGGTGTGTGAAACACAGATAGTACATAGAAGTGATTGCAAAGTTGAATAAACACCAAATTAGTTTTAAAAGTCTGCAACTTCCCGGTGGAGTCTTTCAAACTGAATGCACTATTGTCTGACAAAGGCGATGGTCGCCCAAAGGTTGCATTACCTTCCACTTCTGTTAATGTGAGGGGTTGTCCCCTGACACTGTGGCACCTGGAGGAGGCAGCTGCCCTCTGAGAGTGTGTGTGCTGACAACTCAATATACCTGCCTGCCTGTCACTCTGGAGAGGTCATAACGTGGCCTGATGTGGGCCAGTGAGGGACAGCAGGGCAGGTGACAGAAAGGCTGTGGCCAAATGAGGGACCCCAGGACAATTTTAAAAGCAGTTTGATGCAGATTAATATTGTGACTAAAGAGTAAGATAACCAGAGTGAAGACTTCAGCCCTACTGCTCTCTGGCCGTCAGGCCATGTTCGAGCCACTTCTTATCTGAGTCCATAGTCAATAATAAGAGTATGTATGTGACAGGCACTGTTCTAAGCCCTGAAGTGCTGGGGACACATTATCAAACAAAAGAAGTAAAGCCATATCCAGTGATGTTTATTATAAACAATCATAGAAATTAAAAAGGAAATACTTTCTGATTGCTTAGATGTGCCAAACATTGTGCTAAGGACAAAAGCTACAAATGCACCCAAACCACAGTCCCCATCCTCACTCATACACTCAAAAAATATTTGTGATGATCTATTGCATCAGGCACTGGAAATCTATAATAATAAAAGCATAATATGCTAATTAGACCGGATGGCCGAATGACCTTCCAGACGAAGCCAGGGCTGGGAGGACTGAGCCCCTTGCATGAATTTTGTGCATTGGGCCTCATGTATAACAAATAAGAGATTAAATCTCTTGCTTCATAAAGCTTTTATTCTGATCAGGAAAGGTACACAATAAGCCAATAAATGGCTCACCTCCTTTAAATCTTTGCTCAAATATCCCTTTCTCAAAAAGGCTACATGACTACCCTGGTAAAATTTCATCCACTGCCCAGTGTCCATTCCCCTTTATCCTGTTGTGATGGTTAATTTTCTGTATCAGCTTGACTGGGCCATGAGGTGGCCAAATAGTTTTTCAAACATTATTCTGGGTGTGAGGATGTTTTGGGATGAGATTAACATTTGAGTCAGTAGACTGAGTAAGGCAGATTTCCCACCCACCCTAATATGGGTGGGCCTCATCCAATCAGCTAAAGGCCTGAATGGAATGAAAATGCAGACCCTTTCTTGAGTAACAAGGAATCCTCCTGCCTGACCACCCTCAAACTGGGACATCAGCTTCTGCCTGCCTTTGGACTTGTATTGAAACATTGACTCTTTATGGGTCCGGAGCCTGTCAGCCCTCAGGTGGGAACTACACCATTGGCTTTCTATGTCTCCAGCTTGCCAAGTGCCAATCTCAGGACTTCTCAGCGTTCATAATCAGGTTAGTCAATCCTTACAAGTACCTATGTGCATCCTGTGGGTTCTGTTTCTCTGAAGAACTCTGACTAATGTGTCTGTCTTTTCTCCATCACACATCACTTTCCAACATATTAACTCATTTATTATATTCTTGGTTTATTATTTATTTCCTCCAATAAAATGTAAGTTTCACAAGGGACTTGCTCAATGATATAAGGCTGGAACCTAGTAGTCACTTAATGAATGGTTGTTGAGGGAATAAACAAATAAATATAATGTGCCAAGCGGAGATAAGTACCATGAAAAAAAAATTAAACTGGGTAAAGGAAATCGAGGGAACCAATAGCAGTTCTTTTTATAGAAGGTGGTCATATCCTGGTGAGACAATGATCATTGTTTCTGGACTGACCACACTATTTTTTTAACTTTCAAACTGCAACTGTTTAAATTCTTCTTCTTTTAATTAAGCTTTTTTATTTTGAAATCCTTGTGTATTCACAAGAGTTGGAAGACATAACACAGAGAGATCCCATGTACCTCCTACCCAGTTTCCCCCAATACTAACAGCCTGCAGAACAATAGTACAGTATCATAACCAATATATAGACATTGATGCAATCCATTATTCGTATTCAGATTTTCCCAGGTTTGCTTCCCTCACCCAGGCAAGCACTACTCAGTCCTCCATTGCTGTACTTTTTCCAAAATGGGCACTTTTGAGAGTAAAGCAGACACTATTAATAATATTACCTCTTTATTGCAGGACAACTGGCAAATGAGGACTGTCTCTGGCAAAACATGAAAGATGGTCATCTATTTATTATAGAATAACTAGAGGCCTGGTGCACGAAATTCATGCACGGGGGGGGCGAGGGGTCCCTCAGCCCAGCCTGCCCCCTCTTACAGTCCAGGTGCCATTGGGGGATGTCTTACTGATGGCTTAAGCCGCAGTCTGGCCTCCCTCTGTGGGAGGCGACCTGTCTGATCAGGGGAAGGCGCCACCCCCATCACCCCACTAATGTTGCTGGCTACCGCAGCTGCCAAGGTGTTTCATCAACACAGACTCCAAACCCTTCACCATGAAAAATGACAACTTTCTTTAGGCATTTTCAAGATGTCTCTTTCATAGGCCATGACCTACCTTTCTTTCTTTCTTTCTTTCTTTCTTTCTTTCTTTCTTTCTTTCTTTCTTTCTTTCTTTTCTTTCTTTCTTTCCTCACCTGAGAATATTTTTCCATTGATTTTTAGAGAGTGTGGAAGAGAGGGAAAGACAGAGAGAAATATCAATGTGAGAGGCACACTTCAATTGATTGCCTCCTGCATGAGCCCTGACCTGGGCCCCGGCTAGGGAGGAGCCTGCAATCTGGGTACATGCCCTTGGCCAGAATTGAACCCGGACCCTGCAGTCCACAGGCAGAGGCTATACCCACAGAGCCAAACAGGCTAGGGCAGGATATGGCATTTCTTAATGCCTCCAGCAGCGGACCTTCATTTTTTCCTCCAGGAGTGAAGTGGAAAAACCCTACATCACCTTCTTGTATTCTTATTACCCAAGTTACCAAGAACACTGCAAGTGGCATACCAGAAGCTTAGCCAATGAGCGGTCAGAAAAGGTGTTTCCTCTGCAGCGCATGTGCAGAGGTGGGACTGCTGGCGCGCCACGGCTGGCAGGCCCTGGTCTCTTCTTTCCAGGCCTGCCCTCAGCTGTGGAGGCTTTGGGCAGGCCTGCCCTCTTCCTTCTGGGCCGAGACCTGTGCCATATGTGGCTTGCCTCACCATGCATGCAGCCCCCTCCCACCCACCTGCGTGCACAGCCTCCTCCTGAGGGGTCATAACATTACGGCGTCCCAGACAATTGGCATATTACTCTCTATATATATATACGTGTATATATATATATATATATAGTCACTTGCCATCAGTCATGGAATGCTTATAGTATGCTAGGCACTGTGCTGAGCCTTGTCTATATTATCACTTCTCAAATTCACAACAGTTGTATGAGGCCAATACTGTTATTGTTTACATTTTACAGATGAGGAAACTGAGACAGGGTTGCATTATAACACCTTCCCAAGGTCACCAGGAGTTCAGCTTTTAGAACCAGAAATCATAATTGGTCTGTCTGGTTCCAGAATGTACCTTTTTAACTCCTGCATATTAAACAAATAATTACAACCACTATGTTGTTAAATAATTACAAGTGAGCAAAGTATTTTGAAGGAGAAATAGAAAGTGCTACTGAAGCATAAAATGAGAATTAGAAAATTATTTAGCTCACACAGAATTATAGTAAGAATTTAAAAATATTAGTTGGAGTGTTTGTATATCAAAAACAACCTTTAAAAATGTGCAGCATTGTCAACCTGTACGTCAGAAGAAATGGCCTTAAGTGGACATTCATCATCTTGAATTTCCAACATTTTAAGAGCAATCTCCTCAAAAGTGCTGTAGCTTTCCATATATTCTTTGAGATGCTGACATAGAACATTGGGTTTTAAACTTTAAAAAATCTACAGTTTCCAACTGCAAGCCACAGGCAGAGGCCCATTCAGCTTGACACCCTAAACTGAGTAGCAGAGTTCACCCCACAGAGGAAATTGTCTCTGATCCAGAAGCAATTATATCAAATTTCACCCCATGTTTTCTCAAAGGGAGGAGCATTAAGGATACCTTAGTACATACTTAAAACTAAATATTATCTGTAAGAAAACCTTGATATCTTAATGTGGCAGTGAGAAAACACAATCAAGAGTTTAGCACTGGGCTCTAGCTGGTTTGGCTGAGTGGATAGGAGCATCAGCCCATGGACTGAAGGGTCCTGGGTTCAATTCTGCTCAAGGGCACATACTTCAGTTGCAGGCTCTATTCCCAGCCCAGGTTGGGGCACATGTGAGAGGCAACAATTGATGTGTCTTTCTCACATCGATGTTTATCTCTTTCTCTCTGTCTCTCTCCCTCCTTTCCACTCTCTCTAAGAACCAATGGGGATATATCCTCAGGTAAGGATTAACAAAACAAAACAAAATGAGCACAGCACAGGACTAATTCAGAATATTGAAGACAGTATCTCTTGAAATACTTGTGCTCAGACTTTTCAGTTCTAAGCTTCTGGATTTTCTAAGATTTGATCCTGTGCCTATTATGGGAAGTCAGAATGAAGGGATCTGATAGAAGAGAAGATGATCCACCCATAAAGTCAGCTGCAGTGGTTAGGGTAGCGGTTGGTGATGGCGGGGGAAGAGATAAAAATCACTTTATGGTCCCATGGACTCTGCTTTGAAATGAACATTGCATTGTAACTAAGAGGTTGAGTTTGAGTTCAAGCTCCACTAATATAGCTGGGTGTTCCCAAGCTAAGTTCCCAAGTCCCAGTTTCCTCATCTCTAAAATAAGATAAAAATATTTAATGGACCATGTCCAACCACTATGCTATACACATGGAACTAATGTGATGTTCAACTATAACGGAAAAATTTTTTTTAAATAGTTAATTTTAATAGACAAAGTTGTATGGAAATTAAATCAAAGTATGCTCTGTATGTACTTTAAAATTTGATATAAATAATGCTATTCTGCCCAGCCAGTATTGCTCAATGTTTGAGGGTCAATCAACCGTTGAACCAGGAGGTCATGGTATGATTCCTGGTCAGGGCACATACCTGGATTGCTGGCTCGATCCCCATTGTGGGGCATGCAGGAAGCAGCCAATCAATGGTTCTCTCTCATCATTGATGTTTCTATCTCTTTCTCCCGCTTCCTCTCTGAAATCTATAAAAATATATTTATAAATAAATAAATAAATAAATAAATAAATAAATAAAGGCATTCTTTTTATTTGAGAAATTGAAGAGAAGGATGCAGTGACCAGGGGAGAAGATAAAAGGGTGAAGGCCCCCCACAGGAACTCCTAAAGGAAGGGCCTATACAGGACCTGCAGGCTAAGGTCAGGTCTTTAGGGCCCTTTGGGAGCAGAAAGCACTCTGCTTGGAAAGTTGCATCTTGAGAAATCTCTGCACTCCATTTTTTCTAACCAGCAGAATATTTTTTTAATCTTATCTTATAACCCCTTTCCCAGGCTAGGAGGATTTTTTTTCTGGTTTCCCTCTAGAAGATGGTGGACAGTGGACACAGGATGGGCCATTCTCACTCCAGCCAGGTCTCTGTTCAAAGATCACCCTCTCAGACAGGCCTTGGCTTATTTTAAGTAGATCACACTATCAAAGTGTCCTCTCCTGCACACAGTCAAACTCATACCCTCCCTTTTTGACCCCTATCACTCCTTAACATGATTTTTGCATGTTGATTTGTTCGTTCCTTACACATTCCTTCACTAAAATGTAAGTGCCATGGGGCAGAAAGACCTTGTCTGTTTTGATCACTGATATCTGGTATTGTGCTCAATACTAGGTGCTCAATAAATATTTTTTCAGTACTATAAATGAATGAATGATGGATTTCATTCTCATCTTTATTCTATTGACATTCTTCCATCCTAGTTGCCTTGGGTGAATCTGAAGTTTCTTCTGCTTCTTGACACACTGTTTATTGTCTTTCTCCTGTCATTTGAAGCTTTTCCTTACTTAGTTTGGGTTTTCCCAAAGTAGAGCTTGAAACAAGGGCTTCAGTACCAGTAGTTTATTAGAAGGTGATCCCAGGAGTAGACAGAACAGGGAGAGTGAAGCAAGGAATGAAGAGGAGCTAATAAAAGTGTGCCTTACCCAGGTCACCAATGTGGATAGGGGGTACTCAGTTCTGCCTGAATTTTCTGAAAAATACACAGGATACTTGCCAAAATATGGAGGATGGCACATTAATCCACACAAACTGAAAAGTTTTAAAATAAATGTAGTGCTTGCCCTTGAAAAAATTTTACTCAGAGTGAAAATGAAAACAAGAAATGCTTATGACCTATTTATTGTCCCAAAGGGAATTAAATTTTATTGAGTGCCAAACATGAGTTAGGCACTGTGCTAGGCGATTGATATAAATTATCTTATTTCATTACAGCAAGAGGAGCTGCTGTGTATGGATTTCTGCCATTTAACTAGGTTCTTCACATACATGACCTCACCTATCCACCCAACAATCAAATAAGCGTTTTTATCTTTATTTAAGAGAAGAAAAAAGTGAGAACTAGAGAAAAGAAATAATTTGCCCTAGGTCACATCATGAATACATGTCAGGTCTTTCTAACTCTACAGCTTTTCCCATGGAAAAGGGTAACATTTGAGTGACTGTGAATGCAGACACGAAATAATTCAGAGACAAGAAAGCATTGTGGATTAGAATTTTTTAACAACATTTCATTAAAAAGGTGCATCTTGGTTAAGTGTTTTAAAAGGTATAAGTGGACAGGGCAGAAATGGAGAGGAGAAAGGAGATGACTCTACGCCAAGAAGACAGCTGGAGAGAAAAGTGGGAAGATGGGGTAACTGGCCTCAGGGAGGTGAACCCATTCATGGAGTCACCAGTTGCTCAGCCAGGTTGTCTTTCATAAATAAGAAGCATGGCATGGAATTATAGAACATGAAAGATGGGGATTTAGAACAGGATCTAGGTCAAAGGCAAAAGAAGAAAAAAAATTTAAACAAAGAACAAAATCCAGATTGTAGTGATGACTCTGGGGCCTTTAAACCCTAAAAACTCCTTATTTTTCAAAGTGTATTTGAAAAGACATATATTCCATTTGTGCAGCCTGACAACAGTGGAATGCTAATAACCTTTAATTTCCTTGACTTCTAACCTTCTTAACCTGCTGTGCTGCTGGAATGGCATTGTAAATCAAAATATGCTGCATTGTATGGGCAACATGTGAATTGAGTCACTCCAAACTGCCTGGTGGTTTTTAAAAACACCACTCACATTACTATTTATGCTGTTTTTATTTTTCATATGTCTTTCTTCTCACTCATGCTGCAACTGGTTAATACAGGCATCGAAACAACACACAATGAAGAAAGTGAAAAAGGAACTCAGAAAATGGTGAGGGAGGCCAGAATATCCCTGATATCCCTCCCTTTCCCAACTGTTCTGAATGTTTTTCCATTTTTCAATTTAAAAAAAATTGGAATATTGCCTTGGGTCTACTAAATCATTAGCAAATTAAGAACCTGTTTTTAATAACATTTAACTTGTAAATAATGCATTAATTGACTAGCCTGAATGTTAGCTTGCGCATTCGAGACTCTGCTACTAAATTTGTAATGAAAGAAATGTGCTGTAACAGTAGGCTATATGGTGACTATAACAGATTAAATATGACAGTTGATATTTGTGAAAATGGGGTTATAATTAGAGGACACCTGCAGCTGTTTTCCAACCAAAACAACAGAAATTAAACATGCATAAAGTGTGTACGTGGATGTCACATTTTCTGTTGGCTTGTTTCTTTTGTTTTCCGGGAGTCTTGTGTTTTTGTGTGTGTGTTGTTTTTTCCCCTATCTTTTTGTCAGGTCATATGTCTAAGCAAGCAACAAGTAGCTGTTTGTGGACACACTTTATTGGATCTCTAAGTGATACATCCTGGGGAGGAAAGAAAAAGAACATGAATCTTTTTTCCTAAGAGTTAGGAGGTACTAAAAATCATGACTGATGACCCAGCATATTTATAATGCTCGATATTAGAGGAAGCCATGTGAGAAAGAGCCAGCAGTCTTCTGTGTTTTGCCTGCCTTGCCCCCAACTATCAGGTAGGATTTCTAAGATAAATACTTGAAGAATGTGGCACTTTACAAGTTATACATTATTTAAAATGTATATGGTAGAAGGTGGGGTAGATAAATTGCTGGAAGTGGGGATTAAATTTATTATTAGCAATGACTAATAATACACAAAGTGTTAAAATTTCATTAATTCATTCATTCAACAAATATAGACAAGTATGTTAAGGTAGGCCCTGGGACACACAACTGAATAAAGAGAAGGAGAGATCGTGCAAGTCCAAGAAAAGGCTGCAATAGTAAGAAGTAAATCTTGGTCCATCCTGTCAAATGCAACAGGGAAGTTAAGTAAGATAAAGACAGAAAAGCTTCCATTGAATTTGTCTATCAAAGGTTATTAGTGACCTTGGCAAACATAGTTTCAGTGGAGTGTCAGGGACAGAAACCAGATTACAGCATGTTACACAATGAATAGAGGGAGAATGTGGACAGAGTGAGTTCAGACTGCTTTCAAAAGTCTGACCATGAAAACCAACAGAGGAAAGAGTATGGGAAAGAAAGAGAGAGAGAGAGAATATAATAAAACACAAAGAGCCAATTTTCTGAAGACCAGAATAAGTTGTCCATGCCCAGTAGCAGTCATGGCCATTGCACCCAGAGACACTTGGCACATTAACATGTATGTGGGCATCTCAATTCCCCCCCTTTTTTTTCTAACACAGGTCGAAATTCTCTTCCAAATTACAATTCTCATTTAATATGCTAATTAGCCTTCATTTTACAAAGGTTCTTATTAAAGCTTGGATACACATTCAACTCTTTCACATATTGTCAATGAGTTGCTATTAACTTGGTCAATAATCTGCATTTTTCTGCATGAGAATTTTTACAATTTACTAACTCGTTATAATTGGATTAGACTGAACCATATGAAATCACCACCCTTGTAGGCCAAAGCAACTGAATGTTGGCGATTATATATGGTTTAAAATTAGATGGAGAATACAGAGTTCATAGTATTTTAGTATCATTTTGAATGAGACATAAGATGGGAATAAAGAAAGTAACAAGAAACTTAGAACAAAGGGTATGGAGTGAGTAAAAAATGTAGTAATCCTTTCGTCTGGGTTAAGTGTGTGTTCCCAAGGGAAATAATTTTTGAACCTGTAGCTTGATAGTAATAATAACACTTTTAAGGCATATAGATGGCTCAGGGGATCAATTGGGATTTAGGGAGTAGGGTTTTTACCTGCAATCTATCCAATTTAGTCAGACTAACTTGCAATTTTACGCAGTTAAACATTTTACAGAGCTGAGACCAACAGACCAAAGAAAAATGCTCTTACAATTGGGTTTCTGGATAATTTTTGGCAAATCTTATATCCTCATTGTAATGTGATTGCTCCACCTTTAAGATGATGGCATGGGTTACCTGCTCAGTCTCAGTTCAATGTGAGAAGTCTAGAATTCTAAGTCAGAGTTAAGACAGTCCTGGTGTAGTCAGCTAGGAAAAGTACTTTTTCCAAAAGGCCTGCACTAAAAATAAACCTAAGGAAGTCTCAGGGGACAGCTACTCAGGCCCCTTCACAGACACTAAATTCACTGTGTTGGGAGGTTGAGATAAAGTAGGGGGAAAAACACACACACACACAAAACTACAACCTAAAGAAAGAAAAACACCGTAATGAGGGCACCAGTGGTGAGTTGATGGGAGTTAAGCTACCACTGGGAATGCATTACCTGAGTGTTTTCTCCAGAGCAGGGTCATTGGACAACTCTAGGAGGAGAAATTCCCACAGCAGTGCACAATTTGGGCTCTGGCTAAGTTCTTGGAATGTCCTTTGTCAGCTGTCAGAATTTCATAATCATAAACAAAGAGGAAAAGACTCACTAAAGTGAAACTAAAGAACAAACAGCAGCAGAGCCTGGTGCCTTTGTGTTAACAGAGAAACATGGAAATGTTTAAACCAACATACCAGGCATCCATGTCAGCCTTGATACCACCATGGCTGGTCTCAAGCTTCTCATCTCTATGAGGCTGTGGCAAGGTGATCACTCAGAACAGCCCACTGCTTCGTGCAGGGCACCGTACTTGACACAGGAGTTTTGAATGATAGGCCTTGGTTACATAGTGACTTAGAGAAATATCCCAGCTCTTTATCAAGCTATAAAATTCTTCCTTCTAGACAAAGAATACATATGGAATTCTCTACCTTACCTGGATTTTTATTTTACTGAGTTGAAGGCAGAGCTCTTTATTATATTATATTTATATCATTACAAAATTGGTCATAGAACTTAAGAAGGGCCCATTAAACAGTTCTGGATGCTACTCTCTCTTCAAGCTTATAAGATATATTTTGTAAAACTCAGCATAGTTGCTTTTGATATTTTAATACCTATAATGCATATGGTAGAACACCTGGCCTGCCTCCGTGAAAGTAAGACATTTCCTAAATTCTAAAGCTAAATTATCTAACCCACAGGGTTAGACATAAAATTGCACCCAGAAATTCATACCCAGTGTCTAATCACCCCGAGGTTACTCCTGGGTTCTAAATGTCAATTGTGTTTGGGAAGAAGTAATTTGACCCATTGTGTTGCTTGAGAAGGATTTCTCTTGCTACACATGGAAAAGGTTGTGGCTAATTATATAATTGTTCCAAACTATTTGCTCCTACCTAAAAAAAATTTGTATTTCCCATCCCATTGCCATCAAGCTTGGCCATATGACTTGCTTTGACCAATGAAATGTGAGAAGTGACAATTACCACTTCTATGCAAAAACTTTAAAAACCATCTTGTAGTTCTACAATTTCTCTTTTCCCTCTGCCCAGAGAATAATATGAACTTAAATGTTCACTCCTTCAACTCAGAATGAAGGTATGTGGAACAGAACAACAACTGGTCTACCACCAACAGGTAACAAAAAAGAAAAACAAATCCTGATTTCTCTAAACCTCTGAGAACTTGGAGTTGTTTGCTATCAGAAAAAGCGACCCAATGCAAAAGTAAAACAAGCCCATCAGGTACAAGAAGTGGCTCTGCTTCCTGAAACCCATAGGCTACCAACTAGTTGAATCTCAGCATATAATAAGGAAAGGAATCATGGGGGAGAGTCGGTGCTAGAAGGATGTCTCACTGTGAGAACACCAGTTTAGAAAAGACCAGTAATATCTGATTTAAGAAAACTAAAGGGTTTACCGCAGAGATGTCTTTAAAACCCTCCAGCAGTTGTACTATATCTAGTCCAAGAGCCCTGCTACTCCCCTAGACAACTGTTTCATACCTACTCCTCTGTCTTCAGATCTCTAACCAACTTTGTCACCCTCACTCTGGGCTGGGGATTTTAATTCCTAGTTCACTGAGGAAATGGCAGCAATCAAGAGAACTTTACTCACCTGCCACCACATCTACCCTCCTACCTGATTCTGTTCCCATTTACTTAGCCCTCTCTCCTAGCCATTCTTCTATGAAGACCAACCTCTACTTTTGCCACTGGATCCCAGCACACACACCTACTAAGAGACATTGCTCCAGAAATTTTCTCTCTATTTGATCACTCTCTTCAACATTTAAACTTTTTTTTCTCATATATTTTTAAAAAGATCTCTTTACTACAATTCCCTTCTAGCTACTCCCCTTTCTCACATCTCCTGTATGGCAAAACTCTTTGTAAGGCCCTAAACCAGCAGTCATCCCTCAGTCCTCACCTTACCCAATCAATCTTTAACATGAGACACAATCACTGTCTAATCTTTGAAACACTTTTTTTTTCCACTCTCTGCATGTTTGATTTTATTCCTACTTCTCTTGGCACTCCTCTTTGTCTACCCTTGATGTTTCTCTTCATTTCTGCATGGGACTCCTCAGGCTCACTACTGGGACCCTACGCTTACTCTGAGTTTAGCCAATCTTCTGGCTTTAATGCATTTGTACTTTCAGCTTGTCTCTCTCTCCTGAAATCGACAATCATGTATTCATGACACATGAAACACGCATAAATTAGATTCCTAATAGGCACCTAACAGTTAACATGTGTAAAACTACACTCCTAATAGCTCCACTACCACCATCAAATCTGCTCCTCCCACAGTCTTTGCCATTTCAGTATTAGCAACTCTTAGTTCAAGTCAAAACCCTTCGAAGTTTCCCTGACCCCTCATTACCTCCATCATAAATAACCATCCAGCAAATTCTGTCCATACTTCCTTCAAAATATAACCAAAATCCCATCACTCCTCATTGCTTCTCCTGCTACCATTCTAGTCTAAGCCACCATCATCACTTGCCTGGATTAGTGCAATGGCCTCTGAACTGTTCTTCCTTTTGCTGTCCTTGACTTTTTTTAGTCTACTTTCCATATAGCAATAAAGGTATTTCATTAAAACATGTCAGATGGCACTCACTGCTCAACACCCTCCCACTCTTTCCTCTCATCTCCCCTCCTACTACCCTTCCCTTCACTTACTCTACTCCACCTATGCTACCTTCCTTGTTACTCTTCAAACACATCAGGTGCGCTGTGATCTCAGCACTTCTGTACTTGCTGTTCCCTCTGTCTGAAATGCTCTTATACGTGCTTTCATTTTTTTTTTTTTTCATGAAATAGGAAGCAAAGTCCCCACCACTCTTTTGCTGACTTCCTTCAGAGCTTTGCTCAGTGAGGTCTCCCTGAGTCACCTTCTCTAATATTGCAAACCCCACACAGCATGTTCAACCCTCCTTCCCCACTTTATTCTTCTACAAAACACCTGTGATCATAACAGATTATATATTTATTTTACTGCCTGTATCCCCAACATAGAAGGTAAGCTTCATTCAGACAAGATTGTTTTTTGTTTTTGTTTTTTCAATTTCTCCACCCCCAATACTTAGAATAGGATCTGGTACATAGGAGCCTCAACAAACATTTATTGAAAGAATAATTAAACCTTTTTTTTTAATTGCCTTCATGATGGCTGGGTTCAGTATTCACTTTTTAATATTGATTTCCCTCATGTCTGTGCTTAGTTTTTCAGTCTCTATGGTCATTCTACTACTTATGATTTTTTAGGTCCAAAAATGTTGTTGTCGTTTTCCAAACTTATCCTCTAGTCTGCATCTTCACTTCCTTCGTAGGTGAGTGTATTTATGTGTATTTAGTGTTTCATCTCCTTTCCTTGAGTGATAAGAGAATATTAAATTTGAGATGAGTTTAGAATTCATCTTGTTCCACTCTCTCACTTGACACAAAAGGAAACTTTGGTCTAGAGGAGAGAAGAAACTTTTCAAGGTTGCACACCTAATTTCTTAGTTAATAGCATAGCCAGGCCAGGAGTCCTGGCCTCCAGCCCACTCTCCTCCCATAATACCAACCACCTCATTTTCCTTCTGGCTTCTGTATGTAAACTAGCTTCTGCTAATTCTTCTGTTTCTTTTATTTTTTTCTCTCCTCTTATATCACTTTGATATCTTCATAAATCTGTTTTTATCTCATTTTGCAAGAATATTTGTATAAAATGAAAAGGGAAGATTTCTGTAGAATTTACACAAAACCCCTACAGACTCTACTAAAGATTTCATTAGGTTCTTTTAAGATGTATTATGTATAAATATGCAAAAGATGGTTAGAATTTAAACTTCAGAACAAAAATGTTTCAGAAACTATGATTAAGATGTTAATAATGGCATCAGCCTCAAAGAGGTATTGCAAAGATTCAGTAAGAAAATGTACATCACCAAGCACACAGGAAAAGACAGATGAAACATACACTATGGCATGAAATTGTATGTTTAAAGTGTGTGTCGCCCTGTTAATTCTACACAATACAGAAACCCAATTTTCTCTCTCATTAGAAAAACATGGTGAATTTGAAATGGTGCAATTAGTTATAATAATTTATTATTCTACTTCATAGAGCACTTTAGAGCATACTTTTTTGAAAACTATTTTTTTAAAAAACAGGCACAACATCCCCATGAGCTAGTGAGTACCAGCAGTTAGCAACATCTCCATTGTGTCTAGGATAGCAACTAAAAGCTAAAACCTTAGCTCAAACATAGCCAAGTAATGAGAGAAATGGAAACAAAAGTTTGACCGTCTAAATGCTAATCGTGAGTTAGTTTATTGAGTCAGACAGTCCTATAAATATTAGTAAATAATGCAAAATAAAAAAACTAAACACTACTTTTCTATACTACCACAATTTTTGACATTCTTCTCATGGAGAGATGGGGCCTATATTCCATGCCCTTGAATTTGGATGCCTCTGTGATTATTTGGTAAAGAAAATATAGCAAAAATGAAGCTAGGCCAGATTCCAGGCCTGGGGTTTAAGAAACTGGCAATTTACATACCCTACCTCTGGAAATACTTTGTCTGGGAACCTGGATCACTAATAAGAAGCCCTACTACCCTAAAGCCACCATGCTAGAGAGGCCATGTGTAGACACTCCAGTCAACAGTCCCAGCTGAGCACTGCATTACAGGTCAAACTGCCATGAAGCCACCCCAAACCCTAGAGACAAGCCCATTCACCAGTGGAAGACCACTAAGACTCACTCAATTCAGCATGGACAAGAACATCAGTGAGCTGAGCCAGGCCTGAATTCCTAAGTAATAACATCCTCATATCATAAAACAATTGTCATTTTAGCTACTAAGTTTAGGGGTCATCTATTGTGTAGCGATAGCTAGTGGGAACAGAATTTGATACCTAGAAATGAAGTGCTGCTATAACAAAGCCTGAAAACATATAGTAGTGGTTTGGAACCAGACAGGGCAAAAGCTGGAAAGACCCTGGGGACACTGGCTAGTGAAGGCTGGAAGGACCTGAGGAGACCGTTGGTGAATACTCCGAAGATAATGTAGTAATTGCTATTGGATGCTGGAGAAAAGGTGACTCTGGTTATGAAGAGGCAGAAATTTTTGCAATACTCTTTCTTGTGGCAATGTAGTCTATAGAAAATAGACCTAATGAATGGGCTGAATTTTCATTTCTGGAAGGAATGCTAAAGTGTCCATTTCTATTTTTTATTTTAGGCATATATGATACAATATAGATAGAGAAAAGTAATGTGAAAACTGAATTGTAATAGATAAATTATTAACATTATTATATATTATGACTGCATAATTCCTAGGAAACAGGATTGAAACCTAATCAAAGAATATCAACACATAGCTAGCAAGATTACAGAAGTGATGTAGACTAGGGACTGCTCTGTGCTTTCTACTTTCTCTATTTTTAATGAGAATTTTCATCCATTTGTCTTACTGTCTTAATATATGTTAGGGCAGAGGACAAAAAAATAATCTGTTTCTTTCATTTACAAGTTTTCAGGTTGAAGAATGTGAATAATTAACCAAAAAATGAACTTTGGCAGTTTAAAGATTGCCACACATTCTCTGCTACCTCTTTTATTGAGAAGTAGTTGTATATCCTCTCCCCTTGAATTTGGGTGGACTTCATGATTTGCTATAATCAACAGAATATGGCAGAAGTGATGCTGGGTCAGTTGTTGGGCCTAGCCAGGACTTAAGCTACTGACAAACTTTCACTTGTATTCTCTTGGAATATGTCTTTAGAAGCCCTGAGTCCCCAACTACTCTGATACCATGTTGGAGAGACTACATGTAAGCATTCTAATTGAAAGTTCCAGCCAAGATCAGTCTTCCAGCCCAGGTGTAAAATTTGTGAATGAAACCGTCTTAGAATCTCCAAACCAGCTCATCTGCCAGCTGAGTATCCCAAGTGATCTCAATTGGCTCTACATGGAAGAGAGGAATCACCCATCAGAGCCCTATTCAAACTATTAACCAAAAACATAATAAGATATAATTCAATGATCTTTTAAGTGACTAGGTTTTGGGGTAATTTGTTACACAGCAAGAGATAGCCAGGACACTAACTACACATATGAGCAAAGACAGGTAGGCATTCTTTTAACAATGGATCATCCTTCCTAAAGTGGTCATGAGTTGATTTGTGAATAGGTGATTACATTTCAAATGTGCTAAGGATGCTTTGTATTTTCTTATCCATAAATCATGCAAATAATAGTCACTACCCACTTAGTTCACAGGATTGTTCTGAGGAACAAATGAGCTAATGCTATGAAAACATCTGCAAAGCCTTCCCCACTATGCAAATGTAAGACATTATTACTATTGTACTTTTAAAGAAATATTTGAAAAAAGTGAACGGGTTTCTTTGCAATTGAAATAATCATCCAGTTTTTATCAATTTTATAAATTCAGCTCATCACTTTTCTGATCCAGGTATTTATAGGTATTAAAATTGCTGTCCTATAAATGTATACTTTATTCAGTACTTAAAGCAATGCTCATTAATAAAATTATAAAGATACAGTTTGGTTGTGGGATATATTTTAACTCTGATAAGTAAAGCACAGCTCAGTCAAGCATACAGCTCTCAGGTGAGGTGGGAGGATGCAGGAAACAGCTCGCTTGAGATAAAAACTCTACCCCTAGGCTGTGGTTCAGCCTCATCTTAGCACAGGATGAGGAGCAAATGTGCATGAAGGAGGGAGATAAAAGCAATGTTAAAATGCGTTCTTGCATGACGAAGAACCAAGCGTTATAAAGACCTAGAAGTAGAACCATGCATTGCTTCTGTTAGGAAAGCTGAGACTGTGGGAAATTTGTCAAACTTCAGGTTACTGAACTCAAATATAGTAAATGATATTTCATATTCCTAATGACAGTGTTTCCCCTTCAGAAAGCTAAAATATATAAAAATGGTCTCTAAAAGGGTCTCTCTTTAGATTTAGTATCAAAAACAAAGCTAATGTCTTTAGGAGACTGTGTTTTAGTTTTTTATATTGACAGGTAAGTGCAAAGGAGAAATAGTCTCATGAATGTTCTAAGGTGTAACATGTGCATTTAGCCAGCCTTCAAAATGGAATGAGTTTGAGAAAAAGCTAAAAGCATGTAAACATGTAAACACACACACACACACACACACACACACACACACGTATCCCTTGATATCACTAGCAGCATCTGTTTTTATACTCCAAAACCTTTCACTTGAGTGGACAGTACAGAATGAATGGCTCCATACCTCAGCTATCACATCAGAAGGATCATCTCTGCATTGCCTGCACTATCAATGCCCCATTAGAGCCAGGCTGTCTGCAGAGCAGTAAGAAGTCCGTAGCACAGAGCCCCTTCTCTGTCAGAGTGCTACCAAATGTATCACAAGTGGGGTGATAAGATGTGTGTATATTTGGACTGTTCCCCTCCAACATATGAAGCCTCAGAGGTTTTGGGGGCCCTAGAACTTGAGGGGGACCTTTCCCTGCTAAAGAAAAGACCAACTCTGGCCGGAGGAACCTTAAAGGTGTAACCAGCCTTTACTTCCATAGCTCTTTAGCAAACATCTTTACTGCAATAGCATCTGAGATTTAGAAAAAGTTCTAAAAAACACTTTCTATACAATCTTCTAAAACATGGTCAAAACATGACACAGCATTCACTTTCACTTAGCATGTCAGACCAAGGTGTGTAAAAAAGCAAAAGACTTATTAAGACATACTTATTGGGTATCCTCGCACAATACCTATAAACTAGCTTCTATTCCTCATTTTACATATGAGGAAACCACACATTAGAGAAATTAAAGAGCTCACACAAGGTCACAGAGCTGTCATTTATTGAAATGGAAGAAACTGTATTAAAACCTGAGTCTGACTCCTTGACCACAAGCTTGCCCAAGTTATACTGACTTCTGAGTGAGGATGGGGGTAATAATGATACCTGTCATTTATTGAAAAGCAGTATAGTAGTCATGAAGCCTGGGGCTTTTAAGATGGGCAGAACTCCAGTCTCAGCCTCTTACTACTTCCGAGACCCCAGGCAGGTTAGTAAACATCTGAGTCTCAGATTCTCATCTTTAAGAGGGACATAATTATGACACCTACTCATAAGACTAATGTAAGTTTTAATACTCTGCCCAGTGGCAGGAATTTAAATAAGCACTCAATAAATAAGAACTATAATGTTACTAGGTACCAGGCACCATTCATATATTATTTTCTTTAACCTAACAACAACCACTAAAGGAAGATATTATACCTATTTAATAGATCTAGAACTGAGGCCTAGGATTGCCTAGAATCATTTAGATGAGTCAGAATTTGGTCCTAAGCCTATAGGTCTTCCAATGCTATACTAACTTCATACTTTCCCTCCACCTCTCTCAGTACACCAGCCTGTGCTAATCAGCATGCATCACAAGTGAATTTTCAAATAATCAGGTAGCATTTGTCAGCTTCTAATGTGGTAAAACTGCATTATTCAGTTAACTCATAGCTTCTCAAATTCTATTTTTGCTCTAATGCTCAGGAGAGGAAGATAGTTAACTTATATTCAATATTTCCCCCCAGTTAAATGAAAGAATGGCAACACTATGCAAATATTCAAAGATAACTTAAGTTAGAGAAAATGCGTCTAGATTAAGAATCAGGATACCTGCATTTTGCTTTGCTTTGCTTTTCACAATTCTCACTGACTAACGTGTGCACTTAGACATGTGACATAACCTGCCAAGACCTCCAATTCCTCCCCACAAAATGAGAGAGATAAGCTAGGAGGTTTCCTTCTAATCCCAAGGTGTTACTATTTAGTACCTTTTACATACAGGTACAGATACACCTCCAGCAGTCAGGAGCCTCTGGACTAGTGATTCTTCCAACTGAGAAGCCAACAACATTGTTGTTGCTTTAATAGCTATTTCATAACTCAGGTTCTAGGACCCTTGAGATTCTGATTCAGTTGATGTGGTTGCAGACTGAGAATGTGTGTTTTTTAAACACTCCTTAGCTTTTTCAGGTGAGCAGTCAGGCTTCCGCTTTAGACCTCTTTGCATGGTTGGCAAAACCACCATGGCCTGAGAGTACAAGGATAACCAGAGCCTGCACTAAGGCCTCTGCCTGATGGAGCGAGTGCATTGGCGAGGTAGAGCTATAGTACACCATTTTACTTTCTTGGCCATATATTATCATATAATAGACAGATGGAGAAGAGAGGAGTTTTTATAAATAGTTTTCCTATAGAAAATATCATAGTCATCATGGCATCAATTTTAAAACTGAAGTGAAGGTCTAGAAAGCAATACAATTAACCTGTCTAGTAGCAGTGTCACATTCAAGTTGAGAATCACCCAAAGTCAAGAAAAAATATGGGCAATCAACCCAATGCCCACACGTGAACACTAAACTTATACACCAGTAGCTATCTGGGATCATGACATAATTCTCATTAATTAAATTGAATATGAATCAGCAAAATGATTGAAGAGATTAAAAAGAAAAACACAGGACACCCAGTATCAATAAATGAGTTGTGGTTTTTTACCATTGTCAAGCCCAGCTGAGGTCTCACTGGAAGGGATGCCACAAGCCAGAAAGGAATGGGTTGTTCATTAATGCATAAATACCGCTCAGACCATCATGGTAAGCATAAATATTTACCCAAGGACCAGTGATACTATATGTAAAAGACCGAAGGTTTTGTAGGCACATATCCAGTGTCACCATCTATAAAATTCAAGGATCGCATAAACCAACAGGTAAATGCTTGCAGATTATTTGCCAATTTAGAGAAATGTTTTGTGTATGATTTTGTGTGAAATTCTTTTTTGAGCGTTATCTTCAAAATGGGCCAAATTACATTTTCTATAGAATGTTTAATGATTATTTAAATACAACCAACAAAACACAGAAAACTCACTGGCAGAAAGAGGGTATAAAAAAATGGGTAAAGTAAATAAAAGCAATATAATCCCTAAAAACAACCTGACACCCTCCTCTATGAGCTTCAGAAATTACAAGAACCAGGCCATATCTCTCTTCTAGATCTTCCAATCTCAATATTTCATCATGTAATTATTGGGTTCTGTAGCAAAAAAAATACAAATTTTTTGATAAACTGGGTGTCCTGGTAGATAAGCAATGACCCCATTGCTCTGCCCAAAGGGTTCCATGGAAATGTAGAAATCAGTGGTATAACATGAAAATATATTTGGTCTTTGTCTTTGGTTTCTGGCACAGAACTTTTCAAATCCTTGAAATGCCTGAGTGAAAAGAGTGTCCTAGTTTATTCATAAGGAATCCCATTCCATCACACCTAAGGTTATTTCAATGAGATGATTTAAGGTAGGGCCCCTACATGGCCTCAGAATGGGGCTGGTCACCAGAAAGATGAAGTGATTAGAGGGTTAGAAATTTCAGCTCCTCCCACCAACTTCCAGAAAGAAGGTGGGGGGAGAGAGGGACACCTAGAAAAATGAGCTCTATGGAAATTCCTGAACAATGAAATTCAGAAAGCTTCCTGGCTGGTGAACACATCCAGGTACTGGGAGGATGACAGGCCTGGAGAAGGTATGGAAACCTTATGCTCCTCCTCCCACCACATCTCACTCTATGCATCTCTTCCATTTAGGACATCTTGAGTTCTGTGAATCATTCTAGAGGGATCCCCTAATTTATAGTCAGTCAGTCAGAAAGAAGTATGAGTGGTTCAGGACTTCTGATTGGCATCAGAAAGGGATCCACATCTACACCCAGTTGGTTTCTAAGAGATGGGGAAGTAACATTAAAAAGGATATCACTTATTTGTTGTTAAGAGGGAAAAAACCTCCTAGGATCAAAGGGTATCCATGTGCATGAATGCCCAGCATTAGGTCCACTGTCCTCTACCTCCCCGAAGGTATATATCATTAAGTTTACTGAACTGAGTTTAGAAACCCTTGATATTGGAAATAAAAACTGGCCTATTTTCTAATGCCAGAGCTTTTCTGGAATAATGTCCCCAAAAGTTATATTTATGAATTAAATAAAAATTACCAACATCTTCATGTCAATCAGGAAATAACATTTAAGTGAAGTGCTACTTGGGTTATAATTTAGTTAATATCTTCCTTATTTGTTAAGTTTCGTTTAGTGGCTAAATATTCACTCTTCAAATCAGCCTGATTCACATATTAAATATCAACCTAAGTGCAAAATATTTTACCAGATGGCTTTCTTACTAAAACGCAATAAAAGTGAACAAAAGTCTAGAGCACAGGGGCATCCAAGAAACCTAAAGGCTCTACCTAAGTCCACTTCTAAGTGGGGTGTAGTTTTGTTTTATGTTTATTTTAAGTGATAAGCTGTGTATCATCTCTTTTCTAAATCAAACACTCTTATCCTCTGCCATCATGCCTTTCCCTAAGCTGCAAGCTCTCTTCCTCCACCCACTTCTCCCCAACCCTAAACAACCAGATTTGCTCACTGTTTCAACTGCTACTACTAAGATATGTGATACACTAGAAAGAGTACTAGTGTGGGGATCAAGAGACCAAATTTCTAGGTCTAATATTGTCTAATATTGCCACTAACTAGTTTTAGGACCTGGAGTTAGTCACTTCAACTCTCTGAGGTTTCATTACTATAGGAATGCATTTGGTCTGGATGATTTTGAAGATCTAAGATTCCCTAACAACCTTTTCTATAATGTTAGTGACATTGATTAGCTCCTGAAATTAAACAAAGGTCTCAGGACTGTCCTATGGTTAATACTTAAAAATAAAATTATTTTTTCATGATAAGAAAATGGTTGATGCACACTAATTTCAGCATCTAACAAAGAAAGAAGTCAAGAGATTGTTTCATACTTGACATTATTAAATATATGACTACATATGTTAATTACAATTTTAAGGAAACACAGGCAAACATTCAATCATGAGAGGAAAAAGAGCAAAGGAAACTTAGTCCATATATCAAACAAAAGAAAAAAGGCATTAACACAGAAGCAGAGAAAAAGAAATCACAAATGATGAAAAAAGGAAAAGCATCAGTTACGAAAACAAATCTTAATAAATCAAAGATCTTTATTAAAAGATCAAGACTCCCAAATTGGAGTGAGAAATAAAATTCAACTATATCTAGATTTAAAATATACATATACATTAAAAATTAAAGATGGGAAAATATCTGCTGAGTTTATTTAAATAAAAAGTTTAATAGCACAAAAAATAGACAAAGGCACAGGGCAAAACAAGGAATGTAAATAAGGAGTGCTTAAAAAATAGGTTTCACAACAAGACTATAATAGGTAGGAACCATTATGCAGCTGGTAAGTGCCATTAAACTACATAAAGCACACAACTCTTTGATATATTGGAAAAAATAAGCAAACACACAACAGATCTTGAAACTTTTCCTTGATAAATTAAGTAAGCCTAATATAAAGCAGATTTAACTAATAATTCTTAATGGATATAACTGTTATAAAGTTTATGCCCTTCCATGAATACATGTACTTTTAAAACATCTGCAGAATATTTTAGAAGTTAATCATGTAATAGAACAAACTAAAACTTTGATAAAATTCATAAAGAAAAATATATAACCTGCATTTTGCAACTGTAATAAAATAACCTAGAATATAGTAAAAAGAGTTTAAGACAAGGAAACTATTTGTAAAATAGAAAACATACATAAGTAACTCTTGGATCAAAGAAAAGATCAAATTTGTGATTACAAATTGGTGAGAAAATAATTATTATTAGAACATTACATATCAAATCTTACAAAATGGAACTAAAACTATTCATTGGAACAAGTAGGTTTCTACACTTGCTTTATTAGATCAGAAGTAACAAAAATAAAAAAATTAAGCTTTAAAATATTAGAAAATGAAAACATCGTTTAGAAGCAGAAGAAAGTAAATAACAAAACAAAAAAATGAAAGAGTAATAAAAGCAAAACAATAAATATATGAGTCTGGCATATTCTAGCAAGTTCAGAAAAAAAAGTTAAAAAGTGGAAGGGCTTAAAACAACAAATATGTAAAATAAGAAATGAGATATAACTATAGATATGAAAAATACTCTTAAAATTATATGATAATACCAAACATTATTAAATTGTCAAAATTCACTGATTTTCTAGGGAAATATAAATGGCTAACATTAACTCAGCAAGAAATTGGGGGAAAAACTTAATTCTAAAACATTTTTAAATCAAAACTCTTTTTTAAAAAGACATTTATTTGCACGTCTTAATATGCATTTCATATATACAACTTCAGCGCAGAAAAATTATGGAAACTTTTAAATTCCTTTCATATAGCCATAAAAACCTAATAAATATAGCGTGGGAAAAAATTATAAATCAATATCACTTTTGAGTATAAATGTAAATTCATAAGTAGATTTTTAGAAAATGGAATCTCTCAAACAATAAAAATTGTGAAGTGTCTGAATATTTACCTTACTTGCCAACTGATAAGATAGCCTGCCACAATTTCTTGTGGCAGTAGAAATGAGACTTTGGGGTCAGATCAAAGTATTTTATGACTTATAGCACAGGAAGCAGCCTGAGCATCAGTGTATGTGTCAATGCCCTTTCCCCGCCACCCCCTCTCCTCCCATTCTCAGGGGTGTGATGCAATATGGACCCAGGTAGATGCCTGCATGTTCAGTGTGTTGCATTTTAGGAAAGGAACTCTGAGTTTTGGAGATGTGATTCTTCAAAAATAGGCAGCAAGTATCTGGCCATTACCCCAAAGGGAGGCATTATCTTTATTACAGTAAGCATGCCTGCTGTTTGGTTCAGAGGGGAGACACTATATCTTTAAGGCTGTAAGCAAACCTGCCCTTTGTTCTGTAGGGAAAGACCATCTCTATTCTTAAAAAGATACTTCAAAACAAAGGACAGTCAGAGGCTCTGCTTACAAGATATACAAGAATGTGAGAGACCCAGGGAGAATTGCCTCTCAACACATCATTAAGTGGTATTATTCTAATGCAAGGATAGTTCAATGTTTGAAAATGTAAGTAGGGAAAAGAAAAACAATATAATAAGATTAAACATCTAGTCTAGGTTGTTAAAAAGGAAACATTTTTATAAAAAGAAATATTATTTCCTTAAATGTCTAATTTAAATTGATCAATTAGAATATATTTAAATCTATTAAATATGTACCCTAAAATAACAAGTGACATCATAATTTACAATGAAATTCTACAGACATTCCTATCAAAATTAGAAACAAAATAAAAATGTTCATTATGACTGCTTTTATTTAACATTATTCTAGAAGTTGTAGTTAATAAAATAAAGAAGAAACATATGTAACAATTATGTGAAAAAATCATCATTATTTTAAATGGCATAGTTATACATAGACTACTCAAGAGGATGGAAGGAAAATATTTAAAAATAATCAGTTCAATAAAGAAGCCACACAAATATGAATATTTGTTTAATGCCTATATACCAGCAATGATTTATTTTAAACAATGTTAAATCAAAATAACTATTTCTATGGTTTCATTCCCAACAGTCTCAAAAAATTTAAACAATATAAACAACCTAAACAAAAAAAGAACGCCACCTACATGAAGATAAATTCAATACTTTACAGACACTCAAAAGAAAATATAAAAGTAAGTAAATTAGATGTTCCTAGATTTAAAAAATAAATAAATTTTATAAAGATATTAAGTTTTTTCAAGTTGAGTGGCAAATATAAGTATATTCTAATTAAGTTCCTAATAAGATTTTAAGACAGAGACTTGATAAAGTAGTTTTTTAAATGTATATGGAAGAACATCACCTGATGATAACAAGTTTCTAAAAATAAGAGTAATGAGGAGGTACTTAATCCTTCTGAATATTAAAATATACTATAAAGCTTCAACAAACAAACAAAAACAGAGTGAGATTATAGAAAAATCGGCATATGGAAGAAACCAGAGACCAAAAACAAATATATGCCTCATAAATAAGTGGAGAAAGAATGGCACTGACTCAACTGTGATTTTTTTAAACTTTGAAGACATTTAACAATTTATTGAAGTTAGAAAATTAAATTCTTAATATTAACTCTAGAAACCAAGAAGTCCCAGGGACTTTTTTTAAGCCTTTTTTCAAAGGCTTCAAAGGCTTTAAAAAAAAAAAAACCTCTTTGTAAAAGTTTCAACTGATTTTTCCTCACTTTGGGGGAAAAAAAACCTAACAATTTGAAGGGATCTCATATACCAAATAATTTCTGGATCATAAGTGTTATACTTTTAAAATAAAACCATAGGAATTTAAAGTAAAGTATAGGTGAAAATCTATTAGAGTAGGCAAAGACAAAACACAAAAGCCAAGAGCAAAAAAGTTAAGATGAAAGAAATCATAAAGGAAAATAAGAATAGATTCATGTACAAAAAAGTCTATGTATTATTTATGATGAAAGTAGATGAAAGGCAGTAGGTTAGGAACAAATTTCAGCTCCATCTCTTGCTAGGAGTGTCACCATGCCTCAATTTTATCATTCATAAAATGGGAATAATAAAAATAACGTCACCTCACAAGGATGTTGGGAGAGTTTAATGAGAAAATGCACCCTGGGACAGAGTAAATACTAAATAAATGTTAACTGTAGTAATATTGGGTCGGGAAGAGGAGTATAATTAATTACACATATTCTTTTGACTCACTGTCTCTCTCCATCTGGGTTAGGAATCAGGCAAGAGATAAGAATTCAGCTGATGAGTACCTATACATAATCCTAATGGTTATTAAACCAGATTAGAAAAACAGCTCAACTTGTGGCCACAAGCCTACTACTTCTTCAGAATTAAACAACCCCTATTTAATTTAACGGTGGGCAAAAGCATACCCAAATAAGTCAGTCTTATGTAGAAAACAAGAGTAACAAAAGGTAGTCCCATCCTGGACAACAACAGCTCCAAGAAGGAGGAGGGACTGAACCTGGAAGCCTCGGAACTTCATAGGATGTTGGTGAGGAATGACCAAGCTGATACCTTCATGTCACCTGCCAGAGGAATCACTCGACCTTGACATCCAAAGATGACAAGCAAGTGTTCTGCTTTATGACCCCTTCCTGGTCAGTGGAGGGGAAGCCCTCCCCAGGCCCAGCCCCACCATGGAAACAGGAGGTGAGAGATAGCATTCCCCATTCCACCCCATCTTATTATTTGGGAACAATTTAATCTGAAGCAATTGCTATAGAATATTTCGCAGCCATTCAAAAGTATATATATTTTTGGAGACTTTCTTGATATTGGAAAATTGTCACAATATAATGTTCAGGAGGTGGGAAAGTAGAGTACCATTGTTATTCATAGTTACTGAGGACAATTCTGTAACAGTACACTAAAACATTAAATCTTGGTTATTTGGGCAATGGACTTATGGTTAATTTTAATTTCTTATAGTTCACTGTAATTTTGAAACTTTCTACAATTTTTATTACATTCCTATACAGAAATAGGACTTGTTATACAACTTTTTAAGATAGTTTCCATCTCTCAAACTAACAGGATCCTAATTTAAAAGGCTTGAAAGTACATGGTTTACTTCTTGACACTGGGATTTTAGAAACAGGTCAGGAAAGGGGCATTTTTCTTTGTTTCTATAGGCACATTTGTATTTTTTTACAAGCATGCATTACTTTTGAAATTAAAATATAAGCTATTAAAATTTGCATTTTTAAAAGTATTTTTAAAAACTCTTCTACATCGAGAGAGGAGAAATAAAGCAAAGGTATATATATATAAACATTAAAGTTTATGATTGGACTTGAGTATACTACCACCTAGAAGCTGGGTATTTATATCCAGGCTCTGTTTCTGTGAGGTTCAAGGGCAACAAACGGGCATTATAAATATTAATAAAAACTTCAAAAGCTAAACCACATTTTTATAGAGTTGGGAGCATAAACTGAAAGAATTAATTTGAGAGGGAAAAAGGTGGTGTTTTTCTATGGTTGCTTTGTTTTGCTTTTGCTGAGAAATCCAGCAGTTCCAATTCTTTAACAAAAAGGAAAATTGAACAGCTTAATGTTTTGAAAAGTTGTTTGAGTGTGTATCAGGCCACAGGCAAACATACAGAGGGTCAAAAATATTGTTTTCAAAATAGAATTTATATCTAAATGTCTGGTTACTGATCTAACCCCCAGGCCCTCCAGAAGTTGGCTCACCTATTAGGTGACACATTTATGTTTGTTCATAGGTGTTTTCTAAAACATGACCCCAAATCTGAAGACTGTGAAGGGCAAAAGCTGCGTAACTGGCCTCTTGAAAATAAAAGCCAAGTTGAATGAGCAGAAAGGATGGGGCTTCTAATATGTGGCTACTGTATGGTAGACTCACTGGGGCAATGATTAGAGGGGAAAACCCTGGGATCCTGCCTTCCAGCCAGACCATACAACCTTATAGGCCCGAGAGCGGCTGCATTCAAGTTTAATCAAAATAAGACTGTTCTCTTTACATTGTGCCTTTCACCCCAAGAATTTGAAGGACTTTGTAGGCATTCTTGCATTTATCTTCACATTACCCCCTGAGAAGCAAGTTGAAGCAAATGTTATCTTCCTTTTACAGGCTGGGGAACCAAAGCAGGTAAACAGGTCTTTTGTGTCCGGTGAAACAGGAGTCACAAAAGGGAGGGCTATGTGTTCTGGTCTCTCAGAAGGAGCCAGGCTAGCACACATTCAGGGCTGAACTCTGCCTTCCAGTTCAAGAGGAATCTTGTTGATGATTAAATAGAGCGCTGACGTCAGTAGGCAGAGTAAGCAAATGGCTAAATGTATGAAATAAACAAGTCAAGAAAATTCCCATCATGGCATGGAAAGGAGGACTCCTTGACCACTAGATGCTGGAAAGTCCACTGCAAAGAGTCCTTTCTTTGAGTTATGGCATCACAATCTCAAAAGCCCCCTATAAAGTGTGAACACCTTTCTAGGCACACCACATTTAGTCGCTTCCAGAGAATAGCATTGCAATTTTAATTAATTTATTAAATTTGTCTCTAATTACATTGTAGTTACTTACATCCTGAGTCTCAAAGGAACTGGACACAGGACAAATACATTCTAATAGAAGGGTTCCTCCACCTCAAGTCCTTTTGAAAGGAAGCTTTATATTAATTAACTTAATTAATAAACTAGAAAAATAGGTCGAGATCATTTCTGATGGAAGCAGAGCAACGTAGTCAGAGGACACTCCTGGTTCAAGTCCTGCCTGGCCCTTCATAGGCCACCAGTCAGCAGGCAAGGCAACCTCACCAAGCCTCCGTTTTTCCTCTGTTATGTGAGAACAATCATGTAGTATCTTGCTTTGGATTCCGCTGAGGGCAAACTTTGAGTCAAAGGGAGGAAGCACCTTTGGTTGGTAATGGCAGGGCACACTGAGAGGGGCTAAGGAAGTGAGACGGGAGGAAATGGCTTCAATGTGAGGTTACCACTATAGTCAACTGCTTGAAATCCCTTTGAGGACTTTTGGGGAGACTTGGGGATCTGCTCAGAACTGTCCCATCCAAAGCAGAGGAAGTTGGGAGATTTATGCAAGAACTCCCATCCCTCCGATGTTGAGGGGTACTCCTGGGCCAAGGACTCTCAGATCCTTCCAGGTGAGCCCATTATTGAGCTGAGCATCTTCCTATGAGGTCAGAGCACACCTCAGTCAGAGGGACACGGCTGTCATGGAGGACACCAGCCTGCCTGCAGGAGACCTTCTGGGGGAGGCCAAGGAGACAGAGAATACCAGAAGTATCTGCTACATATGTAGCCACTTCATTAGTCGCTAAGGAAAGTCATGGGAGATAACGTGAATACAATGCCTAGCATAATGTCAGGCATGTAAAACAGAACCAATAAATGCCAATTGTCATGACTGTTATGATTACCAGTTTTGTTTTTGTTAATACTTACCCAAGGATATTTTTTTCCATTGATTTTTAGAGAGACTGGCAGGGGGAAGAGGGAGAGAGAGAGAGAGAGAGAGAGACAGTGAGAGAGAAATACCGATAGGTTGCCTCCCACAGGCATCCCAACCCCAACAGGGGCCAGGTACAGTTTTTTGTTTGTTTTTAATTAAAGTAAACCTAGGCACAGTGTTGGCAGAAGGCTCAGGGGCCAGGAGATAGTCAGAGTTTCTGGATAGGTCTGGGAAATCTAAAAATTGAGGAGTGAAAATAATACAAATGTGAGGATATAAAAGGCCACCTTCATGTCCTTCAGAGTTCTGCTTGGTGGATCCTGGGAAGAACAGGTGGGTCAACTTTGCCAGATCTGTAATGAGAACCTGGAGAAGAGAAGGTAGGTACATGTGCTCCCTACCAGCCTCCCAACATAGAAGCACACCCTCAGTGGAAAATCCCAAACCCTCCTTAGGACAAGAAAAGTCTGGCTGCGGAAGAAGCTGCAGGAAATACTTCTGGTTTAATCTGGGCTGCATGACAGCTTCTCTGAGGTTGAGCTTCAAGGGTAGGCCCAATTCAACAGGCAGGAAGACCTCACAAATCCCCTGCAGGGAAAAGAGAGCTGACACCTTTTGCCAAGCAGCTGAGCCTGTCAGTCAGGGGCTGCAGGATGACTCTCTGTGGGCTGAGGTGGAGCATAATGGAGCCAGGTGAACTCCTGCGGACAGGCACCGTGGCTGCACTACCTGCATACATCACAATTCCCTTTGTGCAGCGCTGCGCTTTTGCCACCCTCGTATATGGAACACGGCTTACAAAAGGAAACGGTGTTGTCTGGCAGGTGGCAAATCATTTCAATGGTGCTATTTTTCTGTTTACTCAAACAAATATAAAGATGCTTTTATTTTCCACAAAGAATTGTTATTGCTATTTGAATCTATGTTGCTTCAGAAACAAACATCTTACTTTTAGTATCAGAGCCCAACATTCTGTTCCTTAGAGAAGTGATAGTCTTTAGTTAGGCTGGTGGGAAATTTGTAGAATATTGAAAAGATAAGACAAATTCCAGAATAAACAACATTGAAATTTTGTTTCTGAATTCTAATAACTAGGATTGGTCCCTATAATAAGATGGACATTAAATGACCAGAATATGAAGGATTGGCCTGCAGGACAAGCCCAGGGTGGTCCAACCCTCCCTACACCCCCAATTGATCTTATAAGACTCTTCTCAGAGTGGTCCATCTCTCTCTCTGCCAACACTGAGCCTTATCTTCCCCACAAGCCCACTTTTGTTTCCAGCTGTGTTTTGGAGAAGTTATTCCCTTTCTGATGAGCTGGTGCTTGCTGGGACCTGGACCAGTTCTCAAGCTACAATAAGTGTCATGCAAAAATTACTGGACTCACTTGTGATTTCCTTTTACTGCCCCACGAGTCTGCCCCAACTCCTGCAGGGAGCCATATACACCCGCTGTCTGCTTCATCGCCTGGCTAAATCTCTCTAGGACTCTAGCCTGATTTTGTGTTTATCCTCCCAATTTATGAAACGGATGCTCACTCATATAATAAATTCAGATAAGTAAAGATGCCCGCATTATAGGCCAGTTTGTCTCTCTTCTGTCTTTTGTGTCTGGGTCAATATTATCATCATAATCCTCAAAACAAGTGACAATTCATGAGAGCTTATATGTATTATCCTGTGTCATTCTCAAAACACAATGAGAGGGATAACACGTTTCCTCATTTACAAAGGAGGAATCTGAAGCTTGGAAAGATTAAAAACTTGCCCGAACTATTGTGCGGGCAATAGTTCTGCCTCCCTACCCTGTTCTAGACCACCATGTTCTTCTTTTTCATCTTATGAAAAAGGCCGTGGGCTCCTGGGGGACCACCTACCACAGTACCACATGCAAATAAGTTTCCTCTCAATAGAGGCTGCAAGCAGAATACCTTTCACGTGCAGTGCATCATACCTTGCTGAAGCTCCTTCCATAAGCATTCTCTCAAATGCCAACAATCACCATAGGGGTCAGCAGGCAAAACTCTTCCTTCTCTGCTTCAAAAATAAAACTTGAACTTTGACATTTTTCAGCCACAAGAACAGCCAATGACTACCTCTGCTTAGTTTCATTCTTTGTTTCCTAGCCCTTCAGGAGGCATATTTCCACCATACATCGTGTCCACCTTTCCTCTGGTTTGCTTCTGTTGAAACAGCATGCTGTTTCCTCTAAGAAAAACTCCCCCTTGAGGGGAGTTGCACTCATGGATCAATGGAGGGATAAATATCCCACGGTTGAAATCTAGTTAGAACTTCCTCATCTGCAGAATTTATAACTCATCATCAAGAATGTCCTCTATGCATTTAACTGGGGCATAATCAAGGCTTTCAATGGAGGGCAGAGAAGGGAAATCACAGAAAATCAATTCAAGATTTTTCAGGTGTGGAATGGAGATAAAGGAAATGTTCTCTCAACTATTTTGTGGGCAGGGAGATATGATAATTCTTTTCCTCTTAAAGGCCAAGACTTTTTCTCAGTTCACAATGTGACCTTGCCGTATCATTCCATGGTCTGATCCGTTTTCCCAGAGCAACTCTGAGAATCACACATGGGCAAAGAGCTCGATGCTAAGCACTGAATGTCTCAGATCACCATCGCAATGTGGCCATTCATTAGCACTATGACCTAGAGCAAGTTCTTTAATAATCTTTCTAAGTCCATTTTCCCCATCTTTAAAATGGAGATAATAAATCTACCTCAAAAGATTGTTGTAAGGATTAAATAAGAATTCAAAGCATTCGAAGTACCTGATAGAAAGTCCCTAGCTAACTAGAGCTCCTAATATATACTATCCTTTTAAAAAATCATCTTAATGTCCCATTTTGTTCAGGAGATTTAAGTATTCTGCAATCTAGTAATAATAAATACCAATATAGACTGTAAGTTTTAGCAGTCAGGGTAAATAATACTCTGGGACATAATAAAAGACACCCTAATCTTAATGTCTTAGCACAATCAAGTTTGTTTTATCGCTGATGACAAGTCCAAGGTGAGTGCCATAGTCTGACAAGAACCTCTCTCCTCCAAGTGGTAACTCAGAAATCCAGGAATGTACTGGCAAGGGGCTTCTCCCATCTCTCTTGTGTCTTTCAGCAGTTGGTTTCTTGCCACCCTGGTGGAACAGAATATGGTTAGAAGTCCATGTGAAATGTTTTATGGCCACCACAGTCTGATATTTAGTTCTCAGTCACATCAGGTCATCTAGACACACAGGGCTGGGAAACTGTTGAGCTGTAGGCCCTGGACAAAAAAGAGAACCAGATATAGGTAAACATTGCCAGAGGGATGGACAGGGGTATTGTTTCACTTCTAATTTTGATACAAATAGGACAAATACTTTGGAGACCTGGACCAGTAGAGATCATATAGTCACTTTATATTAAAAAACACTTAAACAGAAAAAAGACTGTGGTGATTAGAGACAAAACAGTGAAGGAGACAGAAGTTTGATTTACTTCTCTTCCCTCTCCTCCCCCTCTTATTCAGTGTCTTTCTCTGTCCTCTGGCCTCCCAGATCCCCAGCATAGAGCCCCTAAGCAGGTCTGTCCCTCATATAACTGCTTCATATTTCAGACAATGATCTCCATTAAAATATGCCTTATTTCCTCAGAGCCATATTGTCTGATGGATGACAGCTAATTAATCTGATAAAGTAATTCATGCAGCTAGAATAATGGTTATTGTGGGAACTGTGTTACTAAGCCCAAGTAACTTGTATTTTTAATAGGTTCCTTCTAGAGACAATACCTTAACCCAAATAAATTGTTCAATGGTAAGAATTGTTTCAAACCCAAGTCTCCCTCATTATGGCCAGCTCAAAGAGAGCGCACACATTCAGGTGCAGTAGGAGCAGGTCTGAGTAAACATTGTGTTTCCTCTTACTTAAAGTTTTGATTGGGGTTGTAAATTATACATTAGTGAGACATTTTAATATTGGGTTGAATCATTTAGTCAGAAAGAGTTCTTAGAAAATCACTACATATTTAGGAAAGAATATCATGTAGCAACACAAGATTCCTGATGTCATTTGCTCTCCTTCCTAAATAATGGAAATCCAGTTCCACAGGAGAGTAGTAAAATGCAGTGACTCCATAGGTCAGAGTTATCATGATAATTGTGTTCACGAATTAAAATCCCTCATTGACTATTAATTGGGAAGAAACACATTCTTTCTGAATCCAGGGTATGGTGGGATTTTTGTTTTGTTTTGTTTTGTGGATGTCTTTAAAAGTAAAGGTGTTTCTGTGGTGAATGTCAGAGAAGTAACCCAGGCCCCTTCAGCATGAATTGTTTCCTTGTGAGCAGGTTCATAAATGAGCAATTTCTGGCTTTCACATCCTGAGTGCTCTTTCTGATGTCAGAAGGTGGAAGGGAGACCTTTGCCAACTCCTTCATGTTGTAAGGGCAGCCCTCAAGATCTGCTGACACTCCTTGAATATATCAGAAACTAGGAGCAAGAGAAAAAGCAAGTTCCTGCCACTGGGGTGGCTGTAACAGATCCCCCTTCCCTGGGAGTGTGGAAAAACCCCGACTCCTGCGGGCTGCCCCTGGGCGTGGCTCTCGCACTCAGGGCCTTTTCCCTTCTTGATATTTCTTCAACCCCAGTGTGAACTCCTCAGCTGCCCAGTGCACCAGGTATAAACACCCTCATGGTACAGCTTGAGAAGCTGGGATGTGGGGAAAGAGACAACTTCCCACTATCATACCTGGGATGACTGCTGGTGGGGACCTACTCTTCCATCTCTCTCGCAAGCTGTCTCCTCTTCCCGGAGCCCTTGTTGGAGTTGCACTCAGCAGGCAGCAGAAGGAAACCTCATTCCCACAACAGTGTTAATGAAGAGGGGACAGACATTCAGGTAAATCTGAGTTCAAAGCTGGCCTGGCCCTGCACCAGCCATGTGACTTTGCGGAGTCCCCTGTGGTCTGAGTCTTGGTAGCCTCCTCCTGGATCAGGGATCACAGGAACCACCTGGGGTAATTGTGAAGATCATGCGAGCTGACATGTGTGACATGCCCAGCACCTGGAAAGCACTGACACCAAGGACCATTAAGAATGATGATGATAGTGCTTTAAATGTTTTAAGTTTAGGAGACCACTCCTGTGTATAGTGCCCTGGGCTGGGGCTTGAATTCAAGAAATAGGATATGTCTTTGCCCTTGAGTTTAAAAATCTAGTTGGAAAGACAGGTTATGTGCAATAGCCGAAGAGTGTATTTTCAGTGCTCAATGAGTGGAATATATAAAATTCATACACTCAGAAACAAAAGCAGTAATAAGTAGGAAGTGTTAGGGCAATTAAGATGTCTTTAGAAGAGAGTTTGGGACAGACACCAGAGAAGAATGGAAAAGTGTGTTAGGGATAGCGCCCTGAGCAGCAACAGCAAGGCTTATGTACTTCACGCAAACTCTAAGTTAACCCAAAGGATTGGTTCTTTGATGGCAGATTCCAGACAAGTAAAATGACCCTCAGAGTGCATCTTATTGGTTGCTTTCTGATGCCCCGCAAATTGTTTTGCAAAGGTCTAGCTCCCTACCTGAAAGTCCACCCTGCCACACAAGATCAATTAATGTCACAAAGCCCTTTGGGAAAAGGTGGTGTGACGGGTCAAATGACTTGGCTTGCTCTTAAAAGGCCCACATCATCCAGGTAAAGCTGGCTAAGTAACCACCCACGGTGGGTGCACAGTGAAAACTACCCACAGCAAGTGCTCTTGTTTCCTTCCATGGATGGAACATGAGGTGGGAACGCTCTACTAAGGCAGTGTCTATCCTTTTCTTCTGAGGGCTATGACCTGCTCTTGTCATTCATTTCCACAGTTTCCACAGAGTGGGCAAGGTGACTATACGTGCCACAGTGTGCATGCACTCACTTCTGCAGAAAGTATGTCTTGAGCAAGCAGTGCTTCTTAGACTTTAATGGGCTTACAGTTCCCTGGGGCATCTTGTTAACATGCAGATTCTGGTTATGTAGACCTGGGGTGAGGCCTGAGATTCTGTTTCTAACAAACTCCCGGGTGATGCCAAAGCTGCTGCTCCACAGACCACATTAAAAGGTGCAATTGGAACCCTGGCTGGTGGCTCCGTGGTTAGAGTGTTGGCTCGCATACCTACAAAAGGGTCACCAGTTGCATCCCCCTGGCCCAGTAAGGGAGCATGCAGGAGCCAACCAAACCATTTCTCTCTCTCTCTCTCTCTCTCTCTCTCTCTCTCTCTCTCTCTCTCTCTCTCTCTCTCTCTCTCTCTCTCCTGCCATCTCCTCCCTTACACTCTCTCTAAAAATCAATGGAAAAAATATTCTTGAGTGAATTAACAACAAAAAACAAAACAAAACAAAAAGTGCAATTGGATAACTTCCCTGTAACTTAGGTGTCCTGTTCATGGAGAATTGTTGAAAAACACTCCAGTGACCTGGTGGTACCCCATATCCCTGATGTGTAGTCTTGCTCCGATGCACTAGTGTGTAGGCACGCTACTCTGCATCCCCAAGGGAGGATTGTCATGACCAGGAGACATCCCTTAGGGGTCTGTTAACTTGTGACTAGAACACCTGAGGCTATATGGATACCTTCTATTCCCAGACCACTTAGGTGTGCAGTCATGGAAACCTCTGCCATTCCACAGAACACTTTGTATGTGGACATCAGGAGATTCTTTCATCGTGCACACATCTAAAAACCAGGGGAGGCTCTCTCTGTGGAAACTTACTGCTGAAGGGCTGGGTAGTTCAAGGCACAGTGAGAGAAAGCAAGAGAGACAGCAGGAGCTCACAATCCCTTCACCCGGGGAGTGGGGGGTGGTTTAAGTGCTGCTCTGAGAGCTGTTTCGGAGTATGGCGTGGGGAGGTAGTGTGGGGCAGAGCCTGTGTGTAATCGGAACAGAGCTCTGGAAGTGACATGTTCCCAGGCCTTTAAAGGCTCTGAGAGAGCAGTGTCTGGGTCTCCCCACTGACACAGTGACACACTGTTGGCATGGGTCACAGTTACCAAGGGCCCACCGGTAACACTGCATTTGTCTAGGGCCCCCCTCCTATGCCCATAACTCTGAAACTACATGACATCTTAACCTTTATGAGAGTTTCTTCAAGACAGCATTTAAAAACACCCAAATCTTTCTTGACCTTTACATTTTTCCCCTTAAATTGATGTTACAATAATTTTTTTTTAAGCTGTGGCATTTTTAAAGCTACTTCAAGGGGAACCTCACTTTCCCTCACCCATCCTATTTGAGACCAATCATTAATCATGAAGGGAAGGCACCAAGGACTCAAACTCAGCTTTATTGTTTTCTTGTTTGTGACATTTTCTTTCTATCAGCCAGTGGGAAGTTCCTACCCTTTACATTTATTATCTACAGGTTGTAGAATGTGTTTTCCAGGTTCCAGCCCTCTTCCATCACCTTCCACACCCTCCTCTATCACAGCCCAGCCTCTGAGAGCTCCTTAATACTGGTGTTTAGAGAGAATGGCTTTTGGATATTATCTGTAACTTTGCAAAATTTAAGTCCATTTTGTCTTGGGCAAAATGGGATTTTCTGTCTGCCAAGGGACAACTCAACTGTCACATTCTAATTTTTCTCCCATAAAGGTAACTCTTATAAAGCAAATATAAGATGATGGACCCATAATTTCATAGAGGTTTAGGTCATAAGTCACTGAGAACCTATAAGCCACTAGGCTCCCAGTTCTTCAGGGCTATCGTCAGACAGTGTTAAGTAACAGCTGCACCTTCTAAGGGGTTGTTAACCTGGAATTCATGGATGTAAGCTTGTGTGTAGAATTCAGATGGCCATGAACTTGGATGGGGAGGAAATACAACTTTATTTTTACTAATGTCTACATGAAATTTAGCATTTTATTCAATTATAAAACAGGCAAGAAATTACTGTGGGATCAGTAGTGCCTTAACTGCATCACCAACAAAAATCACAGAGGTTTTCATATCACATTACAGTGGTTGTAGATAACTTGAAAAATTGCTTCTATTCAACACTAGTTGAAAATATGGTGGTTATTATTCTGGCTGCTAGATCTTCTTGTTTAATGTATTAATAAAGAAATATATATATATATATATATATATATATATATATATACACACACACACACACACACACACACACTAATAAAAGAGTAGGATGCAAATTGACTGTACCTTCACAACACCCACCAGCCAATCATGAGATGGTATGCAAATTAACCCAACAAAGATGGCGGCTTAATTTGCATACACAGGCGTGGAGTGGCGGGGGGTGGGGCAGGATGCTTACGTCATCACCATGACAACGACGCAGGTGTTCCACACCACCCCAGCCACTCCGGGCCTCTGGGCAGCATGGGAAGGCAGAAAGGCGGCTCCAGCCGGAGTGAAGGCCGTGCTGGCAGCCAGGGAAAGGAAGGCCCATTTTTGCACAAATCTTCATGCATTAGGCCTCTAGTACATATATATATATAATAAAAGTGTAATATGCTAATTAGACCCAACAGCCGAAGTCATTCTGGATGTCCTTCTGGACAAAGCCACCATGACAGGGGCCAAGGCAGAGGCAGTTAGGGGAAAACAGGCAGGCAGGCAGACGAGTGGTTAGGGGCTATCAGGCAGGCAGGCAGAGATGGTTAGGGGCTATCAGGAAGGCAGGCAAGTGGTTAGTGGTGATCAGGCAGGCAGGCAGAGTGGTTAGGGGTGATCAGGCAGGCAGGCAGGCCAGCAGTTAGGAGCCAGTGGTCCTGGATTGTGAGGAGAATGTGTGCAGGGATTGGGCCTAAACTGGCAGTCAGACATCCCTCAAGGGATCCTGGATTGCAAGAGGGTATAGGTCAGGCTGAGGAACCCCCTCCCATGCACAAACTTTGTGCACCATACCTCTAATATATATGTATATTACTATATCACACATTTGTGTTTTTTTATACTTTGATAATTATACTTCTATGTAATTGGTTTCCTTTGTGATTCTGTTTTTTTATGTTATGCATTTTAAAGCATTATTCTCAATAG
Organism: Corynorhinus townsendii; assembly: GCA_026230045.1. Classification (NCBI taxonomy): domain Eukaryota; kingdom Metazoa; phylum Chordata; class Mammalia; order Chiroptera; family Vespertilionidae; genus Corynorhinus; species Corynorhinus townsendii. Next base: position 155,911,824 of record JAPDVU010000002.1, read on the forward strand.
TGTCCATAGGCTTCTCCAAATGTGAACAGAGTTCATGGCACACACGAAAAATGGGAAAGAGCCCTCCTTCAGAGTCCTCAGTTTGTCAGGGTTCCTAATATTCATGTCATTCCTTCTTCTGACATTTCTAATATAAAATTTTGAGTCTTTAGGATCATTTTTTCTTTGCATTAGTAGATGTGTGATATTATCACAAATGATATCATAGTCATACACTCATTTTATCATTCATTTAATTAAAATATCCCTGATGACCTTTATTAAGCTTTCTGCCAAATATTATAAAAAATTATCAAATAAATAAGACATCGTTCCTGCCTCCAAAATCTTGGACTCAAATAAGTTTATCATTCTTACAAACACCTCATTAAATTAGAAGTGTTCTATGCTGTTACTGCTACCACTAGCAAGATCGACACCTAAGTAGCAAAGAACACGCTACTGAGCCTTATGCCATGTGTCATCAAGAGACAGAAGTGTTGCATCTTTTTCATCTTCTTCCAGAAATTGTGAGGACACTCATCCAATAGCTATTTATTAAGTACCAATTAGATGTGTTGGCAAGGGAGATAGATGACTCAAGATGACTCTGAAATTTCTGCCTTGAGTTTCCAAGTGAGGAATGCTACTTTTTAACAAGAAATAGGATGTGTCTGCAGAGAGAGGGAAGACCAAGCTTGTAGGGAAGGAAATTGTTGAGCTTTGGTCTTGGTGAGTGTGAGGTTGTATGATTATAGTTGGATATATGGGTCTAAAGCTTTAAAAAAAAAAAAAGGTCTGGGTTCAAATTTTAAATATGGGAGTCATCAGTTGTATAGGTGGTAAGTCAAACCACTGGCAAGTTTGAGATTGATATTTTCACATGAAAATATGCATTCTTTGAGGTCTTTAAAGCAGCTAAAGATAATGACAGGTGTGTGGTGCCTAACCTCTTAACTCAGTGCCTCCATGAAACAATGCAAAGCAACTCCAGAAATATGAAATCTCTATGAAAATCATGCTTTCATTATTATTTAAGTAGAATGCCAGAAGTGCTAATAAACATTGTGAGTAAAAAAGAGAAAAAGAAACAAATCCCATGCCCTTCTGTCCCTCTCTTCCCCTGCCACAAAGCTTTTCTACAAGGAAAGGCAGACCAATAAAAACTGCTCAGACTACAGAGGACAGGCACAGGCAAATAGACCTCAGGGAAACTTGGAGAGGACAACAGAAAGATTGAATAGAGTAGGACTTCAGGAAAGGGATTTTGAAGTATATGCCTTTTAAAGGGTAGAGAGCTACTTAAAGGACCAAACACAATTTTAAAAGATAGAGAAAATTGAAATGAGCAACTGTTATTTAAAGGGACAACCTTTCAAACACATAGCTTCTGAGAGAGATAAAAAAGAAAACAAGGAAAAAGTGTCCTTTAGCAATTAGGTAATGAAGCAGAAAGGAAGAAAAATTTAGGGTCCTACAAGAAAAAATAAATCAACAAAATTAATGAACTCACAATTCCTCCTTCACCACCAAAACAAACAAAACCTGCTAAAATACCTGAATTTTACTAGACCAATGGTTCCATTTAACTAGGAACCATGTAAAACATTTCAACATCACAAAAATAAAAAGCAGAATAATGAATTTAAAAAATAACTATTGCAGAATGAATTTTCACACAAATCAACTGAGGAAACACCCCCTCCCAAAAAATCCCATTAAGCAGATGGAAACTTATACCCATAATGAATTAAATTTATTCTAATAAGCATTTGAAGATATGAAAAAACAACTTCAAATTAATTCAAATACTGAGAACACAAATGAACCAAAAAAAAGAAAAAAAGGAGAAATGAAAGAATAGTTGATTGAACTTAGGAAAGAAATGGAAAAACAGATGACATTATCTCAGAAATAGAGACTAAATTACAAAGTGCCCAAGAAAAAACAGACTCAAATAAAAATTTTATAAGGGACATTGAAGAAAGGCAAGAAAACAACCAAGAAAATGAAAATAACACAAAATAAGACATAGAGTAGATCAGAGAAAAATAGTGGAAATAAAGGATAGCACGGAAGGGATAATATTTGTATTATTGGAGTCCTTAAAGAAAGAAAAAGAAAACAAATCAAACACAACTACACTTTAAAATTCTAATCTAAGAAACTTTTCCAAACATAAAAAAAAGCTTTGGCCCTGGCTGGTTTATTTGGCTCAGTGGATAGAGCGTCGGCCCAAGGACTGAGGAGTTCCAGGTTTGATTTCGGTCAAGGGCACATGCCCAGGTTGTCAGTTCGATAGTGGGTGGCATGCAGGAGGCAGCCAATCGATGATTCTCTCTCATCATTGATGTTTCTATCTCTCTCCTTTCCCTTCAATAAAAAAAAATATTTTTAAAAAACCTTTGAAAAGCTTACAAGACACCTAGGAAATTTAACCCAAAATGATCAAAGGTAAGACATATCTTAATGAAACTATAAGATTTCAAAGACAATATAAAATCCTCACAACCTCCAGGCAAAAAGGACAAATAATTTTTCTAATTTGTTTTTTGCAGAATGAGGTCAATTGGCATCAGTGTTTAAAGCCAGCATACAAAGAAGGCAACATTGTAGTAACACTTTTTACAAGTTCAATAAAAGAAATTGTGAAAAAAAGATTTTATAGTCAAGTTGTCCTTGATCATATCAATTAACAATTTGATATAAGAAATAACAATTTTCAATATATTACAACTTATGGAATTTTGTATCCATAAACTGTTCTTGAAGAATCTATTAAGCAATAGCTTTATCCAACCAAAGCATGACTGGGAAAACTTTAATAAAAGGATTAGTATGAAGAATTTAAAAATATATAAATGTCCATATAATACTGAAACAAAGGTGGGGCTGGAAAGACTGCCATATAGCTAATGTGTATTGTGACAAAGTATAAATGTTGCAACTAAAAACATTTGAGAAAATTTAGCACAATTCTTGGTAAAATGACTCTAGTATATAGGAATTGAAGTATATTTGCTCAACATGATGATTAATCTAAAGCCAGTATTTTATTTAATGGAGAAATGCTAGAGTTATTTCCACTAAGTTCAAGACACAAACATTCACTATCTCTGCTATTCTTAAAGATATTAGCCACAGCAATTAGAAAGGAGAAATCAATTAGAGGGGTAAGAATGATTAAAGAAGAATGTAAACTATATTTGCAAGTGATATGATAATATACTTGGAAAACCCAAGAGAATCAATAACAAAACTAACTCAAATAATAAAAGAATTTATTAAAGTAGCAGTATGTACAGTTAACATAAAAATTATTAGCCTTCATACAAACAAACAATAAGCAGTGGAGATAATGATATAGAAAACCCCATTTACCATAGCATCGAAATGTAGTAAATACTGCCATGGCTGGGTGACTCAATTGGTTGGTGCATCATCCCATATGCCAAAAGGTTGCAGGTTCAGTTCTCAGTCAGGGCACATACCTGGGTTGTGGGTGCGATCCCCGGTGGGGGCACATATGGGAAGCCATTGAAGGATATTTCTCTTTCTCTCCTTCTCCTTTCCCCTCTCTTCAAAAATCAATAAAAATATATCAATGAGGATTTCTTTTAAATGTAGTAAATACTTATAAGTAAATTTAACAAGAAGTATGCAAACCTGCACAAAGAAAAATGTTAAACACTTGAAGGGCTCTAAAAAGGGCTGAATAAATGGATAGGCATCCCATAGTCTTGGATGGAATTACAGTGTAAAAATGTTGGTTTTCCCTAGATTAATTTATAAACTTAATACAATTACCATGAAGGACAAGGAAAAAGGAATTGTCACAAATTGAGGACAAAAAGCAATGTGGGGTCCTGGAAAGGACCCTCGAATTAGAAAATGATATTTGCAGAAAAATTAATGAATTTCTAATAAGTCTGCAGTTTAGTTAATAACACTGTACTAACATTCATTTCCTGCCCTTAATCATTATAATATGGTGATGAGAGATGTTAATGTAAGTGGAAACAGTGAGGACTATACAGGAACACTTTATAGTATTTTTGCAACATTTTGTAAGTCTAAAATTAGTTCAAAATGCTGTTTTAATGCTACTAATTAATTAATTAACTAACCAACTAAATAGATCTCCTAACTCCTATTAAGGGTTTTCTGGATTTTTTTTTTTTTGCCTTTCCACAACTCTCCTTTAAAAGTTTCAAAACATTTCTAAAACCACGTACCACTCACAGAGATTAGAAGGGCAGGTGGCCAAATTAGTGAGGAAGAGGAGAGAGCAGGAAGGGGTACTGGAGAAAATGAAGCATCTGAGGGAGAAATTTTTAAATGACCTCTTTTATGTTGCCAAATTTATTCATAACCTGGAATGGGTGACAACCATCACAAGGACACAAAACTCATCAGGTAAATTCAAGGACTTAAGGGAAAAAAAAGCCATCTAACCACCTCCTGTCCAAAACATTCAAGCTTAACCTTTCTCCTGAAAATGCAATCTGCTCCATACACCCTCTGCCCGCATACCAGGCTCTGAGACCTAGATTGTCACACGAGCAGAACCATCACCTTGTCCTAATTCAATAGGTTCTTGTTACATTATCAGCTTGAGATCCTAGGGGTATGTGGAGTTGTGCCTATTTATTGCTGAAGGAGTTCACACACAATTTATGTCCTTCACATAACTTTGTCCTTAATAACTACCTTTGGAATCTATTTCAATTGTGCTTTTCCAACAATCACATGAGGCAGTGACTATTGTTTCTTTATATTAGAAGTAAAAGAAATGAGAAAGATCTAAAAAACAATTAATTGAGGTGCTCACAATTTAAAAATTGTGAAAAAGATAGCACCTAATCTAATCTCTTCAGCCACTGCTCCCTTGTTTTGGTCTAGCAGACTGAGCTGCTCTGTGCACGTGGATCTGGGGACCACCGGTAATCCAGCTGGGCCAGCTGGCCCATTCACACTTTGCACTGCTTAGCTCTTTACACTTTTTGAAGCCCTCTTCAGATATTTTATTTCATTTGACCATCAAAACATATTATAACATCAGTAGGATAGATATTTCCTTTTACTAATCATGCATTGGTCTGAATGTTTTGTGCCCTCCCACAATTTATATGTTAAAATCCTAACCTGTCAAGTGATGGAGATGGGCCTTAGGAGGTGATTAAGTCATAAAGGCAGGAGCCTTATGAGTGGGATTAGTGCCCTAAGGAAAGAAGCTCCAGAGAGCTCCTTCCCTCCCTTCTGCCAGGTGAGGACCCAGCCAGAGGTGAGAAGTCCTTTGGGAGAGCCCTTCACCCAACCACACTAGCGCCCAGATCTCAGACTTCCAGCCTCCAGAACTGTAAGGAACACCTTTTTGTTGTTTATAAGCTACCAAGTTTGTGGTATTTTTTGTAGCAGCCTGAATGGACCAAGATGAACGATAACACTGTACCATTCAGTAGTACTTCAAACTGTATGAAGCCCCTTTCTGTGCATTACCTTACTTAGGTCCCACTAAGGAGGAATATGAGGTAACACTATCCCTACTTTCTAGCTAACTGAAGCTCTGAGATGGACAGATCCAAAGTCACTCAGGTAGTGAGAGGAAACGTAGGAATTGAGAGCAACCTTCTGAGTCATAATCCAGTAATCTTCTGCCACTGTGCCACAACTATGTTCCAACATGAAGAGAAATTAAGAGTTTCCGACTAGGACTCCAAAAAGAATTCCACGTGTGACTTTGTACTGAGGGGTCATTCTGCTTAGCTACTTTAGCTATCCCAGTGGGGCCAGGAGGGAATAGAACAGGGTCATGAGTCACACAAATAAGAGCAAGCACCTGCTCAGGCATAGGGCTAGGGCTCGAGCAGCTCTCTGTATGGATATCTGTGGTTCACTTGGGAACCAGTCCAGGGACGTTAGGAGCACCAGATAGGATGTAGGTTAATTCATTAATTAAAAGCTCAGAAGGAATCATTAGGTATTTGAGGTAGGAGACAATTAGGTTTAGGATGTCTCCTATTATATAATAGAGGCCCAATGCATGAAATTCGTGCACAGGTAGGGTCCCTAGGCCTGGCCAGCAATCAGGGCCGATATGTGGGGTGACCGGCAGGAAGATCAGGGGAGGGAGGTGTCCACTGGCACCCACATTGGCTGGCCTGGCACTGCCCGCTCGCTGGCCCCGCTCCCCACTGCCACTACCAGTTGGGGCCTGTGAGCTGGGGGCAGCTCCTGTGTTGAGCGTCTGCCCCCTGGTAGTCATTGTGTGTCATAGTGACCAGTCATTCTGCTGTTCAGTTGATTTGCATATTAGGCTTTTAATATATATATATATATATATATATATATATATATATATATATATAGTGTGTGTGTGTGTGTGTGTGTGTGTATGCTTGTTTTTTTTTGTTTGTTTTTTACTGCTTTACTTCTTGCCTTAGTATATCCTATCTAATAAAGAGGTAATATGCAAATTGACTATCACTCCAACACACAAGATGGCCGCCCCCATGTGGACATATGATGTCTGCCACAAGATAGCTGGCAGGGAAGGGCAGTTTGGGGGGGTGGGGGGGGGAGATCAGACCTGCAGGGAAGGGCAGTTGGCGAGGACCAGGTCAGCAGGGGAGGGCAGTTGGGGGCAACCAGGCCAGAAGGGGAGGGCAGTTAGTGGTGACCAGGCCTGCAGAGGAGGGCAGTTGGGGGCAACCAGGCCTGCAGGGGAGGGCAGTTGGAGGCCACCAGGCCAGCAGGGGAGGGCAGTTAGGGATGACCGGGCCAGCCAAGGAGGGCAGTTAGGGGCAATCAGGCCAGCAGGGGAGCAGTTAGGTATAGATCAGGCTAGCAGGGGAGTGTTTATGGGGTGAACAGGCTGGCAGGCAGAACAGGTTAGGGGCAATCAGGCAGGCTAGTGGTTGGGAACCAGCAGTTCTGAGTTGTGAGAAGGATGTCTGACTGCTTGGTTGGATCAGGCCTAAACAGGCAGTCAGACATCCCTCAAGGGGTCCCAGATTAGAGAGGGTGCAGGCTGGGCTGAGGGATACACACCCCCACACACACAAATTTCATGCATCGGGCCTCTAGTATTAAAGATAAGGTGTTCACCTTGTGTGACCCAGGAGAACTGGGTTTCATAAATAACAGGACTCTAGAACCATACTTGACCCTTCGGCATGCTGCTGGGTTCCATTATGTTCCAGAGCCTGGCCCTGAGTTTATAGGGTGGGAAAAAAAGAACCAAGAAAGGCAAGAGGGAAGGGCTTTGGGAGTGAGCAGGTGTCCAGAGAATCCTGTCCCTTCTGGTTCCTGACTATGCTAAGGATGGTGCCCAGAAGAAAATTCAAGCCACCCCTGTGGACCCGTAACTCATTTGGACAAAGCTCACTAAATCTGGCAGCTGTCACTTTACTTATATCAACACCAGGAACATGATCGATTCTGTCTTGTAGCCTGGACTCCAGGAGCCACACCAGGTGTTGCTGACACACGCAAGGAGCGCTCCTCCCATCCATCCGGCCTGTGGCGTCTGCAATGCGAGTATTTCCAGGCCTTTTCCTCCAGGGCTGCAGGGATTTGCTGGGCCTCATTTGCTTTTATGCGGCTGTATTTGGGGGAAGCCTTCATGTGTGCTAAGCGGACTTGTGATAAATAGTGGACTATGGAACTGCACCAAGTCCTGGTGGGTGCTGAAGGTCGCAAGAAAGAGACCAAAACCAGTAAACTCGGGGATGTTTGGTCCTGAACTTGTAAATTCAAGCAATCTCGTGGTTATGAAATGGGAAGTTTGTGGGGGAAAAACAAATGCTTTGGTTATTACAGTGTTACTACATTCATAAAATATATTTCATTGGGGGGGAGTTTACACAGGGGGTAATGAGATTTTTGCTTTATACATTATTTATAACTGCTTAATCCAGGTACTGTGGGTTATTTTTTTATTCCTTGGTTTTCACAGCTACAAAACACTTCGGTATTTCTAATTTATTTCTGCTTACAATACAGATGTTCTCAATTGTGTTTCTAACTACATTTCAACTGTTATGATCGCGTTTATTTGTTTGTGCCAGCACACAAGCAGGGCCGAATGTGCAGTACACAATAGTGAGGCTTCCAGAAGCCTGTACACAGGCTCTCGTGCTCTAGTTCACAGCAAATTAAAGCACACTCCCGGCACCGCCTTTACCGTAGGTGGCTTTCATCTTCGGTGGTTCCCCTGGAGTTGGGTGAGCAGAGGGACAGCCCTCTCCCAGTGCAGAAAGTTTGCACTCCTTAAATCAGCACTTTTCAAGATGCCCATTTGGAAGCAACATTTGGAGAACATTTGGGTTATGTCCTCTAACTGAATTTCCAAGCTGTTGGTAACGGACTACAGAAAACGCAGTCTGTACTGAATCCTAAGAAAGCAAGAGTGTCAGAGCCTTGAAGGTCATGTGTAAATATTGACATTTTAATTTTATTAGCATACCAGAGTGGAGCCCTCTGGTTGCTTATCTTGCCATAAAACCCCACCCATTTGCACTGCCCCACAGACTATGGGGGGACGATCTGATGTGAGTAGCCGTGGGTGCTCTTCCCTGTCTTTACTAACAAGGCTGAGTTTTGTTTGTGCAAAATCTGAGTCAGAGGGGCGTTCCTCCCCTCTCATCTCCACCACGGACTGATGCACCTGATTAGATAACAGAAATCTGTGGGCTGCATGTTCATGTACAGACATGAAAGCTAAGATGCAAAAACATTCAGGGAAAACAGCCTCCCACTCACTCACAGAGTCAAGTCGGGTGTCTCAAACCAAAGTTATTTGGGGAACCAATAACTGGCTAATTTGGCCACCAAACTCTTCTGCGTGTCTCAGAAGCAGCATGTGGAAGACATGCGAGCACGTCCGCGGACTCTGTGTCCTTTTCACAAAGAAGGACTCCACCTGCATGGCTTCATTTAATCAGGGCCACATTATAAAGGTGAGTTGCAGATGACAGCCCAAATTCCCCACCAAGAGCAGTAGTTAGGGCCCCCATGCACTTAACATGCTCACCAGGACATTTGAGTATTGACCTAAAAGGGGCATTACTTTCTTGTACCAAAGCAAAGATCCCCACTTATTCAGAACAGCCTGGCCGTTTGCTAACATGCTAGAATCATTTCCCTCCTGGGGCTCAGTGCACGAAAATGCAGGTCCAGCCAAAACAAGGGGCCAGTGAATGAAACATGGAGGAACCAGGGCCACTTTAAATGGTCTCCAGCCTAAAAGGTTTTTTCTAAGTGAAAAGGAGAAAACTGAACACTGGAACAAAATGATCTTTTAATGCTCTATAACTCAAGCTCTCTGACTTACCTCAAAAAGGGGGGAAATGGTATAAAAGACAGACACCATTTTCTGCCTTCTTCCTTTGAGTTTTTAAAAGTGCTCCTCAAACATAAATGACCTAGCCCAAATAAATGTCATGATTTACAACTCACACTAGAGTTGCAAAGCTCATCACCCTTCTCTACTCTAGCTCTAAAAATCTTGACTAGTGCAACTATTGAAACAGTGCAATAGATTAAAGCAACTCTCAAACATGCGATATTTGTTCTGAAGCCGTACTGTGTGGGCAGAGTCAGCCCATTCAAAATTCCCTCATGGGCAAACTGTGTGCCCAGTGGCCCTCCCCTGCTCTCTCTGTGCTTTCCTCTGGCTCCTTGTCAACCTCCTCTTCATTTCCCTGGGCAACTTCAAGGTTCTTCCAGCTCTGCTAGTCCCTTTAGCCCTTGGACAACAAAACCAATAACTACCTTAGTATATTTGCCTGTGTGAATTAGGTTTGTGTTTTGCCCGAACCAAGAGAATTTCAATTTTAAAGAAAGAAAAGAGCCCTAACCAGTTTGGCTCAGTGGATAGAGTATCGTCCTGAGGACTCAGGGGTCCCGGGTTCGATTCCGGTCAAGGGTATGTGCCTTGGTTGCAGGCACATCCCCAGTGAGGGGTATGCAGCAGGCAGCTGATCGATGTTTCTCTCTCTGTCCCTCTCCCTTCCTCTCTGTAAAAAATCAATAAAATATATTTTTTAAAAAAGAAAGAAAAGAAAGTCAAAAGAATAAATTTTTAGAGGTGAAATGTCAGACACCTGAATAAAATATAATTTGGTGCAGGGAAAGTATTCGCAGCATCTGTAAAGTAGATAAGCCAGTCAAGTCAGTCAGCACCTTCAGGCAGGCCTGGTAAATTTCAAGATGGGACACTCCCTCAAGCCCCCCCACACACGTTCCCACTGTGAATTTTTAGCAGAGTGCATATCTCTACCTACCTACCCAGAATCTAAATTGCTTCTACTTAACCTAATACCTGATACCTGAATACCTGAACTAAATTAACAGATTTTGGCTGTCCTGGTTATTCTCAAGATCTTGTTGCCTTCCAGTCCCCCGGAGAACATCCCCGCCCCCCACCAAAAAAAAAAAAGAATAGAGCAGTGTTGAAAAATATTTCTAGAATGAATAAAGGGTATGATAGTTTCTTTACAATATCTAAATTAAATTTGCACAATTCATTGTCTTCATAAGTAATTTGGTTACTCTGGTTAGCCCCAATGTGTTTCAGCCTGAAATCTATGGTGCCTTCTTTCCAGTTTGGTCTCCTCCACACACTTGAACCTATAGAGGTGGGAGGGGAAAACAAGATGACTTGTTTTATTTGAGTGTGTGAAAATGATGGCTTGTATCAAGTTCAATGTCGTAAGTTTTCTTCCACAAGAAGGAAGAGTATACTTCCCAGTGAGCGATAGCTCTTTATTACATAGAAATGGTTCCTAATTCTCAGCAGATAGAGCATTTGAGAAAACAAGAGTATTCTCCCAAGTCACAAAGAATAATGTGATGGTCAATATGATTGACTGTTGCAAGCTTTCATAGCTCGTTTTAGACTGGGATCCTGAAATATGGGGAAAGAACAGTGCCTGCTGGCCAGAGGAAGCCATTGCTCAGAGAAGTAGCATAAACATCCTGAAAGGCTGACCAGTGCAACCATCATTTTCAATACTATTATTAAAAATAATAAGGTTATACGAATAAGATACTTAGACTGTATTTACTGGATTCAGAAAACCCACCCCCTTCCCCCCAGAAAGGGGAAAATTTTTATTTTCCAGTAAGTTTGAAATCTATAATTGTCCAGCATCATTTCTGGTCATGTAACAAAAAAATATTTTTATTTTTATCTGGATTAGTGTATCTCAATCAATGTACACATCAGAAGCACCTGGGGAGTAACATGGAGTTTTTTTGTTTGTTTGTTTGTTTGCTTGCTTGCCTATTTGTTTTCAAAATATGTTTTAGTACTCCATCACAAATCTATACTGAAATTGAATTTCATCGTCTGTGTCAACGAAATGTGTACCTTGAAAAATTTCCCAAGTAAACTCTAAGATTGATCCCCAATTCAGCGACACAAGCAAAAACAGTTTAACACTACCTTTGAATGTTGGGATGACCAATTTTCAGATTTAAAACCCATACTTTCTTAATTTGGTACATGGGGACAAGGAAAGGAGAGAGAATTAAAACACTGAAACAACTGTGACAAAAATGCACACAAGATTAAGGAATTTAGAAGCCAAAATAAAAAGAGCACAGAACTGTTCATTCCCTTGTCTTCTTTTATGCTGCCCTCTCCTACTCTTCTCTCAGGATGGCCCCAGGCCTGTCTCTCTGTGCAGACTCTGAAATGGCTTTTACTCTGGCTCTCCTACCCTCTCCCCCTGCATAGTTGCCTAAGTGATCTCACCTATCTCCTTGGCTCCTGCCCCTCATACATTTGACTCTGAAATTAGTCTTTTCAGGCTGCTGTAACACAGTACCGCAGACTGGGTAGCTTAAACAACAGACATTTCTTTTCTCGCAGTCCTGGAAGCTAGGAGTCCAAGTAAGATGTTGGCAGGCCTCGCTCATTGACTTCTAGATAGCCATCTTCTCCCCAGGTCTTCACATGGTCTTCCTTCTGTGCGTCTTCGGGTCCTAATTTCCTCTTCTCTTAAGGACAGCAGCTATATTGGAATCGGGCCTAACTTAATAACCCCATTTTAATTTATTACCTCTCTCAAAACTTTATCTCCAATTACAGTCACATTCTAAAGTAATGAGGGGTTAGACCCTAAGCATATGAATTTGGAGGGAATAGAATTCAAGCCATAACAACTCTAAGCTCTATAACTCTGCATGGTGACTGGCTTATGTCTTTGAAGAACTCTCACATGAAGATAAGGGACAAGAGATCTGTGTTGCTTAAGAGATTAAAAATAAAGAAGAATCAAAGGTTGAAAGTTGCAGCCTGACATCAAGGCAGAGTTATGTGATGTGATGGGGGTCTAGGTACCATGTGTCCCTACATCGCAAAAAGGGTTCGATGGAGGCTGACTGGGTGGCCATTGGGCCTGCCTTCAGGGAAGTCTAACATGGACCTCCCTGGTCTCTTTTCTGTTTTCAATTTGACTATTTTAATGAAGGAACATAAACTCAGGGATTAAATTAAGATGACCAAAATAAAGCAGTAGAAAATCTGAAAAGCATATGCATAAATGTGTCTATAAATGTAGCATAACCAGATATGACAACAATGATTTTTTTGGAACCCGTATCGTCCCTGGAGTAACACAATGGCAAACAAAGAGGGGGTGTGAGCCATTACAAACTGAGCGTGTTGAGGGTAGGGTAAATCTGGCAGGTGAGAGCAAGCTACACTAACTCAGAAGTACCTTTCCCAGGAGAAAATTATCATTCAGCTAGATGTCCGTGACAGTTTAAATGGAGGTTTTTCCAAAGTAATCACAAAGGTCACAATCCAGGTGATTTGACACACAAATCTGCTCTAAGCATCGACTTACAAGGCATGTGCACAAAAGTCACTCCAGAGACCAGCTGGTGACATGTGTCAGCATCAATGAGCCTGTTGCTGGAAGACCCTGACTCCAAGTCCAATGCTTCTGTATACTAGTCAGGTGACCTAAGGTATGACCTTGTCTTCTCTGAGCCTCAATTTCCTCATCTGTAAAATAGGAATATTATCTATCTTGACAGCAAGTTGTGAAATTTGATGAACTTGTGTAATTTAACTGAATTTAACCACAAATTTAATTCAGTTTAACCGTGAGTTGTAGCACATTATTTTATTACATGGTTAGTAGCATGTTCTCCTGGCCCACGGCAACTGCCAATACTGTATATTATAAATGCAAGCGATCTCCCTAGAACATGGGAAGTGAAACTGTAAGGGGCACTCTTTGGCAATCCAACTCATTTGGAAAGATGCAGATTTCCTACTCACAACAGGAGGAAAATAGGCAAGATATTCATATTCCAAAAGACGGCAATGAGACAGAAATGAAAACCAGAAGCTGAAGAATGTGAGAAAGTGAGGAAAGTCCATACAACAGAAGGGTAAATGGCCTTGATATTCTTCCCAGACTCTTAGAACCATCTCATGCTTCATACATCACTGTGAGGCTTTGCCGTGTGTACCTAGCCTGGGTTCCCTGGGCTGCAACCAGGGGTGACTTGGGGCTTCTTTAACATCCCTATCTGTTATCTCTATCCACCCACCTCCAAAATATGCCAAAATAAGTATTCAAGCTAAGTGAAAAAGTGCTTTCTAGGCAAATCAGTTTTAAGACAAGGCCCTGATATTCCCTCATTTCCAGATTGCCACCGTAAACCCCTCTGTCTAGGAATTTGGGATTTGCCAACTGCCCAGAAGGATGAGAGATATGCAGTGTGATAGTGTGAAGTCCCCACTGAGCTGTGTGAAGCTGGAACATGTAGAATTGCCTTGTTTATCAGGGGTCTTCTCCTGGCACATTTTAGCTCAGATGCAAGGGAGGGCCCATGAGGCTTCTCACCCACCTCATTCAACCTACCATCACTTCTTCCTGTTTACATGAGAACAAGTGAAAAAGCCAACACCCAAATCTGAAATATATCTCTAAAGACCCTGAAGTCCTAAGAATGAAACTGAGACATTTGTGGGAATTATGAAATTCTGATCTTTTTATGCGCGGCTTATCACTGTGACCGAGTAAGAAGCAGGACCGGTTTTTTTCAGGTTATTATCACCTGCCCTTGAGTTGCTGGACTCACCTGCTGCATCTCTGGGTCACACCCAGTCAATTGTGTACCCATGGCCACAGGCAATCTGTGGGCTCTCCACTCACAGCCTGACTCACCCCAATCCAGGAAAATACTTGAATCAGTGAGGGACAACTAATATCAGTGAGGGACACTGTAAGGCAGCTCTTGTGAACTACACTATTTCTCTCTCTACTAAGAAGGGTACTTGTAACCTGATCAGTAGAGTATGTGGAGCACTCTCTTTTATAATAGTTTTGTAGGAATCAATACAATGTATCCAAATTGGTGTCAATAGGTTAGATTCCTTATTTGTCATTATTGAGGTTTTTCATTTCTTCATTGAAAAACTATTGGTTTACATCATGCCATTTGACTTTTGGCTCAAGAGCCTTCAAAGAAACTGATTTTTTAAATGCATCCTTGAAAGCCTGACCATCTCACAGTTGGAAAGTCTAAGTCAAGACTGCATGGCAGACTAAAGATGGGTAATACGGAAAGGTTTCAGGGTAACTAAGGACAATAATTTTAAGTATACAAATATATGTTTGCCAAAAGCCATAGAGCAAATGGAGCAACCAGTAATAAAAAGTGGGCAAATACATTTTGACTTAAGTTTTAAAAAGTACCCAGAGTCCCAATATCTTTCCCATTAAAAAAAAATGTGCAGTCACTATTCAAAGGGAAAATGTGTGTGTGCATAGTACATTAAGACAAGTGTTCTACTTCAGTAGCCTCATAATCTTCATCATCTTTCCATTTGTACAAGGTTTCACAGTCTACAAAGCACTTTCACAAATATTATTTGTTCATCCAACATTTATTTAGTTCTTCCTCTCTGCTAAGCGTTTTGCTAAACACTAGAGATACAAATATGAAGAAATAATACTTACCTTCAAGAAGTCCGTAGAAGCAATCTCCTGCACCGAACAAATTTAAGGAAGGGAAAGTCTTTGCAAAGGTCAGAATGGGACAATAATTTTTTTAAGTTTTTGTTTGTTTGTTCTTTTAATCTTCACTGAAGGATATTTTTCCATTGATTTTTAGAGAGAGTGGAAGAGAGAAATATCGATGTGCGAGTAGAAGGACAGAGAGAGTGGAAAGACAGAGAGAAATACTGATGTGAGAGAAACACATCGACTGGCTGCCTCCTGCACAAGCCCCAACCAGGCTGGGGAGGAGGCTGCAACTGAGGTATGTGCCAGTTGACCAGAATCAAACCCGGGACCTTTCGGTCTGCAGGCGGACACTCTATCCACTGAGCCAAACAGGCTAGGGCTGGACAATGATTTTCTTTTAACATACATTTTTCCCCCTACAATTTCGAAATCCTGGTAATGACGAAGGAAAACGAAAAATCACCAATTTCACAATATTTTGAGAAATCCATTTCACTGCTTCTCATTCATTAGACTGTTGCTAATCATTTGAGAGACTCGTGCAATTTAGAGGGTGTCTCTCCTAAGCCTCTATAAGTTTCTAGGGATGCCCTATGAACTAAGGACATTTTTGTCACATCCTGGACTAAAAGGGGATAGTGTTCTTTCTCCCTAATCTTACTAGTTCAGGCATTTAAGTTTACCTTGAGTATAGCAATTTAAAAGCCAATTAATGTCCTTGCCAGTGTTGCCCAGTGGTTAGAGCGTTGGCCCACACACCAAAGGGTTGTGAGTCCTATTTCTGGTCAAGGGCCCATACCTGGGTTATAGGGTCAATCTCGGGCCCTGGTCAGGGCACATGTGAGAGGGACCAATCAATGTGTCTCTCTCACACTGATGTTTCTTTTTCTCTTTCTCCCTCTCCCCAACTTCCCTTCCACTCTCTCTAAAAATCAATTGGGGAAAAAATATCCTCAAGTGAGCATTCATGAAAAATATATAAAAAATAAAATTAAAACCAATTAACAATCACCTATGATGTGTGCTGCACTGTGATAGTAATGACAAGAAATAAGCAAAAACATACCCCTGACCACAAGAAGCCCACAAGAAGAAAAACACCTATAAAAAACCTAAGCAAAATCCACAATAAAGGCAAGAGCAGTGCCCTAGGGTAGACCTTTCTAACCTAGCTAAACTTCCCAATCTTCTCACTAATATCCTCCCTATGCTACAAGTGGTGGGCACTATGTCCTGTTTTTATTTAAATTCTTCAGAAGTCTAGAATGACTTATGAAAATATGTCATCTGAGCTCTTTAGAAAACAAGCCAGCCTAATTTTGCTGGAAAAAGAAATCACTTCAAATTAATCTTATTTTGGTGGGAATATTAAGTTAGGTGACTAGACAGAACTAGTGAATCTTGACTTGAACAAGAATTTTGAGAAGATCTCAAAATTTCCTGATGATCAAGTTCAAAAATAATTTGTACCAAATGATGCTCTAACCAGATGAATTCAAAATGACCAAACCACGATGCTCCATGGGTGCTAGTCAACCCTTAGGAAGTTTTCTAAAGATATTCTTCAGGCCTGTGCCCTCAGCCCTGTATTATCCAACATGTTACACAATGTGGATGAAGATGTAGGAACTGAGTTCTAGCAAAACTTCGATGAATTAACAAAATCTCAAAACGTGGCAAATAATTGGCACTGTGCCTGGTCCATGATAAATATATTTTTAACTGTTTCTTGAATGAATGCATTGCATAGACTTGAAAGAAGAGCTAACATTAAAATGATTACATAAGTGTCAGGTTCTGCACCATAGTACAATGGAGGAGGAAAGATTTGACTGTGCAGTTTGATTGGGTAACCATTTCTCTCCCTCAAAAAATGGTAAAACATAAACAGAAAAGTATCATACTCTAACTGGTCGCATCAATAGATGTATAGAACCTAGAAAGAAGGAGAATTTACTGTCTATATCTGGAGCATTTTGTTCCATTCTGGATGCTACGCACTGAACTGATTTAGAGAAAAATAGAATGGGAGTAGGCTAACCATCATGTCATGTGAGAAATAATTTATTATGTGTGATTATCATCATAATCATAAAAAGAAAGTGCCAAGTGTTTCACATGCATTTTTCTCATTTAGTTCTCTCAACATTTTGCCTGTGAGGCAAATACTATGTTTATCTCCATTTCACAAGTAAGAAAAGAAAGGCTGAGAGAGGCTAAACGATTTGCCCAAAGTCAGAGAGGTGAGAGGTGGGAACAGCCATGAATCTCAAGAAGGCTTCTCTGGTTCTAGAGCCACATACTTAAGAGGAGACAAACAATTCAAAGACACAGGACTGGAGCATATTCATACTGGTTTCAAGAAAGCACTAGGACCAAAGAATGGAAGTTAGTGGGACAATTGGCTCATTATATTTTTTTTAAATATAATAATTATTTTAGGTGTCTCACACAGATTCCCTCCCTGCTTTTCCACCCCATTTCAAACCAAATTGACCATTTCCTTGAATGGGAGCCATTATACTAATTGCCAAGAATTTTTTGTTGTCTGTCCAAAAGAGCTCAGGGTTCACATTTTTAGGGTGGTGTGTTTCTATTGGCCACATTTCTATGTCTCTCTTTCTCTTCCTATTAACTACTGCACAGATCTGAGTAATGCAAGTATCAGAGATGTTTAGCTTTGACTTTACAAAATAGATGTGCTCCAAGCTGCCCTTGAAAGCCAGAAATTGCTCCTTCCCTCAGTGATACCTTGAAGCCAGGAGGGGAGATGAACAAGTCACCCTAGGTTTTGAAAAGAAGCAATCCATTTCCAAATTGCAATCTACTTGAAATAATCTCCCCAATTACATGGAAGTAATTTACTCTATATTTACTTTCTGCTTTGGACTATCAAATATCTCTTCCTCTCATCCCTGGGGGCAGCAGCTGGGATTAAAACTTCCACTACCCGCCTGGCTGGGGAGGTTTATTATTTAACCCTTCCCAGCCCACCTAGGAGCAGACAAGGTTTGCACCAGATGATGACTGGAGCCTCTCTCGCCCTAAAACTTACTACTGCTGTATTGACCTTATTCATCGTAGAGCTTACCTATTTGTAAAACTGTTTATGACTTTCAATACAAAGTCTTTCTCCAGCACTGAGGCGGACCTATGTAAAGCTACGAGTTGAAAAGTAAAACAATCAAGTAACAAGTCTACCCATGCAATGCCAAACGAGCCTGTGCTGTGGAATACAAGGTTTGGCAAAACTCAAGTGGCACTAAACCTAGAGGCCCCTCTCAGCTGGTCAAAGTCCCACTTTCCACCCTAATGATAGTGGCCGCTTAAGCTCAGAGAAAGGAATATTTTTATTGCTAATTCCCTGTCCTGGGTGTATCCCTCCAGACCCCTGGACATACTCCTGCTCAAGGGTCCCTTGGCCCCTCACACCTTAGAACCATGGCTGAGCATGACTTTCGGTCTTTAACAGCACACTTTCGTGTTTAAAGCTGTTTTAGGCTGACAGAAACATTGAGCAGAAAGTACAGAGTTCCCATAGAGCTCTTCCCTGCCCACCCCACTCCTGCAGTTTCCCCCACTACTACCACCTGGCATTGAGCTTGACTTTTTGGTAGAGCCGTGGGCGGTGCAGTTCTTAAGTTCCCTGACTTTATGATGACAAAGAACTGTGGTCAGGCTCATCCCTGTTCCAAATAGAACTCACTCATCCCGGAGGCCTCGGCAGCTGCGAGGAACAGCTACTCCGGGCCTGAGCTGAGCACTCGGCCACAGCACGGACCTGGCCCAGAGGCAGCCTCCCCACCAAGCAAACCAGACAAGGCGCAGGAGGGAGGAGTGGGCTCTTGGAAAGAGCCTGAGGACCTCGGGTTTCAACAGGGTATTTTGAAGAGATTGCTGGCGACGTTATCTTCTTTAATTACATTGGGATCATCCTTACACGGATAAACTATTTATTAAAAACAATTCAGCAGACGTCACAGTGCAGTTACGGGGCAAGCTGCCCCCACAAATCTCTCTGTCCAATTTCGCTTTTCCTGGATGCATCTCTCTCCAGTGCCTGGTTCTTTTTCTGCACTCTTTTAATTGCTAACGAATTAAACTTTCTGAGGAGATAAGAATAATGTTGTTGTGTTTGCACACAGACTGCATGACTAACAAGGATGATATAAATAAAACCATTCAGAGCTTTATCTGTGGGTGGACGAACAGTGCCTCTGTTCAAGTGCAGCCTGGGACGGCTCTCACACAAGATTAGGTTGTTACTGCGGAAGCCGAGGCTTGCACACTGTTAAAAGCCCCAGCTAATACGTTCACTTAAGACATTATGCCTAATTATGCTATTTGTCAGTAGGGGAACCTGTTCCCCAAACCGTAAGCCATTCTGAGGCACCGGTGTGAGTCTGAGCTCTGTAAACATGCCAAGTAGACTCTGTAGGGTTCTGAGCTAACTGTGCTCCATGGTTGTTAACGAAAATGGGCAAAACCTAGTCCTTGTGCATTCCGTCCCCCCAGGATGGTGTGTATTTCTTCTTGGTCCTGCAGCTATCACAACAAATAAATGTGAGGGGAACTGTTTGTGCTTTTATTTTTGGAAACTTGCTACAATATCTGCAAGCAGCATCTATGAAATACAGAGCGCTCTGTCCACCAAGTTGCTCGGGGTGCGGTGGGGAAGTTTTATGGGCTTGTTTCAAATCCAAAAAAGGACTGCCTTTGGGGATGTCATGGACAGCATGGTGACTGTAACTAACCATACTGTATTGTATGTTTAAAAGTTGCTAAGAGATTGAATCTTAAAAGTTTTATAACAAGAAGAGAATTTTTTTTTTTTTGGTAAGTATGATGACAGATGCTGACTCGACTTGTTGTGGTGATCATTTCACAATAGATTCAAATAAGGAACATGATGTTGTAAACCTGAAACTAATATGTGAGATGTCAATTATCCCTCAGTTAAAAAGAAAAGAAAAGGATTCCCTTAATGACCAGGAGAAATAACCGATGTCTGGAGTTCTGAGTCATGGTTTGGTCTTGGCTCATGATGTTGGGAGAGTTGAGCAGTGTGTGGTTAGTACTCCTTGTCTGTAAGAAGGCGCCGTGTGCTATGATAAGAACACTAAACATTGTTTTGGCTGTGTGTTGAGTGCACAGAATCCTTTGGTTATGTAAGAACATCCAGTGTGTGTGTGTGTGTGTGTGTGTGTGTGTGTGTGTGTGTGTGTGTCTTCCTCCCTTCCCCAATCTCCTCATTGATGCAGGGGAAGAAGGTCAAGTCAACCAGGGTAGAAATCTGATGCACTTGTAGCCCATCAAAATACCTTTGTCTGAAGTGCCCTTTCTATCTAAATTTTGGCTACATTACAAAATATTTCCTCAAGGTTCTAGTTACCATCTCCTAACCAAACCTATCTCGAACTTTTACACTTATCATTCATAGAACCCAAATTAGGAATTGTTTTATATGTGTTTCTTTGCCTTCTCAAGTACATTTCAACCTCTGATTTAAGGTCCTATAATTGTGTCTTAACACTCCTTTTGTATTCTTCACTGTGAGCAGTCGGGTAAATTGTAGGCATTCAGTTAAAAGGATGGATAGTTGATACCGAGATTTCTCTAACCATCTTTCCCCATTTCATAACATGAGTAACTCCACATCTACCCATAAGCAGGCATTTAACAATTGAAAGACAGTGTGAAATATAGGAAAGAGCAAGGATGTTAAAGTCAAACAGATTCAAGTTCAAGTCCCAATTCAACTACCCTGGCTGCTTGATCTTAGGATAGGTTAACTTTTCTGAACTTCAGGTTCCTAAAATACAAAATGAGAACCAATAATACAAACTTTATCTCTATGTAGAAGATGTTTACATGAGTCTGTTTTTGAAAAATGTCTGGCACAGAGCTTGGCATGTATTAAGGATCAAAACATGCTAGGTTCTGTCCTTCCCTCTATTCTAACTCCTCTCTCCTTCTTCACCACTTCATACCAGGCAAAATTTGGCCAAAACCATGAGAGACATTTAAAACTTCTTCACCTGTGTGCCTTTGGGTGCAGAAAGCACTATAAAGTTCTCCAGCACCCAACCTAAAACTTAGTGAGTGCCTACATTGTGTTTGTCACACATAGCTCATCCCAAGAGAAATGTTGGTTTATCTATTTTTCATTATTGTTATGAGGGCAAAAATGGGACCTTTGAATTCTATAGCTCTCAAAAACAAGCTACTCTACATTTGACTGCCCTTCATTCATTCAACTTGAATATGATGTCCAGGGAGAAATCAGTCCATTCTTCGACCCACAGAAAGGGTTAAACATTCCCACTACAAATGGTCTCAGTGTTCTAACTCCAAATGCCATGGAAACATGTCCTAGAGAAGCTGAAGGCCATTGCACTACACAATTACCTATTTACTGGAGACAGTATATTTAATAACTAATCAGCTAATCTAATACTACTGAAGGATATCAGACTGAAAGGTCAAATGTTTAAGATTAGGGAAAAAGAGGCCTTAAAAGTACATTTAAAAGAGCCTCACAGATCAACAAAGTCAGACTTATCTCCTCCCATGCTACCGTTGCTCCCAGTCCTTTAGGGGGCCTTGAAATGTGGCGATCTTTCAAACTTGGGTATTTATTATAGTTTCCACTCATAGGGGTTTTACTCCATGAGGTCTCTTAGTTTAAGATGATTATTTCACTTTGTGTAATGCATATTAGCTCTATGAAGATAAATGTCATACCAGGACCTTTTCCCTAGGGATTTTCTTGTGACCAGTTCTGTTAGCTTCCATTGCAGTTCACTCTTCTGGACCTCTTTCTCTGAGACCTAGGTGGCCATCATTCATAAAGATTCTCATGGTGCAAATTCATATTGTAAGTTTCTAAAAACCTCATATTGAAAACTCAGCCTTTACTTCTCGTTTTTGAAAGCCTGAATGGACGCTCTTCCCCATTTTTTTTAATAAAGGAAAAATCTTATCACGTTTCAAATTTTGTTGATGAAAGTTCTTTAAAGAATATCTGATATCTGATGATGCAAACATGGCCAGAAAAAAATTATTTTTATTTCAGACTTTTTAGTCCTTTTTCTTAATGTTTTCTTAAGTTGTTCTCACTTTATCTCCTGATGACTTCAAATCTTGGTACTTTGCTCACAATTTCTCGGAGCAGAGCATATTTGGAGAAAGAGCTAGATATCTCCTCCTGTTCCAAGAAAACCAAATCATGGAAATCCTGTAACTTTCAGGATAGATGGGTTGTGCTGAGGTAACAAGTTACCCCTGAAATGTCAGTGGATTATCAAGCCAAAGGTTTTGCTTCTGTACTTATTCATCATAGCTTAGTGAGATACTCTCTTCATATGCTTACTCAGAGACTCCAGTTGAAGGAGCTTACACTCTCTAGTTATGTCTCCACAGCAGAAAAAGAGGAGACAAGAAATATCTGATCTGCATCCTTCTATGTCTTGATCCAGAATGGACATCATCCTGCTTCAGTTTACAACCCATTAGCTAGAACTAGTCACAGTTCCCCTTAAGTGTCAGGAAATATGGTCTTCTCTATGTACAAAAAATAAGAGAAGAACCAGATATTAGTGAGAACCAGAAATGTCTAATACACACACACACTGCACCACTGTCTACATTAAGCTTTTACACCTCAAGAAGAGTGAAGCCAGCAGAAAAGACTGGGCACAAAGGAAATCTCTAAGCCCAATGGATGCAGAATGGTCAAAACAAAATTCAAATACTTACTGTGTGCTTTTGTCAAGATGAATGGGAAATTTTATATTCTTTTTATAATTCCTTGACTTTTAAAAATATTTTGTTGTAAGATATTTTGTCAAGTTTTTATATTTTAAGTTAAAAAAAAGAATTTCCAAGGAGAGAAAGATTGGCGCCCACTAATTTAAAAGTGTATAGTCAGTTACCACTTGCTTCATATCAAATTCACTAGCAAATCCAACTTCTTGAGTGGGAGTTTGAGCTCTTTAGTTTACGTATTTTCATCAGTTTCTTTGGCTTGTTTCTCTTTGTTCAAAAGACAGGTTAATACTCAAAATAGTACCTAGCACAGTGCCTGAAATATAGTGGATGCTTAGTATATGTAACAATGCTAAAGAATAACAAATGAATAAGTGTGAAATTACAAGCATCTATACCAAGAGTATCTATACTCATTTCTAAATGTATTTCAGTGCCACAACAATAAAATCCAAAATCAGTGTGTCTTATTAATTGCATATGATAAGTAATGTCAAAAGCAGTAGTGAATCCATTAAAAAATAATTAAGGAAAGGACAGGGGCTTTTTCTGTTTTTCTCTAATTCTCCTTCCCATTTGCACAATAGATTCTGATGATAGTTTTCATTTTTCAAGGAGGCGGTGTCACCCTGCCTTACACCAGGGCACCCAACTCTGCTATCCTCATTGCCTGTCTGAAGGGGAGAGGTCGCCAATCCTCCTTGGAACATGAGGTGCTGTTGAAAATAACAGTGAACGTAGAGCATCTCTTAATAGAAGAAAATGCTGACCAGAATTGTGCAATGCGAGTCCTCTGTGTTAGAGGACCCTGACATATAATGCATCCATTCTCTGCTACTTATATAACAGCAAAGTTGTGTCAAAAAAGAAGCCAGTATGAGGCTGAAAGCTCTCCATTGCAACTGGGCTTTTTCTTGTGCATAAAAGTAAATAATACCTAACATGTACTGTGTACTGCTTTGTGCCAGGCAATGTGCTAAGCACATTACATCTATTATGCTTCTCGAAAGTGGAGCCATATACCTGAGTTCTGCAAGATGGGAAGCAAGTATTAAAATATTTAGTTCTATTTTGTAATTTCATTATTCAATTTCCATTTGTGTATTTGATAATTTACATAAGATAGAGTACAATGGTATCTGAATAAAAAACAAATATATATTCATACACATATGTTGAGAGCACATCAATAGCAGTTTGCTCAGTTGTGTTTTTTTTTTAACTGATGAGATAGGATGATGATTATGATGATGATTATGATGATTCCTGTCTATTGATAAGGAAACTGAAGCTTCAAAAGATTAAAATGACTTGTCCAAACTGTCAAAGTTAGTAAATGGCAGAGTTGGGACCAAGGTCTAAATAGTCTGATGGAATCCTTAAAGGAATTTCTGGTGTTCAAAGACTGGTACTTGAAAACCAAGTTCATTTGTGCCTGCCGAAATGCCAACCTCTGGGGTAGAAGAAACTCCATACTTTGATCATCCTCCACAGTAAATTTAGGAGGAAAAGAAGAAGAAAAGAAACTGAGGCTACCAGAGCCAGACAGACACTAGGTAGTAAATGCAAAATAATTTAAAGAAAGTGAAAATCAAAAGGAAATGTCACAACGTTTGGTAGGACACCCTCTTCCTCACCCATCCCCATAGCATCTCTCTACAGAAATCAGGTTCCAGGCACAGGCAGTCCATTGTTTGAACATGCGGTAATGGACACATCCAGATTCCTAGCGCCAGGGAACTGAGAGGCAATCAACAGGAATTGAGATACTCAGAGCTCTGTCTTCTGCTGATTGAGTGCGGAGGGGTATGTATCCCCATGGGGTCCCTAAAAGCTACACCCACGGGAGAAACATTTTGTGTTGTTCAAAATATTTGGAGCTATGTCAATTTTTGTAGTGGTTATCTTCAAATTTCTTAACTAGTAATGAGTGATCCTCGTAAGTGTTAAACTGAAAAGCCCTAGACCCTCTATAGGACATTCATTATAGAAGCTTTGAAGCTTAGGAAGAAGTTTGCAGCTTGGGGGGTCGATTTTAAACCAACTCTATATTGTACACATTTTTTAAAGTGCATTGGAATTCTTTATAGGTAACCAAGTGTCTCAGGATATCTTTGAGGCTGAGATAAAGATTTAATATTTTTTTAAAAATCACTATCAAAACCCTTTGTGCAGCACTTGCATAAGTTCTCAAACAATGGGACTGTTTTCATGTAAATTTCTTTACAGGGCGATTCTTGCTTTTTGAAAGCAGCGTAACTGTAGCTGAGTTATATAAAGCAACATTTTATTGCCTCCTGGGGAAGATGCTTTGTACTAATGATCTGAAAACTGGTGTTTCATGCCTGGTATCAACTGATCTGTGGTTCAAAATGTGAGGAGAAAGAGGGGCCTTTATCTTTTCGTTAATTACTTCTGTCAAAGAAGGCAGGAGCCCTTCCCAGCACTTCCTGGGTCCCCAGAATCCAGAATCCACCTGGAAACCTCCATGAAGCAGTTGACCTCATCCCAAGAGTGGCCGTGGGAGAAAAAGGAAAGCAATCACTAATACACACCTGATTTCAGTGAGAAATTGCTCTGTGTTTCAACATCTGACTCTCTTCTCTCACTGGCCTTGTCACCTTGCTGGCTAAGAAAAGGGAGACCAGAAATCAACAGGCTATGTAGAAAGGTGAGGTTAGCTGGAACTACAGGAATAGAATTGACTGTCCATTGGGAACAAAGCTTTCCCTCCTCTGAGACTTCACTGCGAAAAAGAATCAACTCTGCCCATTTTGAGTTTTTCCCCCCAGATAGTTCTATCTGAAAATTATAGTGAATCAACTAATCAGCCTTTCTTCCCTCTGTCCCCATCTCTTTTCTTAAGTCTCAAGGATTCCTGTGTTCTCTCCTGAGTATACGAGGACAGTTCAACTTACTACAATAGAATTTTTCATGGTTGCTTTCTCAAACTCCATGTGAACGCCTCTATACAGTTGCAGAGAACAGGGTTCCCAGACAGGAAGGATTTGAGTTTCAAAGAGAAAAAAAACTCATAGCAGTTTACATTACCCACCGTCCTCGATGCACACTGCACAAAAATGTCAGTCCTGATGGCCAAGTTCAGGGTAGAACAGGCAGCTAATTTAATCATTGACCATGAAATACCAGTTATCTTCATCTTAGGCACAGTCCTAAGTCAGGGGTGGACTTTTGTGTCATTGAATATTGACCCTACCAGAAAAAATTCAAGGATTTTGCTGTTTAGCAAATATGACTAGAAATGAAATGTTTCTATTAAAAATACATATCTTTTATATGTTATTCAAGCACTGTGAGTTTTCTCCTCACTGCTTACAGAACTACCAGGGCCATCACCCCAGCACAGCCACACATCCCTCCATTCCACCTTTGCTTTTTACTTCTCTATGGCCAAATGAAGCCTTCTGTTTCTGGGGACTCCGTTTGGACATTCAGGAAGGTGGACGAGTACTCTAAGGGACTGGGCAGTGGGCAATAGCAAACTGGCAAGCGTAACATTCTGTTTTTGCGTATTTCTTTATGTTCCTGGTACCTGATGGATTACAACAAGGCCAAGATGTCTTCATTTTCTGTCACAGCGAGGCCTCAATGGCAGCGTGATGAGGCCCTGGACTTCCGCGGCCAGCCGGTCAGGATGCATCAACAGCTGCGGCAAGCAGGGCCAGGGAGGGAAATGGGAAGTGACTGAAGCCAAGGAGGCCCAGCCTGCAGCTCCGAGCGGGATTGCAGCGAGAGGCCGGCCCGAGGAAACTCCAGCAGCAAGGGAAAAACAGATTGACTCTCAGTGACTCATTTAGCTCCTGGATTGGACAGATCTCTCCCCTGCTGGCAATTTGGCTCTGCATCAATAGTTCAGATACCAGGCTGAATAGCTTAAAATAATTAGGGGGAGAAATATGCAAAACTGTTAGCCATCCAACTCTTTACTCCGTGCTGAAAGACACAGGACAAATGACATCTAGGTTATTAAATATGAAGTCACTGGATTTGCTGCCCATTTGGTCCAAAAGCAGAAAACTGGATAAAACTCAAATTTCTATAATTCAGTGTAGATGGCCTGTTTGTCCTTGAGGCAGTCCATGAATTTTGGCCAAGCAAGCACTGTGACATGTGGAAATAACATGGGGGGAAATGGGGATGGACAATATTTGATTTTGCCCCCACTCAGCTTCCACGCCCAGTGCGGGGGGGGGGGGTGGGGGGGGGCGATGAAAATGTCAATAAAGAGTGTGAATGTGGAGAGAAATGGAATCTGAGCCCAGAGTTTAGAAGGTGGCAGTTTGAACTTTATATACGTTAGGCCGAAAGGAGGCTGGATTTCCTGTACTTTATATCCAGTGGACAAAAACAGAAGCAACAGGCTCATTTGGTATCAGTAAAGGTCAGTTAAAATTATAGAGACATCCTTTGGAGCAAATCCCCAGTCTTGTATTTGCATATTTATGAACTAGAGATTATGACAGGCCATTCCATTTATTAGAGCAGAGCTGCTATAGTTAATAGTCTGTCAGCATTTCCATTATAAACCCCGTTTTTCAGTGTTTTAATATCTCAGCTGTTAGAAATCACATCAGGCTGAAAAGTGGTCTGCAGCCTCTCCAGGCCACAGTGGGGTGAGCTGCTGCTTGTGGTGGTGCAGGAGCTTTGAACCCAGCAAGGGCACTAAAATCAAGCCAGTGATGTTTACATTGGACATTAACAGTAAATATAAAATCAAGGATTTGGGAGAGAGATGTTGAATTCTTCTCCTCTGCCACTACTTCAAGTCATCTTTCCCCTGTCTTGGCTTCCTTGGCAGTCAGTATCAAAGATTTCATTCTCAATTGAGGATTTTCAGGCAAAAATTCAAAGTTTTAACTAGAGCCTGGCCAGCATGGCTCAGTGGTTGAGTGTGGACCTATGAACCAAGAGGTCACGGTTTGATTCCCAGTCAGGGTATATGCCTAGGTTGTGGACTCAATTCCTAGTAGAAGGTGTGCAGGAGGCAGCCGATCAATGATTCTCTCTCATCATTGATGTTTCTGTCTCTCTCTCTCCTTTTCAATCCTCTCTGAAATCAATAAAAATATATACTAGCATATATTTTTATATATATATAAAAGTTTTAACTTGGCAAAGTAGTCTCACCTCCTCTTTACTAAAATGGAAGGAAATAAAGGTGCACCAAAATAAAGCAGTGATGCTGGAGGCATTTGTTCATTCATTCATAAGCAATGGGTGCACACAATTGTGGAGGCTGGTGAGCCCAAGTTCTATGAGGGTCGGCAGGCTAGAGACTCATGGAGGAATTGATATTGCAGCTCAAGTTTGAAGGCAGTCCGCTGGTAGGAGTTCCTCTTTCTCCAGGGGAGGTCAGTCTTTTTCTCTAGGCTTTCAACTGACTGGATGAGGCCCACCTACTTTATGAAACATAACATTAATCATCACAGGGGGTAATCTGCTTTACTCAAATTCTACTGATATAAGAGTTAACCTCATTTTAAAAATACCTTTGCAGCAACATCCAGATGTGTCTGACCCAATTTCTGGATACCATGGACTAACCAAGTTACCAAATAAAATTTACTGTAATTGGCCAGGTAGCTCAGTTGGTTGGAGCATCATCCTGATATGCCAATTTGCAGGTTCGATCCCCAGGCAGGGTACATAGAAGAATCAACTAATAGATACATAATAAATGGAACAACCAATCAATCTCTCTCTCTCAAATCAACAAAAATAAATTTTAAAAATTTTTAATTAACCATAACAGACATGAACAACATTACATTTGAAACATCTCTTATTTGTCAAGTCTGGGTTTGACCCTGGCAATACAACATTAATAACATAGTCCTTGTCCTCAAGAATCATATAGTCAAAAATATTTTTTTTTAAAGAATCATATGCTCAACCATTTCCCTGCAACCAAGGTTTCACAACAAAATTACAAGGCCCAACAGTCAATAGCTGGTTCCATCCTTTGCTTTCTCTTGTCAATGATTCAGGATACCCTCCCGCAGAGGCACAGGGGTGATGCTTTCAGCTGCATTCGCAAGAGAAGGCACTGGTGTTAGAGACTCCTTATCACGCAGGAAGGCAGCCTGCTATTCCCAACCCAAATTCTTGTCAATTTGACCTGACCAGAAACTGCCAAGTGATATTCAAAGCTCCCTTGAAAATTGAGGAGATGCTCGAATAACAGGAAAGGAAAAGCAGGTTGCATCCTCATGAATAAGTCATTCAATCAAAAAATGAGTGTTGAATATGGTTATATGGCTGCCTGATACATTTCAGGAGGAACCCCACAAATGTACCCTCCACTGGACAAGCTCCACTACTTGGCAGAGTGTGCAGGATCCTCCCCCCATGGAACTACACACCAGACCCCAAATCCTCCACCAGGAAACTGTCATCAGGACAGTCTGGCCCCAGGCAATTCCCATTTGTATAACCAGCTCTCCTTGCTAGCTCTGATTTTGAGATCTGCCTTGTGTAATAACTAAGCAATTCTCCTTGCCCTCTCCCCTATGTTTCTTCTTGGAGTCAGTGACCTTTTTATTTTATTTTTTTAGTCTCTTAAAGTGTGTCATATTCCTGGACACACAGAGTAGCATTTACAGTCATGAAGCAGAGAATGTCACCACTGTATCACTCAATTTTACTTTATGGAAAAAACTTTAAAAAATAAATCTAAATGCATGAAAAACAAGTTGCTGCTGTTGCTTGTCAGCTGAAGAAAATTTAAAAAAGGCTATTGGATAAGAAGGCCAAAATGCAAAATGTGCCCGCTGAATCTCCTGAGAGTGTAGCCCAATGTCCTATCAAAGAGATGAGGCATCTGAGGTACCGTGGTCCTCGGTGCCCATGCAGTTGGCTCTGCTTTGCTTCCACCCTTCACATTCCCCATGAAGTGAACAGGACTTACGTAATTGCTTTCAGCAGCATCTTTGAAGGAGAACAATTACGTAATAAGACATACAGCAGGATGTGTGTGATTGTGTAATAACAGCATGTCTCACCGTGCCAGGCTGATGGCCAAGAACCACCTAGTCATGCTGTTATATTACAAGAACATATGCCCTCCAGGCATGTTGGAATTATTTTGAGGATTTCCAAAGGAAGTTTACTGATCAAAAGAGAACCTCAACTTAGAAAACAACACATCAGCCCTGGCCAGGTAGCTCAGTTGGTTAGAGCGTCGTCCCGTTATGCCAAGGCTGCAGGTTCTATCCCTGGGGTCAGGACACATGCAGGAATCAACGAATAAGTGCGTAAATAAGTGAAACAACAAATAGATGTCTCTCTCACTCTCTTTCTACTCCCCTTCCTTTCTCTCTTTAAAAATCAATAAATAAAAAATGTTTTAAAGGAAAATAACAAACTACATAATTTTTGAAGTCTGATAGTGCTCTGGCCAGTGTGGTTGGAATGTCATCCCGCTCACTGAAGGGTGGGGTTTGATTCCTTGTCAGGGCACATACCCAGGTTGAGGGTTCAATCCCTGGTCGGGGCACCTGTGAAAGGCAACCGATGGATGTTTCTCTTTCACATAGATGTTTCTTTCTCTCCCTCTCCCTTCTTCTCTCTCTAAAATCAATAAAATAAACATATCCTCTGGTGAGGATTATTAAAAAGTCTGATCATGATCCCAAAAGGTAACTAAAAAAATTACACTTAAACTAACAAAATCTATAGCATGAAATTAAAATATTATGTTATGATTCCCTCATGTCAGCACAGGATATAAGATGACAGAATGCCACTAAAAAGTAAAAATAAAAATCAGAAGCTGGACTTTGGATGGCATGTTATTCTCTTCATACTTGGCCAGCTTTCTGCCTAGAGTGAAGCCATTTCTCAACCAAGCAAGTTTCAGCCCTTTATGGCCTCCCCTTGCCCAGCAAAGACACTCCAATGGCTTTGTAGACTTTCCACCCTTTGAATTTCTTTCCTAATGCTCTGATAGCCATCAAACCAGAAGATAATCTCAGAAATGTGAGAGGCTGAGACTTTATTTTGCAGCTGAACCTCCTCAGGGCTGCCCTCCTTCAGGTGAAAGTATGTGCTGAGATAAAGTTCCCAACCACACCTTATTTTTACAGTGAATACATATATATAAAGTCCCAGTATCTTATCTTTCTGTACATGCAAGCTAATTACATTTCCATCTCTCCTGTTCTTTTAACTCATTTAGTAGGAACAAAACCAATGAAAACCAGTATAAGACAAGGGGAGGGATAGGAGGACATTTATAAGATTAGTTTGTCATTTCTTAGATGAGATTGTATCTATTTTATAATTAAGAGTTCTCATATCAAGGCAAATACAGAGGCAAATGATTGATACATTCCAAATCTACAACTGATGTTCTGTTTTTCTATTGTACTATTAGAACCTTAAGATATAGAAGTTTTGATTGTTACTGTTATGGACTAAATTGTTGCCCCCAAAATTTATATGTTGAAGTCCTAACCCCTCCTACCTCAGAGTGTAACTATATTTGGAAAGAATTGCCTCTTAATTACTTAAAGAGGTAATTAAGTTAAATGTAGCTATTAGGATAAGCTCTAATCCAGTGTAACTAGTGTCTTTATAAGAAGAGAAAATTTGGACACAAGGAAAAACACCAGTCAGAAGGACAGCCACAGGAGGACACAGGGAGAAGGCAGTCCTGCCAAGTCAAAGACAGAGGCCTCAGAGAAACCAAACCTGCCAGCATCTTGATCTTGGACATTTTGCCTTTAGAATTGTAAGAAAATAAATGTCTGCTGTGTAAGCCACCCACTCTACGGTATTTGGTTATGGCAGCCTTAGTAAATTAATACAGTTACTAATTTATTAATTTAACGAACAGTTTTTGAACAATTCTAAGAGTAAGTAATAAAGATAGAATAGTGAGAAAAAACAAGGTTTATGGTATATTAGGGCTTACTACCTACCAAAAAAGTAATTTTAACCAGGCATGCACAGGAAATGTACAAAATATAGGGGTGAGTTTGAATCTATTATGTGTGTGATATCCCTAAAATGCCATTTGTAAGTTGATTTTTAATATTCCCAGTATAAGTTGAATATTTCAGGCACTTTAGTCATCAAAAGTATTCAATAATTCACAAATGTCCTGCAAATAGTGACTCCAGTTTTGCATGTAAATTCAATTTACATTCCCACTAAGTTAAATTTGACTACAGGACTATTGGCACCTCCAGGTAAGGTGTTGGAACGGGCTTGCACCACTCTCAAAAGCAATCATGCACATTTCTCCTTAACTCCATTACCAGTAATACCATGTGCTTATGTTAAAATGGGCCATGGTGGCTGGTTTACACCACAAAAACTGTGGAAGGCTGAACATTAAACTGTCCTTCACTCTCCAGCCTACTGTAAAGTATTAGCCAGCATGCCACTGGTCAGGGTGAGCTACTGTCCACAGAGTGGCCAAAGACTTTTAGAAAGTGAATCCGTGACTGAGAACATGTGATAGGGGTAAAGAGGGACATAAATATAGAGGAGTAAAAAATGATAATGTGAAAGATTCCGACATATCAAACTAGAAGAGTGACTCTTAAACTTTTTGGCCTGCACCCAAATCACCAGGAGGCATAGGTTGGGGCTAGGGACTCACATCCCCAACAAGTTCCCAGACAATGCTGATGCTGCTGCATGTTGCAAGCCACTGCACTGCATGGCTAGGGTGGCTGTGCCTCCTACCACTGGCCTGGCTCCTATGCTTGCCACCTGGTTGAGAAGAAGGTAGAGTCACCTGACAGGTGGAGCTAGCTCCATTGGATTGGCAGCTCTTGATAAAGGAAATGAATGGCTGTGTGTAAACAACATTTAAATGAAAGCCCAGTGAGATGCCCTCTGGGGACCTACAGGCTGCTCAAAGCCAGGAGGCAGCACTGCCCAACATTGCCCTCCTACGCCCCCACCCCACCCCAGCCCCCAGTAGAAATAATATTAGAAATAATATGTGCTGAGCACCTTCATCTAGTCCTGGGTGTATAGTTAATAAGCCCAGGTAGAATGTGGTTTGACCAAAACAGTTTGAGTGAACACTTGTGGGAAGATACAATCTTAGAACCACAGTGAGTTATTTGTCTGGGAGGCAGGACCTCATTCACACTAGGTGTTGCTGTTCATATTGGGATTGCCCCAAGGCAAACCATATCCCCAGAAACAGAAAATTACAATCCACAAAGAGAGGGACAAAGCTAAATTATACCACTGGTCAGGTAGTGCATAATGATTTGGTCTTGCAAGATAAGAATGACAGAAGAATTCTGCTGTGTACACATTTCTCACTGTGAGCCTGATGTTGAAAATCTGAAAGTTGGTTGCAAATACATTGACTTTTTTTTTTTCAAATTACATTCTCAAGGAACAAACAGATTAAAACTGAATACAGGTTGAAGTTGGCTCTTTTCTAAATATGCAGCTGGTGATAACACTGTCAGAAATGAAAAATTGTAGATAATTAATAAGAAGTTGTTCAAAGAAACGGTTCTTGCCAAACAAAACATCAATGAGATTGAAAATAATTTTCATTGACAAAGCATGTGCCTCTTGGGCATTCCAGAGGAATGTGATGGGAATAAACTTGATTGAACCCTTAAAGGAGTTTCTACTTGTTGGGTCAGATCTTCCTGCTAAATCCCTCACTGTTAAAATGCTGTTTTGCTTTTCCTAACTGTTCTGGGCACACCCTTTTCATAAACTATGTGAATCTGAGCATCACGTTATGAAAAAGTTCCTGGATTGCTCAAGAAATAGTTTGGGCTATAATTTTTAAGAGCCTTCTGCTCACCCAGGTCCTCTGTGAGAAGTTTATCCAAAAGAAATTAACCTCAAAGGGAACTTTGGAACCACTACAAACATGGAAGCCATGTGTACGCCATGCTGTCAGCATTTCCTGGAGAAGCTGTGTGTGGCCTTCACTGTTCTTGGATGACAATCTGGAAATGATGAGGAATTCTTTTATGTATTTTATTGTAGTAAAAGTCTAATAAAAGTTAAGTATTACAAATGTTAATAATACATTAATTATAAATTAAAACAATAATATGATATTATTTTTCCAACCACACGTTGGCAAAAAATTTTTCAATAAGAACTTAGTGTTTGGTAAGCAAATGTGGAAATGAGTAAACTATAAAATTTAGTTGGTATAAGCATAAATAGATACTGTCTTTTTGGAGGACAAGTTGAGAGTGTTTGTCAAAATTTCAAAGAGTATACCTCTCCTATGAGGCAGCAAGGAGTAGGAGTTAAGCCCAGACTCTGAAGTCAGAGAGCCTGGTTTCCAATCCTGACTCTACCAAATAGAGCTATGAGACCTTAACCAAGATACTTAACCTCTCTGAGCCTAAGCTTACCACATGCAAAATTGAGATAGTAATACTATCTATTCTATTATGGGAATGAAAGTTGATTTTATAAAGTATTCACAATGGTACCTGGCACATAGAAGTACCGTGTAATCCAAAACCCCAATTCTAGAAAAATAGTCTACAAAAATTCTAGCCAAGTATCTAAGTTTAAAGCAACACTGCTTCTCACAGCATAAAAATGGAAACTAACTCTAGATGTCCATTACTAAGAAAAATGTAAATGAATCATGGTATATCTGTGGTTTTGAATAGTTTACAGCCTTTAAAGAATAAAATAGAGCTTCATGTACACCAAGTATAATATGTTGCCTAGTACAAAAACAAATTGTAAACAGTATGTTCAGTATAATCCCATTATTGTAAAAACAAACTCTGCATGTGTGTGTGTGTGTGTGTGTGTGTAAGAAAATACATAACATACTAACAGTGTTTACCTCCGAAGAGTAAGATTCGAACAGGG
Organism: Corynorhinus townsendii; assembly: GCA_026230045.1. NCBI lineage: Eukaryota > Metazoa > Chordata > Mammalia > Chiroptera > Vespertilionidae > Corynorhinus > Corynorhinus townsendii. The sequence goes on from JAPDVU010000002.1 coordinate 155,946,416, forward strand.
AAGAGAAAACATTTAAATCTTACTTTATATACTTCTCTATTGTTTGAACTTTTAAAAATTAATTTGAATTATTTTTACAATTAAAATGGATTTTAAATCATTAATTAGTCTGAGCCTAGTTTAGATTTAAATAATTCTTTAGTTTAGATTTAAATAATTCTTTTTTTTTTAAGATTCAGAATCATAGCCATGGGTGGATGCTGCTGTTATCATTGATATAGATGACTGAACAGGAAATGAGATTGTATGAATAGTCTATTTAATTAAATGTTTTGGCCACTTAGATCTATGTGAGCATAAAATGTGGAAACACTTATGAAATAAGTTTTCATTGTACAGTAAATAGAGGGTAATAAGATTTGGTCAATCTGTCAGAGACTTAAGCCTACCCAATCCTAAAGAAAAACAGGCCTGAAATATTTCAAATGTGAGGTTATATTAAAAATCACAGTTTCAAACTGTGATTCAAAACAAATCAATTATTTTAGTGTATTGCCTTAGGGAAAGTACATTTTAATACTTGAAGGAACACCAAAAAAAAGGTTAGCATTCTCAGCAACCAATAACTATCTAATACTAATACTTTCACTTGCCAAAGTATCTTTAAAAGTCCTGCCTGACTGAAGTATTTCTGTAATCAGAGTATCTCCATGTTAGCAGGTGGGATGGGGAATGCCAGAGTGAAAGAGGCCTTAGAGATTATCTAGGTCAGCATTTCACAGAGGGAGACCCTGAGTCCTAGAATGGTCATAGGACTTTCTCAGAACAAACCAAATTACAGGTCCATCAATCACATGTATGGTGTACCTGCTAATACAGTACTTTCCTCACACTTTTTGTTTTGTAATGTAATGGCTAAAACATGCACATCTATACTAATAATATGAATATGCAAATTGTCCGAGATGCCATTACAGTAACAGTAACGACTGAAGAGCAGGCTATGTGGGGCGACCAGGCCAGCAGGGGTGGGCAGTTGGGGGCAATCAGGTCAGCAGGCAGAGGCAGTTAGGGGTGATCAGGCTGGCAGGAGGGGCAGTGAGGGGCGATCAGCCAGGCAGGCAGGTGATCAGTTAGGAGCCAGTGGTCCCAGATTGTGAGAGAGATGTCCCGGATTGGAAAGGGTGCAGGCTGGGCTGAAGGGACCACCCCCACCCCCGTGCATGAATTTTGTGCACCAGGCCTCTAGTGTAAAATAAAGTAATATAATAAATGTAATGAGCACAGAAGTACCCAGTGAAAAAGTGAAAAGTTTTCTTCTTATTCCTGTACTCTGAACCCCAGTTTTTCTCTTCAGATATAATGCTGTTAGCAATTCCAAGTAGAGCCTTTTAGAGACACTTTATAAATTTCTAAGCAAATGTGTGTGTGTGTGTGTGTGTGTGTGTGTGTGTGTAGCATACTATATACACTTGATTCTTGCTTCTTTGTTTTCACATATACATGTCATACAAGTTATTCCATAGCAATACATACAAATCTTTTCCCATTCTTTTTAATGGCTACATAGTATTCCATTGTATGATACGTTATAATTTAATCAAACACCTGTTGACCTTTAGATTATTTCCAGTTTTTTTATTACAAGCATGCTTCTATCAATGAATATCCACATATACATATCTTTGAGCACTTAGGCAAATATATACAGAGTATACATCAGAAAAATACTTAGATGTGGAATTATTTAACCAAAGGATATGTACATATTTAATTTTGATAAGCATTAAATTTTTCTTCAAAGACATATATTAATTTACACTATCACTGAGAAAGTATGAAAGCCTAGCATTTGCTGTAAATCACCCAGAATAGTCCTTATGTATAGGAAGGTTTTGTGTGAGTTTTTCCTTTGGCTAATAAATGAAAAGTTCTTTGAAGACAGAAACCATAGCTGATACAACTTGATTCCAATGCCTATGAACATTCATATAGCTGTTATTCAGCAAATATTGAATGACCAGAGCCATACAAAAGTCTATAATTAAAAAATAGAATTCTACTTCCTATAATAGTAGACCAGTTATTTCACATTAACTGTTCTGTGGAGAAAAGGTAAAACAAAATTGGGGGAACTATTTTTTAAAACCCACACACACCTTACAAAATCACCAAAGATTAACCCCAAAATGAGAAATTTCCCAGGAAAAATCCAAGAGAAAATCAAAGTCCTGTATTCAAATTTGTTTTCCCCTAAGGCCATTTCCCTATTAAAAGGAAGTAACCTTGAAACTGCATTTGCTTTTGAAGTTCTTTAAGAGGGCAGAGAAAACAAGATTCAAAGCTCAAGGTCCACCGAAGTTTAAGACTCAAATATACAACCTACAACTCTTATGGCTCTTACTATACCAAAAGTTATCAAAAACATTGCATAGCACACAATAAAAGGCACACGAATACAAGACACCATGAGCAAGAACCAGTCAAAATATCAAGATGATAGAATCAGACCCACAAAGACTTCATATATTGGAATTATCTTACATAGACTATAAAACAGCTACACTCACCAAGTCAAAGAACAAAGAAAAGCCAAGCCTGAAATTTCAGGAAGAAACTGGGACAGAGGAAGAAGTAAGATACTTTTGAAAAGGAAAATATAATAATGAATTAAGAATATATTGAATGAGTTTAATTGTAGTTTAGACATAGATAAGAGAGAATTATTAAACAGGAAAATAGGCCAGAATAAACTGTCTACAATATAGCACAAAGAGACAAAAAAAATAGAAAATATAGAAATGAGGATATATTGAAAAGGCATGGCATCTGTTTAGTTGTAGGTTTAGAAATAAAAGCAAGAGTGAGAAATGGGGCAAAAACAATATTGAAAATGTTATGGCTGAATGACAGAATTTTCCAGGACAGATTAACAAAATTTGAACCCCAAGCAGGGTAAAGAAAAAAGAAAGATATATTAAGACATCATTGTGAAATTACAGAAAACTAAAGAAAAGGGGAGAAACATTTACAGCAGCTAAAGGAAAATAAAACAGATTTACCTTCAAAGACTATGGTTAAATTTCTCAAAGACAAAAATAAAGTTCAGAGAAAAATGGAAGTATGTTTTCAATGTTTTTATACAAAATAAAAACTACCATACAATTTTATCCCCAGAAAAATATCCTTCAAGCATGAAAGTAAAATATAGAAGTTTTCAGATGAACACAGAGAAAATCACAACTAGCAGACTAAACTAAAGGATCAGAGATGTAGGAAGGATTAAAGAACTAAAAAAGTGGTAAATATGTGGGTAAACAAACATTGACTTTAAAAGCTGTGTCTTACAAATTTTTTAAAATCTAGAGAACTAGATTTAACTATATATTGACAACTATGTATTGTCAACTGTAAGTGGATGAAAAGGGGGTATTTAGTTATTTTGAGTATTTATTCCAGAAGGACAGTAAAAGTGTGGATTAACATTAGACTTTGCTAACTGAAGGGTGAATGTTGTAATTTGTAAGGTAGTCACTAAGAGAATGGGGAAAAGCATATGATTTCCAAACCAAGGGAGAGGAAAAATAGATGGTAAAGAAAATATCAACCCAAAAGAAGTCAAGAGGAGTGGGAAAAAGAGACATAGATCTGATGGATCAAATAAAAAGCACAAAATAAGATGGAACATTTTAACTTACATACATCAGTATGGATGTCCTACACTCCAGTAAAATACAAAAACTGTCAGGCTGGTTAATTTCAATTAAATTTCATTATATTTAAAATATAATTACACTTCATATCAAAATAAATAATTAAAATAAAATATAAATATATATTATATATAAAATATAATACAGAAAAAAATGAAACTGAAAGATTGGAAAGAATAAACCACGCAAAGAGTCACCAAAAGAAAAAGATATAACTATATTATGCTATTAGACAAAATTGATTTTAAATAATTACTTGTCCACTGAAGTTGTATGTTGAGGGGAAAAAAATACAAATATAAATAAGGTTCCCTGACCACAGTGATTTTAATAAGTGAGATAAGTCCTGGGAGAGGTATGTATAAAATGCTGTGTTGGCACAGAAATAGGGATGATAGTGTATACTTGAGCCTTATAGTTAAAAGTGTCTCCTAGAGGAACTTTTATCAGAATTTTGATATATTCATTCATCAAGTAGCTCTGAGTGAGGGGAAGGCATTGCACACAAAGGAAACAATAGGCACGAAGTAGGTGTTTGTAAATATTGGTAGAAAGCATTGTTTGATTTAGGGACAGTGATGACCAAGAAGTGCAGGGCCTTACTCATCTGGCAGCTACAGTGGATGCTACGATGGCCTGCCCAGACCCTTCCACCCTTCTCCTGAAGGCACTCACTCTCCCACCAGTGAGAAGTGCTACATGTTTGGCTCCCAGCTGGGTCCCTCGGTAAGAATCGCCCTCTCCTAGGACTCCAACCCCTCCTCTGGGGGCAGCCCTTGGCCTTAATTCATGACAGTTCTGAAAGGCGCCCTCTGGGATCTCCTGAGGATATTGTTGCAGTTCCATCACAATCCATCTTTCCTGACTAACCAACCCTCTGTCCCTCACCCTCTCACAAGTGTTGCTGAGAGCACTGCCCAATAAATCTCCTACATAGCCATCTCCACATTGGAGTTGCTTCTCAGGAAGCCTGACATAAGATAGTAGCTAAAGTGGGAAAAGTTCAAGAATCCTGAGTCCTGGGCCAGTATTTTACCACCACACTCAGCTGATGGCAGGTAGAATTTATTGTCAAATCTCTGGGACCAAAGACCAAAGTGATTGTCCTAGTAATGTTCAGTTGTTTGTTCTCATTCTTTCTCAAACTAAAGTGCCACTTCTGCTAAGAACCAGTTCCACTTACACTGTTCTGCAAGCAGTGACAAATAGTAGAATTAGAAAGAAAAATCTGCTCATTGACTATCTACAATCTGCAAGATCCCCTTTTCCACAAGATCTGTGCTTCAGGTGGTTAAATAACCAGTTTTATATATATATATATATATATATATATATATATATATATATATACACATACATACACACACTGTTATTAGATAGAATATCTATATATATATATCTTTTATTAGATAGAATATATATATAATTCTAATAAAAGAGTGATATGCAAATTAACCATCACTCTGCTGTACCCACAAGCCACGCCCACACGCCATACCCACAAGCCAATCAGGAGCGAGTATGCACATTAACCCAACCAAGATGGCTGTGGCCACAGAGAGAGCAGGAGGGACACTAGGGTTTCCCTGGTGATGGAGGAAGCCAAGCTTTCCACACACCCTGACGGGCCCAGGCCTCCTCCGCTTAAGGCTACAAAGTTTCAATTGTAGAAGATAAATAAATCCCAGATACCAGGGCCTCCGCTTGGGTCGCTGGGGGACGTGGCCAGCCTGCAAACCACCACAGGCCCCTCGCCCAGGCCACCCCATGCCCCAAGGGAACCCCCACCCTGATCCGGGACACCCTTCAAGGCAAACCAGCTGGCCCCCACCCATGCACCAGGCTTCTATCCTATCTAATAAGAGAGTAATATGCAGATTGACCATCACTCCAGCACATAAGATGGCTGCCCCCATGTGGTTAAAGATCCTGCCCCCATGTGGACACAAGATGGCTGCAACAAGATGGCCAGCAGGGGAGGGCAGTAGGGAGGGACCAGGCCTGCAAGGGAGGGCAGTTGTGGGCAATCAGGCCAGCAGGGAAGGGCAGTTGGAGTCAATCAAGCCTGTAGAGGAAGGCAGTTAGGGTGACCAGGCCAGCAGAGGAGGGAAGTTGGGGGCAATCAGACTGGCAGGGGAGCAGTTAGACATCTATCAGGCTGGCAGGGAGTGGTTAGGGGGTGATCAGGCTGGCAGGCAGAAGCAGTTAGGGCAATCAGGAAGGTAGGCAGGCGAGCGGTTGGGAGCCAGCAGTCCTGGATTGTAAGAGGGATGACCGACTGCCCTCGAGGGGTCCCAGATTGTAGAAGGTGCAGGCTGGGCTGAGGGACACCCCCCCCCCATGAACGAATTTTGTGCACTGGGCCTCTAGAGTGTGTGTGTGTGTGTGTGTGTGTGTGTGTGTGTGTGTATCCTAATAATAGACAAACATGTAATTGGCCATACCTCTGCTACACCACCAGCCAATCAGGAGTGATATGCAAATGCAAATTAACCCAACAAAGATAGTGGTTAATTTGCATACACAAGCGCTGAGTGACGGGGGCAGGATGCTTGTGTCGCCACCATGGCAACGTAGGCTTTTTGCTCTACCCCAGGTCTCTCAGGGCCTCTAGGCAGCCTGGGAAGGTGGGGCCAGAGTGGAAAGAGGCTTGGCTGGAGTGGTAAGGTGGTGCCAGCTGCCAGGGAAAGGAAAGCCCATTCTATCATGAATCTTCATGCATCGGGCTTCTCTAGTGTGTGTATATGTGTGTATGTGTGTGTGTGTGTGTGTGTGTGTGTGTGTGTGTGTGTGTGTGTATTAGGAGTTTTATTTAGTAATTATAGCCTACTGAAAACAGTGTGTCAAAACCTTGTTTGGTACGAATTAATGGGCTATGCATATATGTTCATTAGCTAATCCCTTCATCTTTTTTAGCCAATCACCTCACCCTCCTCCCAAGTCTATTCCACGTATCCATGCTTCTTGTTCCATTTCGTTCATCACCGAGCCAATATTTGGATTTAAGATCAGATGTAGCTGTCTCCACAAAATGACGTAAACCAAACAGTAGAGAATGTAAAGGGGGAGAAATTAAGACTGCTGCCTAATATTGATTAGGCCTTGCTCAAGCTGGTTTACCCTCTTAGTTGTCTGGGTAAGGAAGTGTTCTTTCAGCTCACCCTGCCCTCAGCTCTACAACTGAACCACATTTAAATCTTTCCATTAGCCTTCGCTTTTCTGTCTTGGTAATGGCAAGTTCCATGTGGCTTATATTACTGCAACCTTCTATCTAACAATCCTTATTGAAAATTGGTTCTACCATGGATTTGACAAGTCTTTTAACAGTTTAAAGAATATATGGAATACTTTCAACAATAAAGATTTTTTTTAAATGTCACCTCTGGATACCAAGATATTGATAAAATTAATTCCTTTAACATCCACAACTTTCCATGTCTCACTGGAAGGAGGCAGGTTGGGAGGTCAGCCCCCACCCACTTGTTGAGTATGGGTAGGCTTGGCAAATGAAAACCAGAGGCATCTCGAGGAGCCTTCTGTTTGGCTCTGGGGCAGTGCCTGGGCACTCTGCCAGAGCAGCTGGGCACTCTGGTTAGGCACTTTAATGCAAATGCCCAGCTGGGTCCAGTTCATTCTGTATTTGTCCTCGGGGTATTTGTTCTCTGTACCATGGGAACACACGGGGACCATCCTCCTCCTGCAATACACACGGAATGCTGACAACATGCCAGCCAGGTAAAGAGCCATGTCCTTGCAGTTAGAGAGCCCTGAATCCTGGCTCTAAGACTCCTTTCTGTGGGCAAGCAATGTTAACTGACAAGCCTCAGTAAACTCATGTATACAACAGGGATAATACCCACTTTATTGGTAGGAAGCTAATAAGTAGCTCAGTAAACTATAGTTGCTATGATAGCCAAAGAATACTTCTTTCCTGCAGATACTGACGGAGATAACATTTTGGAAATTATCTTCATTTTGTTCTTTTTACTCCAAAGCTTGTCTGTCCGATCACAGTGCTTGGTTGGCAGTACCCTAATGTGGGATTGATAGCAATATTTATTCTGAAATGTAAAGAGTTGGTCTTGTGCTCAAGCAGAAGATAGATGACAGAGGTTCTTTTCAGTCTATTTGCCTTTTGTCCTTAACTGACCAGATCTCTACTGATGAAGTTCACAGACCCAGACAACACAGATGTTTTTAAAAGCCTATCCTCTTGAGAAAAATAAAATAGGGATTGTAAGAAATGTTAACATAATTCTGGTCCTAAGAGAATTTTCCTGAGTTATCCAATTATGTGCCTGAATTCCCTATGGAGATTTGACAGGGAAAGTCCGAGCCTTGGTGGTGCTGAGCATGGGAACTTCCCCCGACCTTCTGCTCTGAAAAGGGGAGTGAGGCAGGGCCTCCATGAAAACCCCTCCAAAAACTTTCAATGAGAAACAGATTGTGACTCCAGAACAATCACAATTGCTGAGTTTGATGAGTTAAATGTGCATCTCAATAATAACGCTAATAATAACGCTAATGATCACAAGCAGCACCTTTGTTGTATCTCATTTATTTTTACCCCAAATTATGGAGGCTTAAAAAAATTTACTGACTGCTTGAGTTTTCTGACTAATTGGGGTAACTCTATGCTATAGCCATTAGGAGATTTAAATATAGTTCTTCTTGAGCAATAGTCTTTATTGGATCCCCTGTTATCTTTTAAATATCTTGGTGTGCAAGTGGATAAAATTAGAAAGAATTTGTTTGCTCTAAATTACCAACCTCTGCTTGATAAAACTCTTAGCTATTTAGCTAATTGGACGGCTCTTCCATTATCATTAATTGGCAGAGTTAACACTATTAAAATGGTTGTTTTATCTAAATGTTTGTATTTATTTCAATGCTTTCCCATCAAGCCACCTAAAATGCTCTAAAGCTTTAAATTCTGCAATTAGTTTTGTTTTATAGGCTACAAACAGAGTTAAGATTAATCTTAAAACTCCAACTACTCCAGGGGAGCAAAAGATTAATTCTTCCTTTTCAAAGAATAGATGAATGTTAGACTTTCTTGATCAGGCTTTGTCCATTGCTTCTAAATACCTTTTATCAGAAGTGCCAAATCCAAGAAGAAATTGAAAGGGGATTCTTATTAATGTTCTTTTTGTAATAAAAACTTTACAAAAAAACTTTATATCACACTCAGATATGTATTCAATCACACATTCATTCATTCATTCGGCAAATATTTATTGTGATTCTTTTATATACACCAATATGCTAGATACTAGTATCTATACTACTGTGGAAGATTTCAAAGGTGAATAAAATGCAGCCCTTGACCTCAAGAAGTTCAAATATTGGGAGTGAAAAGAAAACATAAATAACTATAAGGTAATGTGGTAAGTGCTATACTAGAGAAATGACCAGTATGCTGGGACAGAGCAACAGGCATTGCTAAATCTGCCTGGGGAAATCAAAAAAGGCTTCCCAGAAAAGGCGACATCTGAGCTGGATCTCACAGGATGGGATTCCTACAGTGCCCGTCCAAGGGGTAAAAGTACACCTTGAGAGGTGTTTTTTTTCTGAATAATAAAGTAACTTGATTTGTGGGACAGTTAAAATGCTCCCCTCAGCTAAAAGGCAACCCATTTTCTCTTTAGTGGATCAGGAGAATTCCATAGACATAACATATCAGGACTTCATCAAGACATTTAACTAAGGCTTTCATGATCTCATTGAATGTTAACATGAGAATATGTGAGCAGAATGATGGTACACATACATCAAATTCTAGCTGGTTGTGAAATGGTTACCAATGTGTTAGTTACTGTTTTATTGCTAATCTAGAGAAAGATCTCTCAGAAATATGCCAATGGGTTCTCTCTTTGGCTGTGTCCTGTTCAAAGTTTTCAATAATTTGGATAAGGACAAAGAAAACATGCTGAAGAGACTGGAATAAAGGATCAAAGTAGTCATATAACTAAATAGGAAAAAGTAATGTCTTATCTACCTTGTCCCACTAACTATAGTCAGAGAAGCCCTCATTTAAGGCAACATGAGGCAATTAAAAAATGCTCCGGATTTGGAGTCAGAAAGTCTAAGTTCAAGTCTTAACTTGACTAAATGTTACATATGCAATCTCAAGAAATACCATACACTTATGTGAGCTTCATTTTCTATCCATAAATTAGAAATAATAGTACAAGTTCCAGAGCTGCTGTAAGAGTTGGGGTTGTAGAAATAATTTGTAAACTCTATATCTTTTTTTTTTAATATTTGTTATTGATTTCAGAGAGGGAGAGATAGAAACATCAATGATGAGAGAGAATCATTGATCAGCTGCCTCCAGTATGCCCCCTACTGGGGACTGAGCTGGCAACCTAACATGTGCCCTGCCTAGGAATCAAACAGTGACCTCCTATTTCATAGGTGAATGCTCAAACACTGAGCCACACCGGCCAGGCTAAAAGTTATCTTTTATAGTGTTTGTAATAGTAATGATGGTGATATAATAATAACAGCAACTAAGTCTAACCTTGACTAAACTAACAGGATGACAAGGCTTTCAAAATAGCCAATACAGTCACTGGGCTGCATTTCTGAAACAATGGGGTCAGAGTTGTAGCCTCATTAGGTTCATTTAGAGGTAAACTGGAACCCTAGGCTTAATTGTGGTCATTGTGGGGCTCCTTGTATCTAAAGCAGAGTTTGACATATAATGGGTGCTCAATAATATCTGTGAATACATTAATTTCAATAAAGATGTTGCTGCATGTCTGGATTCTGGTAATGAGAATTCTAAGAATATGAAAACCACAAAGACTGTTCTTAAAAGTGGAAATGTTTTTATGAAAAAGAGATAATTTACAAGTCATCACTTGTAAAGGAATAGTTCAGGATCACGTTTGTCATACTTAAAGGACAGTTATGTGGGGACAAAGGAACAGATCTGACACTTACTAAACACCTTCTATGGGCTACACATTTGAAATAATTATTCTGTTGCTGTGGAGAGCAAACTAAGACTGGTGGTCAGAGGTTATAGGAAGTCATAATGTGGCCCAATAAATGAAAATAATATCTAAAATTATGAGCCGTCCAACAAGGGAAAGGCTGGTGTTTTAATCAGAATGTTTAAGCATATTGTTTTGAAAGCAATTTCTGACATATAGGAAGTCAGACTAGATCACTAATTCCCAAACCTGCTTTGGCATTGCCTGTGAGGCTTATTAAGAATATCCTACCTACTAAAAGAGTAATATGCAAATTGACCATCATACCAACACAAGATGGCCGTTGCACCAACACAAGATGGCTGCCACAGAGTGTTCAAAGATGGCCGCCCACATATAGACACAAGATGGCTGCCACAAGATGGCCAGCAGGGGAGGGCAGTTGTGGGCCATCAGGCCAGCAGGGCAGGGCAGTTGGGGGGGACCAAGGCCTGAAGGGAAGGGCAGTTGGGGGGGGACTAGCCCTGCAGGGGAGGGCAGTTGGGGTGACCAGGCCAGCAGGGGAGGGCAGTTGAGGGGAACCAGGCCTACAGGGAAGGGTAGTTGCGGGGGGACCTGGCCTGCAGGGGAGAGCAGTTAGAGGAGACCAGGCAGGGAGTGGAGAGCAGTTAGGGGCAACCAGGCCAGCAGTGGAGGGCAGTTAGGAGCCACCAGGCCTGCAGGGGAGGGCAGTTGGGGGAAACCAGGCCTGCAGAGGAGGACAGTTGGAAGGAACAAGGCCTGAAGGGGAGGTCAGTTTGGGGGGGACCAGGCCAGCAGGGGAGGGCAGTAGGGGCAACCAGGCCTGCAGGGGAGGGCTGTTAGGAGTGACCAGGCCTGCAAGGGAGGGCAGTTGGGGGTGAGGGGACCAGGCCTGTAGGGAGGTCAGTTGGAAGGGACAAGGCCTGCAAGGGAGGGCTGTTTCGGGGGGGGGGGGGGGCAGCAGTGGAGGGCAGTTGGGGACAACCATGCCTCCAGGGGAGGACAGTTAGGGGTGACCAGGCCTGCAGGGGAAAGCAGTTGAGGGTGACCAGGCCGGCAGGGGAAGGCAGTTAGGAGTGATCAGGACAGCAGGGGAGGGTAGTTAGGGGCAATTGGGCAGGCAGAGGAGCAGTTAGGTGTCAGGCTGGCAGGAGAGTGATTAGTGATCACTCTAGCAGGCAGAAGCTTTTAGGGTCAATCAGGCAAGCAGGCAGGTGAGCGATTTGGAGACAAGTCCTGGATTGTGAGAGGGATGTCCGACTACCCTTTTAGGCCTGATCCCAGAGGGGTCCCAGATTGGAGAGGGTGCAGACTTGGCTTAGGGACACATCCCCCTCCTTGTGCACAAATTTCGTGCACCAGGCCTCTAGTCTATATATAAAAGCCTAAGCAACCATTCAATCTTTCAACTGTTCAACCGGTAGCTATGACACACAATGACCATCAGGGGGCAGATGCTCAATGCACAGGCATGGAAACATGGAAAAGACTGATGAATCTCAGAGGGAAGGGGAGACAGCGGAGAGGGGGAAGAGATTAACCAAAGATCTTTTATGCATACCAGAGGCCTGGTACATGAATTCATGCACCAGTGTTGTCCCTCAGCCTGGCATATGGATATCAGGCCAAATCTATGCACCAGGCCTCCAACATCCCCCAAGGGGTCCCAAATTGTGAGAGGGTGCAGGCCAGACCCACACTGAGGGACCCCACTGGTGCATGAATCCATGTACCGGGCCTCTATTAAATACATAAAGTAGAATTAGAATTTATAAGAGCATGGTACCCACTATCCAGCCTTCTATATTTTCAACATCCTATACAAACAATTCTGATACATAGCCAGGGCTGAGAACTACTGGACTGAGTCTGTTTCAAGCTTTCCTAATGATAAAAATACCACATTGTTTAAACAAGCACAGTTTCTGAGGCCTCAGCCATGGAGGTTCAAATTTAATAGGTCTGGAATAAGGACCAGGAATCACTATCATCAGGAGAGACTGAAAAACAATGCACAAGAAGCTTTCTCATACTCTTCCCAACTCCTGAGATTCTGAAGATCAAATCCAACTACAGCTGCTCATTAGTTCTGCATAACAGTTTTGAAATACTTGCATTACGGAAATCAAGCCCCAAGCAAAAATATGTATGCTTCTAACTGGCCATGTTATTCTTCAGGTGGTGTTTCTAAAGAATGAAACACATTTTTTAATAAACTAAATACCAATGAACATGTTGATTTTCCAACTGGCCACAGTTTACCAGTTCAGCTGATTCCATGTATGCAAATGACAAGTGAATCACTTTTGTCAAAGAGTTATTCAATATAAACAGACTTGAAGCCTTGATCACTTAAGAGTGGAGTGTGAGATGTTTAAATCAACATTTTCTAAATATTTTCATTTAAATATACTGCATTCTCTGAAAATGTGAACATGTAAATCACTAGTGTTTTATTCTAGACACATTCATTTTTCCCCATCTAATATTTCACTCTAAAATAGAGGTGCAAAAGTAAACAAGTGTTTGTGGGCTGATCTGCCATCATGTTCAGCAGCTTTCATTAGTTTTTGATAGTCTGACCTAAATCAGCTGTAGAATGATGTTTTAGCATTGGCTCAGTCGGTATGGCTCAGTTGGTTGAGTGTCATCCTCATGCACCAAGAGGTCGCCAGTTCAGGCAGCCAGTCAATGTTTCTCTCTCTCTCCCTCTCCTTTCCACTCTCTCTAAATATATAAAAACATATTTTTAAAAGAATATGTGATTTCTCTCAATGACCCCAAATCTAATCTTCTGCAAGTCCTCTCTTGTTTCTTCAGTTCCTTGCAGCTTAGAACCAAAAGCGAAGCTTTCCATGTATTTTCTAGAGAATGGCTGGGAAAAGGATGAGAAGGAAATTATTACCAAGCAGTTAAGATGTGATTTTTGCATTTAGGCTTTTCTTTCAGAGCACAGTTCCCTTCGTCCAGAGGGAGATGGCTCAGGCAACGGCGGCTGCAGCCCCAGATCTGTTTGCATCTCTGCCCGGGTACGTGATGCTCTGAGGGACTGATAGTCTTGTACACTCAGTTTATGAGATGTAGGTTAAAGATAAAGATAAAGATGGAAGGGAGATAAGAAGGCAAGAAGAGAGGAGAGCGGGCTGAGTGTAACTATACCCTCCCTAACTCAGACAAAGACAAGTGAGCCACGCCTTTCATTTAACCCTGTGTTCTTGAAAGAGTGTGTTCAGTTTTGAGATTCTTTAGCTGATAATAATAGTTTCTATTGCAATGATGGGAGGTGTATCAAATGTGGAGAAAATCAAGTGATAGTATTTGGGAACACATTGACATAAGCAAGTCAAACCCCTTGAGAATACATTTTTCTTTATTTCTCAAAATGTGGTCTAGAATATATTAGGCCAAAGTATAAAAATTAATAAGATGATTATTCTTACTATGAATGATGTTTTACTTTAGTGACCAAAACAGATATTTTGGTTTAAGGACTAATTGAGTAAGCAAATCTTTCACACAAAAGTGTGTGCTAACGTATTTAAGATCTTTTCTTAAAGTTCCATCTCCTCCTCCCCGCAAACTCCCACCTGGTGACAAAGTCTGCAGACTGTCTTTTAGAGCTCCTGCAAATTCCCTGGAGAACAGAGCTGGAGAATCGTGCTGTTCCCCAAAGAATCTAAGCTTCCTCTACCTCACAGAATGAGAACAGGCCTATAAGCAACAGATAAGAAAACAAAGCAATTTCTCCCTCTCCAAGTGGTAAAAGATGGAAGGAAAGTAAGAAAAGGTATCAGATGCAGAAGGAGGGGCCCCAGAGGACATAATTGCTCTGGGCACTCCAGTCCTCCATGGAGAATGGCTGGTTCCTCTACTCCTCCAGCTGTGCTGGGACTGCCTGTCATACCACCTCCCTGGACAGGTTCCATCAAACTGGCAGCTTATCTTGTGTTCACTTTACTGATTCATTCCAAGTCCTTCTACCCTCTTCACAATCCAGTTTAATTCAGAATGCCTTTTGTTGAGCACCTACTAGGTGCCAAGCTCCCTAAGAAGGCAGGAGAACAAAAGTAAGAATTTTTTCTCCACCTCACCCAGCCTGCCTACTAAGTGGCATGCACAGGGTAATAGTTAATAGTGAAGATTCTGCAAATTATACAAATCTGTGACATTTGCCAAGGATGAATAGATGCAAAAACAAAATTGGATTTCAATTTGCTGGTTATCACTCGGGGGGCTCCTTTCTAGTAGATGTGCCTTATGGTAATAATAACAGTCTACGTTTGTACAAAGCTCTAGAGTTTACAAAGTCTTCTCATAAACATGAACTCATTGTGAAATATTGAGATTCAGCTTTTCTTTCGCAATTTACAGATGACAAAATTGAGGCTAATAAAAAGTAAGGTCATACTATACTCAGAAATTGTATAAAATACTACTCAACAACCAATATACACACAGAAAAAATATTAGGCTGGCTCCCTATTATGATAGTACACCTTAAGTGCTTCCCAAATATAACTTAAATTGCCCTACAGAATAAAGTTTGGAGAGAAGAAGGTACCAATTATTTTGAGCACATTTTACTAAGGGAAGGAAGCAATTAAGCCACAGCCTTCACACAATGCCCAGGAGATAAGACAATACTACTTCTCAACATCTCATCTGGAGCATTCTTCTCTGGATTGCTGTGGTAAGAGCACTGTAGATAGAATTGAGTGTGGTTCTAGTGCCTTCAGCATCAGAACACAAATCAAAGACTCCAGGAAATTTCCTGAACTGTGCAGCTTACTGGGCAAATGATTTAATCAACTTGGATTTAAATAACGTTATCTCCAGGTGGGGGTAGATTAATAAGACTGTCTTTCAGGAAGGTGTGGGAGCTGAGGACTTATTACTTTACAAGCACCCATCTGAAAAATGGGGCTGTCATCGCTGGATATGCCAAGCTTTGATGAGGCCTTCGGGGCTGGAAAACTAGCCCATGCACACTGACATAGGCTGGAGCTCCTTGGATGAAAGAGATCTCTATAAGCCATGTGGATGTGCATCTGATAATCTTTGACATATGTTTAATATTTAGATTTCCAAGATTACTCATGTTAATATCCGCTGCACATCTTACTTTTTTGCCTTT
The DNA here is from genome assembly GCA_026230045.1 of Corynorhinus townsendii. Taxonomy (NCBI): domain Eukaryota; kingdom Metazoa; phylum Chordata; class Mammalia; order Chiroptera; family Vespertilionidae; genus Corynorhinus; species Corynorhinus townsendii. Next base: position 155,962,165 of record JAPDVU010000002.1, read on the forward strand.
TGTGCACACTGGAGAGATGTGGGTTTGGACACGTTTCAAGCCAGATTTGTTCCTGTTGCTTTATTGCTGCTAACCACGGGGTCACTAAAATGGGAAAATCATCTGCTTCTTTCTCTACTGAACTTTGAATTCAAAACTTACAATTCAAAGAAGAAAAAAGAAAAGACATGAGTAAATGAATAATGAATGCAGTAAAAATAAATGTGTGGTTCTGGGCCCCATTTAATTTTTCTTAAATGACAGTGTTGTTAATGCTATGAAATATTTTCTCTGATAAATGTGAGTTAGCTAATTTGCATGAATGGCTAGTCTGTCACTTTTTTATTCTGTTGAGTTATGGGTTTTTAAAAATGGCTTCTTTTCTGTGTAGCTTTTAATATATTGTTATTATATGTGATCACTGAGCTTTCCTAATGGCACATCAAAACCATGGGTTTCATCTTTTTTAAAAAAATAGAAATTAATCTGGAAAAACAAATTCATGCAATGATGAAGTTCTTCAAATAAATGTATTTATAAGAAAAAACTCTTAGCACATTATTCGTTATTCCTTTTTAATGCCAAAAAAAAATATTTTGGGCCAAAGTCTCAATCACAGAAAACTTAAGAAATTTAAAAAGTAAGCTCTTAGACTCCCCCTCCGTGCTTAAGTTTCCATGATTTTCAAATGACTAAAAAAAAGTGTCCTACAAAACCTCCTTTGTGCACCTGTGCCATGATCACTGAAGAGCTAAAGAAAGGCCATTTGATTCTGAACCTTAAATTTTGCTACATTCACGCAAGTTGAATAATGTTAATGATGCCTAGAGAGAGGTTCAGTGGCCTTCCTTTGAATAAAGCAAGACAGAATGAGTGTCCCAAAGGAAGGGAGGAGGAATTCCAACCAGTGCATCACCCCCAGTGCATCAACTTTGGCTTTTTTAAGTGTTTTTAAAGTAAACTCAGTGCCTATGCCTCAGAATTGCCCAACTGCACATCAACAGCATTTGAACATTGATGAATTTATAACCCATGCAGCAATTACTTCAGAGTTATAAGCTTTAGAAAATGGCATTATGACACCGGAAGTGCCATCTCAGCAATCCCCACACTGGAAAGCATTAATGAATGAGTGCTCTCTGGCTGCCTTGGCTCATAAATGACAGACTACAAAGATGAAGGAATCTGATTTAAATCCACCAAGCATAGAAAAGTGGAGGTGCATTCATAAGGTCAAATGGCCATGGCCCAGGGTTTTGCTTTAGCACCAAGTGAGAAGCCTTAAGATTCTAGGGTGTACAGACTCAAGTTCAAATCGCCCTTGGCCACCTACCTGTTCTCTTAGCTCCTCGTGCATTTCTTTCCTAGCATACAATAAGTTCCATATGTTAGCTATTGTTGCTAAAGTACTTACGCAATAGAGGAAATAAGACCCACTTCATGGCATTATTTTGAAGATTAGTGATAAAACTATTATAACTCCAGATATGATACATGACATTTAGGTAGCTGCTAATCTTCCTGCTATTGTGTACCACCATTAGAATAACTTTCAATAGAATATAAGCTACTAATTAGATCAGGGCTTATGTCTATTGAATGTAGTGGTATGTCCCCAGCCCTTAGAACAGTTGACTCAGCCCTCCTCTCCTGATACCACTGACATAATTCAGACCATATACAATGCTTGTTTGTTTGCTTTGTAATTGTAAGCCTTTGATTTCAAAACACTTTCAGATTCACAACTAGAGTACCCTGTGAGTGTTGTGAATAATTGAGTTGTATGACCTAGAGTTCAAAGTAGCTGTAGGTCAAGGACAAGATCTGGAATCAAAAGAATAAGATCAGTGTCCTAGTTTTGTGGCCCTGTGACTTAATACAATGGTCAAACCTTCCTGAGCCTCAATACCTATGAAATGAAGAATAATGGTAGTATGTGGCTTCCAAGTTCAGTTGTATTGTTTTGAGGAGCAAATGGAATAATATATAGTATAACATCAGACAATGTTTAGTGTTCTACAAATATTATTTATAATAAATATTACTTATCATCATCCACTACCATCACTGAATGCCTTATTGTTCTCTGGACAAAAGGAACGGTATAGACCAGGAGGCAGCAAACTGTAGCCTGCAGGCCAAATCCAGGCTGCGAGCTAAAAACATTTTTAGATGTTTGAAAAAAATCAAAACAAGAATTAGATTTCATGACACAACTGAAAAGCCTACAATATTTACTGTCTGGATCTTTACAGAAGTTTGCCAACCCCTACCTCTAAGAGTTTATATTAATAATATTTTTAGTTTCCTTTAGGATTAAGCTTTAAGGCAGGTAGAACCTATGCACTACACAATTAATGCTAGGATTAGAAGCAGCTCAGGTAGCAAGACAATCACCTTCTTAAAAGTAGGCCCTGGGTGTGCCTCACTGGTCTCATGAACACCCTCAAGTCCTGGGCTGAAAGCTGCCTATTCTTTCTCACCTGTTTGCCTCTCCAAACCAGATTAGCCTATAATCTTTATAACCAAGGTCAGTGTTTCTCTTGTTCACCTCTCTATTCTTAGCACTTATCACATAGCAGAGGTTTCCTAAGTTTTTGTCAAATAATGAGTGAATGAATGAATGCATGAATGAATGTAACCATTCATCCTCTCTACAAGGACTGGCTCCAGCTCTTGCTCTTCCATGAGACCTTCAGAAAGCACTTCAACCCAAAGATCTCTCTCTCGTGTCTTGGAGTCTCATGTTGTACTGGATCCAAGGGAGATAGTGCAAGATTTATAGATACCCTTGAACCATTGCCCATACTCTTTGTTAACCATTGTCCAATTCACTTATTTGTTATGTATCTATACTTTGGTTCTTCCAATTAGATGAAAAACTGAGTGTTAGATCCAGCATGGCTCTCAGCCTTCACATCTGGCTTCCTCCCCAGCAGGGGAAAACATATTAAACCCACTCTAACCCCAGCATCTATGATTCAACATGGAGACTCTCTCACTGCTGGTCTGCCCTGACCTGAGTTCTGGCCTGCTACCTGAAGCCTAGGCCACACCATTTCCTGGTTGTGGTCATTGGAGGCAGGGTTTTGCTCTTCTCTGGCCCCTCCAGAAGGAGTGGAGTTCCACCTCTCATCTCCAGCCTGGTGCTTGAGGATGCAGGATCCGCACCCACTGAAGGTCAGTCTCCTGCCTACTGGACCTTCCAGGAATGGGTTCGCATCTTCCCACTGTTGGACCTGTCAGCTTGGACCACATTTACAATTTTTTGCCAGTACACTAACCTTCAGGGTATTTCGCTCTATCCACTCTTTTCTGGCCTACCCCAGCCTGCGGTAAGCTATCAGGCCAAATTAGGCCAAGGTCTGAGATCTGAGATTTGGAAGAGAGTCTGTGACTAATACTTCTTTTTATCTACAATAAAATGATCCAGCATAAAAAATAATAATAGCAAAAGATGGTTACTCATAAGGTGTTGCATATCTAAGTTTCTTGTGTTTCAAACTCCCATCTGATGCAATATCTCCTTTATATAACAAATATTTTATAATATACCCCTTTGCTATCCTGAAATGAAATTCATAGAACATATATATCATAATTATAGTACGTTATCTAGACACCCGATGTCCTAAGTATAATATAAAAGAGAAACAAAAAGAAAGTAATTAATAAAACTATGTGTATTTATTTAAACATGTACATATGGAAGGCATGAAAAATAACCAAATGTGTGCATCTCTGTGCTACGAATGCCACTCCAATAAGGTAGCATCGCTGCCAGTGATGTGATATTCTCAATCTCCAACTCTTGCAAAGTTTTGAACAAAACAAAATATAATCTTTCCTTAATATACATAGTAGTTGTGAATTCATGGAAAATTAAATATGTATTAAAACAGGGCAGCCAAATATATAAATTGAAATTAGGTTTCAGACTTAGGTAATTGTAAGCAGGTTTATATTCAAAAGCCAAGTGGGGTGCTGTATGATTCTTTATTGTGTGGGGCTGTCCTGGGAACAGAGGAGGTCGAGCATCCCCGGCTCCACCCAGCATTGAGACATCTCCAAAATGCTGCCGGGAATTTTTTAAGTACTCTGTTGGGAGCAGTAATATCTCCACTGAGAACTCTTGGTCTAACCCACCTATACAGAACTGTCCTGAACTCAGACCCCCTCTCAGGAAGAATACCTCTTCTGACCTTGAAATCCCCCAGTTAAGGGTCTGACTAAGTGACTAAGTGCCTATCTTAAGATGTTGGCAGACCTAAGATCCAAGGGCCAAGGTTGTTGAATGCAGCCAAAGGTCTCAGCACTACCCAATCTGGAGCCTATGATGTACGAGGTTACAAGAATAGAAGATTTAGTTGCACAGCGGAAATACTGAGAGTTCCCTCTAGCCAATTAATTAAATTAAAAGGCAAAACCATCAGCATTTCCTTACTCCGTTTACTCTGCATTGACAGTAAATCTGTCCCTCTCCATGCAGCATGCAAACACATCTCTAACATTTCCATTTCTGGTCTTTCTTTTCGATCCCTCTGCTGTTCCTCCTAACACACACGAAAAAACATTCCAACTCCAGGCCCTCTTTCCTTAACTTTAAATTGCTGGGTCCTACCTCCCAACGGCCTTTCTGTTTCAGTCTTTCCCAACTCTAACCCTTGCTGCATTTCTACATAATGTACCTAGGCCCAGACTCATTTCCAATCTGGTTCATTCTGGGAAGGAACACCCTGAATGGTCATCCCACCTGTATGACTTCAGTTGCTACCTGACATCTCCATATGTACCCCTATACCTTTTGCTCTTCAACATTCACCTTCTGTTTCCATAAAGTGAGACCTCAGTTTATGTGGCTTTGTACTCCATCCTCAGGGACTTTTCTCTTGCTGTCTACCTGGAATGACTGTTCTCCTTCCTTTCACCTATTCAATTCTAACAGCCCTTCAAAACAGCTTAAATATCACCTCCTCCAAGAAGCCTTTCTAAATATTTTTTCCCTCTCAGTTGTTGCACCATTTTTCTAGTGAGTCTCGTTTGCTTAAAGACAAAGGTCCTCTAGGGATTCTTTGGTGTCCCCAGTGGCACCTAGGAATCTGTCATAGTAGCATAATTGTCTAACACATTCTTGTGGTTTTATGAACTGAAAAGATAGGAAAGTCATAGACTGATCCCATATTTAAAATATTTGGGGAGGAGAGCCTTGGCCTCTCCTTCAAAATCACGTCCTTTCTCCTCCACTAAAGTAACCTGTCAGGTAATTCTGTCAGGTAACCAGCTGGCCCAGAAGGACACACTTCCCTCTTTCAGCTGCAACATTAGTGCATTGCAAGTAGAGACAGAGCTTCACGGTGACTCTGAAAACATTAACTAAGACAATAATAAATTAACACAATAGTCAACTAATAGCACCGTGAGGCTTTCATGTACGAATTGGAATGTGAACACTGAGATTTTCATTTCATGGTTGAAAAATACACGAGTTGACCCAAATACTAATTTCTGCATTTCTGTCATTTACATATCATGGGTCAGTAATCATTTCTTGCCTAAATGGCTTTCCAAATGAAAAGCTGTAATATTGTAATGGTTTATCATATTTACAAACATCACATTGTGCTACCTCCCCCCTCCCTGGTGCTTTGGATTTGCAAACAAGCAGATCCCATTCTCTGAGGAAGCAGGAGCGGTGCCTGAGCAGAGTGGGCAGGTTCCCCCAGGACAGGTGCATTTATTTTTCCCTTCCTAATGGTCACAAGTCCAGGAACCTATACACTAGGCACCTCACTTCTCCCAAAGGGGCCAGGGATGGGTTCTGCCTGTGTTTCGGTGATGGTTCTCCTGTCTGGGGCTGACAAATCTAGCTGCTTTGAAAACGTCTTCTTGGGAGGTTGTAAGTGCTGAGAGAGCCCAATGTGATGTTTGGGAGGGGTAATGAAACCTGATGTTTTCTATTACAATTCAGAACAACACCAAGTGAAAGGTCTAAAGCGATTTTCCCCTCATTTTAATGCTGGGATAATACAAATCAGCACAGGAGTTAACTGGTCTTTCATTTAAGCCCCATCCCTGTGGCTAAATTTCACAGTGTCCTGAGTTACCTTCTCCATTGGTATCTTGCTCTTGTCATCTGGCAATAGGTCTCTTAAAAATCTGGATTTTTAAAGGTGAATAGAGTTAGAGCCACAGGCTAGCAGAGAAACTGGTAGAACAATAACACCCTGCTCTAGTTGGTTTGGCTCAGTGGATAGAGCGTTGGCCTGCGGACTGAAGGGTCCCAGGTTTGATTCCGGTCAAAGGCACATGTCCAAGTTGCGGGCTCCATCCCCAGTGGGTGGTGTGCAGGAGGCAGCTGATCAATGATTCTCTCTCATCATTGACGTTTCTCTCTCTTCCTTCCTCTCTGAAATCAATTAAAAATAATAATAAGTTTCTAAAAAAACAAGACTGGCTTTACACATCGGCCTTGCTCTGTGATTATAACTTGGGGTTGACTGTCAGCAGCAAGCATTTGTGGGGACAGGCACCCCTTCTTTATTCATGCACATGCACATCAGCCCAAGGTGCTCTCTAACTGACACCTCCCTTTTCAGGCTTCTGTTGCTCCTACTTTGGCTCAGGCACTTAAAAGGAAACTAAAAAAAGAAAAAAATGTTGAGGTCATTTGTTAGACTCTCCTGTGAATCTGGTTTCAGGACTAGAAAGCGGTGCAGTAGTTGTGTGATATATGAAATCCCTCCCACTGCCGCTTTTCCTTATTTTTAGGGTGATGTACAGGAAGTGAGCTCCCTAAGACTTGACTGGTCACATTTCACACCATCGCCTGTGAGTCCTGGAATGGAGGGCATGAAAACAATCATGTGGACAGAGAGCTGGTGGGGAGGGATTTAGCTGTTAATGGAAATTTCTCCTTCAGACCCTCTGGAAGAAAACAATGTTACCTTTTAGAAGATGGATCTCCCTTTATTTTTTTTTCTCCCTGGCCCCAGTGTCTTACTAGTAAAAAGGTTAAGGCAGCGTGTGTGTGGGTGTTGTGGGGAAAGGGCAGAAAGGGAGGAAAGTGGAAAATGATGGTTATCATCACTAAGTCCTTCTTCTCCAGCCGGCTGCAGCTCTGTTTATGAAATGCCATAACAAAAGTGAGCTCACGCCTGTGTGCTCCTATCGTGCAAGGTTCCTGGGTGCCAGATGGGTACTTTGTGATTATGTGAGCGTGGATTATTTCATTTCCTACATCTGGGACTCCAAATGGCTGCCCAGAACGCCACAGGAGGGAGGCACTCCTCAGCTGGGGAACCTACCATCACCGGAGACCCTGGGGAGCAGAGGGGACAAGGCCAGCAGCTCCCAAGTAAAACCTGAAAGTTCACACACACCAGGGCCATCGGGGACCCTTTTACAATCCAGCACAAGGTAGAAATAAACAATAACCAATGACGTATGTCAGATGCAGTTTTAAAAAGGACGAAGGAAAGAATAAATGCAAACAAACCATAAGTGTTTTTTGTGTCTGGCCTAGGAAGATGTTTAGGAAACATTTTGCATTTCAGTCTCAAAATTCTGTTTTGACCTTTTAGTCACAGACTTCTCGATATTGCCAGTGGTACAGATAAGTGAACAAAAACGGTCTGAGGAATGCTAGCATATAACACAGCCTCTTGGCCTATCACTTTATTTCAAGTAATGGGATGGTGTGTACTAGCGTGAAATAGTAGCAAGGATGTTTACTTTTCCCAAGTCCTGTACCAAAATTGCGTGTACAGAGAAGCAGCACATTTACCTGCTGTTCAGCTGAATCCAATAGACAGCAGCCATCCAAAACGCAGGTTCCTCCCATTTTTAGGTTTGTTCTCAAAAATCCTCACCATCCCCTTTTCCTCCCCACTCAAACATAGTTATCCAAATCACTCAATTAGTCCTGCAGGAAAAAAAAAGTTTATTGTTATAAGAATATGTGACTTAATGTTTTAAAAAAATCTGACAGTTGACTTAACTGTTTTGCATAAGGTATTTACAAACCACAGCAGATTAAAGGAGGGTTTTATGCATTTTCACATCCTGCTTGGTTTAAAGCAGCAATTTTCTGCAAGGACAACAGAGAAAAAAATACATGCTTTACACTGCTTATATTAATTACATTTTTTCATTACCCGTCATGTTTTCTGTAGGCTTGTGTATTATTACTGCAAAATGTAATGAAATAGAAAAGGAAAAAAGAATGGACTTCTGGGAAATTTTCCAATTCTTGAAATGCAATGTTAATTGAGAGCTATTTTTAGGGCTGCACAGATAGTGCAGGACCCAGTGCCATGAGTACAAATGGGTCCAGCCCAGGTGCAGCTTCCCTGGTGTGAGCCCGAGGCTTTGCTGCTGGGGAGCTTGAAAATCTCCGTCTCACTTGGTGCCAAGTCTACCGAAGGGCATGGAAGGATTTCTACAGAAGAGCTTCCCACACAGCTAATAAAAGAAAAGTGAGGAGAGATGAAGGTGGAGCCTGATAGAGTTCAGGCCATAGTGATGCTTGGTAACAATTCCCAACCTGATCTCCAACCTCCACTCCCTCAGAGTGAAAAAACTAATCAGCATTTAGAAAAATTGTGACATATAATAAAATGCTTTCCAAGGCCCTTAAAATGAAGAATCCCAAAAGTACCTGTAAGATGGTAAGAAATAAGACTCTTTATCAGGGACCTTCTTCTCCTGCTAGAACATTATAAATTCTTAGTCTTGGGTATGTCCTGCCAAGAACTTGAAGGAACTTGTGTGAGAACCAGAAGCTTGATGAATTAGAGAAATAGTGTTCCTTTTATTACCTAGCTAAATGGACCATAGAAGTAACTTCCCATTTGATTGATGTGAATAGGTGACTCTCAGACCTTCTGCATTACTTCTGAGGCCCAAAATCCCATTTTCTGATGTAGTGTTGGAACCAACCTTGCAAATGATGGAATATACATAGTAAACGTGTTTACAGAGGCCACATGTTCTTTTAAGAAGGTCTCAGAATGACTTCAGAAATTCTGGGCTCATTTGAAAATTCCCGATCTCTACATACCGTAAATTAGTATGTGAGGGTCTCTCTTAGTGAGTATCCTAGCTGCCTCTACACATAAATCTCTTGCAAATGCATTTCAAGAAGAAGAAGAAGAAGAAGAAGAAGAAGAAGAAGAAGAAGAAGGAGGAGGAGGAGGAGGAGGAGGAGGAGGAGGAGGAGGAGGAGGAGGAGGAGGAGAAAGAGGAAGAGGAGGGGATTGAAAATTTAAGTAACTGCTAAAATTCCCTAAATTCCTATAATTCTTACTGTTGCTTCCACTTTCACAAAGTAAATGCAAATGTCCATAAAAGTCATCTGGCCAAAATTGCTCTGGACTATCAGACTTAGAAGTCCAGTTATGAGCAAATTTCACCCAACTGTGAAATATAGGAAAGAGCAAAGGGAAAACACTTTCTAGCCACTAGTCTCCTCTGAGTTATGAGGCAGGTATCCTGCTTGCCCATCCCAGCTCCTGGCCGTCCTTCCAGGTCTCAGTCAGTGCCATGTGCTCACTCTGAAGTCAGCAGACTACAATACTCTACTGCAATGCTGTTATCAGATGCAAGTTGGCTATCTTCCCTAGTACTATTGCTTCAGGCCTGACCAACACATTCCTTAGGGTAAAATATGTCATTGAAAGAGAAATTCCAACATTTTAGGAGTCTCTTCCAGTCACAAATTCAATCATAAGAACAACTGGTAAAACTGGTGGTACATGGAGTGAGAAGGCAAAATGGAAATGGTAACTGAAAACCAAAAGTTCATAGCTGGGTAGAGAGAAGCATGAGTTTCCATTCCTCGTTGCCTGGGTTCAAATCAAGAAGGTTATTCCAGATAGTTCCTGTATAGCCTAGACCACATGTAGTAGCATTCAAGGCTGGGCTAGCCCGCTGGTAAATATTTCTGGCTTACATCTCCTGCCCATCATGATGATGACAACAGGCAACCTTCTAAGCAGTCCTTGGTTTGCTCTAAGCCACTTCCCTTCTTAATCATTTTCTTCTCCAGTTTAGCCTCTTTGGCCTATTGTGGTTGTTTTCATTCTAACAAGGTTGTCTCTATTTCTCTTTTAACCAACTTTGAACCATTACTATCCACTCCCTGCTATGAATGATATTTAGTTCCCTTACATCTCCACTTCCCACTTTATCTATCACCTTCTTCTCAATTGCTAATACTTATAACTTAGGTTCTTGTATTGATTACATTTGTAGTGTTAAATAAGATAACCAATGTCTATTCCTCATTTCAGCAACTTTATATATATTTGATAAGGATATTGCTGGCCATGTCTTTCAATCTTTCTCCACACCTCTCACCCCATTCCACACCTCAATATCTGTCAACTCTATTTGAACAAGTACATTCTCAAAATTGATAACATTTATGTTCTTTTCTGTCGCGACCCACAGGTTGAGAACCACTGCTGTAGAGCCTAAGACCATCAGAAAACAGATATTTACATTACAATTCATTAACAGTAGCAAAATTACAGTTATGAAGTAGCAATGAAAATAATTTTATGGTTGGGGGTCACCGCAACATGAGGAACTGTATTAAAGGGTCACGGCATTAGAAAGGTTGAGAACCACTGGTCTAGGGGTTGACTCTAACAATTAATAACATAACTTATAATAAGGGTTTATCTATATATATAAAAGGTCATTTGACCAGCCAACCGGCCGACTGGCCAATAGGTATGACACTCACTGACCACCAGGGGTTAGACGTCAACACAGGAGCTGCAGAGCTGCGGTGACTTGGCAGCAGTGGTTCTCAGGTGACACACCCCAGGACCAGAGAGAAGGGAGCCCAGTTCCTCGTGGGCCCGCATTCCACCTTTGGCTGTGGATTATGTTGTTGCTGGGGCACTGTAGGCTCCAAGTCTGGTTTACCGCACACTTGCATTTGTGTTCCATACCCTGTACGACAGCAACTTTGCAGAGTGCCCTCTCGCACTCAGGGACCCCTCAGGGGATCTTGGGAGCCGGTTTCAGCCCAATCCCCACAGGCCAGGCCGAGAGATCCTACCTGCCAGAGGGACCCGGCTCACTCTGTAGACACCCTTCAAGCTGTGGCGCCGCCCCAGGTGTGGCTGGCCAGGGAGGGACAGCAGGAGGTTGGCTCCAGGGCATGTCTGGCCCATCTTACCTAGTTCTACCCTGCTGGCCACCTTCTAATTAATTTCTTTTCAATGTGCACAAATCCATGCACCAGGCCACTAGTATCATTATAATTCTACAAATATAGACGTGAGGAAAAGCAGATTTACACTTGTTCAAATGGAAAAAGACACACAGGTTATGATTATTATACTAACTTTATTAATTCAAAAGATTGTCACAATGTAACTGCAAGCCTACTTTTGCCCACCACTGTACTTTCATTTGTGGACCAATCTCTTTCTTGAGACATCCACCCAGCTCTCTCTGAATTTCTGCTCCCATCCAGACAGCTCTGGAGCCCAGCTGTCACCAAGGGCCTTCCCTCCCTGCCCTTGTAGGGTAGAGCTATTATTTCCTGGATCTCAAGCCTTCATCCTTCATGATGTTTTCCATTTTGCTGGAATTCACTCTCAATTATCTTCTTTGGAAATATAAACTATAATTTCCTATATGTTCATATATTTTTCCCTCTCCACTTGATTGGTGGTTTGGCTGGGCACAGAATTCTATGGTCAAAATCATTTTCCCTCAGAAATATGAAGATATTATTCTATTTTCTTTCAGAATCCAATGTTGTGGATAAGAAGTCAAAGGCTATTCTAATTCTCATTCTTCAGAAGGTAATCTGTCTATTCCTGCATTGAATCTCTTAGGGGTTTCTCTTTTTTTCTTGGTGCTCTGAAGTTTCATAGGAATGTGTCTAAGTATGAACAAAAACTGGTTTTAAGGCATTTTAATAGATCTATTTCTTTGTGTCTTCCATGATAGGTGTTAAGCAAAAGCCATGTTTGGTTTCTGAAACTCAGATTTATATCAGGGAAGAAATAAATTATAAATGCATATTAACATAATTTTCTTTTACCTGACAAATTGAATTTAAAGAATGCAGTTCAATATATATAATCAACTTAATAAACATCATATAGCAAATGAAAGTGGGTTTAGGACATAAAGATCTGGAAGGGAATTCTGGCTCTGCCATTTTCTAATTATGTGAGTCTTTGAGAAAATTACTTACACTCAGTAAATGTTATTATCCTTTCTCTTTTACCCCTAATTTTGTTGGTTTAGCATTGAAGCTTGGGGAGTTATAAATGTTCTGGATCCAGTATGCCATGACGAGGTAGAAAGGATGGGTTTGTAAATGTAACAAAATGTTAAAGTGGAAGTTTTAACTGATGCACCAAATACAATTGATGCTACATTTCAAAGAAAGTGCTAGACCTTACGCAGAATTTCCAAAAGGAGATTTTGTAATCCTGGAAATCTATTATTCGTGCTGAAGATATATAAGCACCCTGAGAGTGGAAATAAAGAAAGAATTTTGTGAGGAGAGGCTTGGAGATACTGGAGTTCCCATCTCCTAAGGAAGGTCAGTGAAGCTCTGGAGACCTTAATGTGTACCTCCTGCAATTAGTGAGCAAGTGACCAGGGCCTAGGTTATATCTGAAGAAGTTAACATGGAAGCAAAGTAATAGACTACACTTACGACATGACTACTCACCATGATTTGTGATCACTAAGAACTTGATGTAGAAAGCTCAAGACCATTTAAGAAGAGATCTGACTAAGGGGTGTTTGATAGATTAAGGAGACACATAAGAATTGTCTCCTAATTTAAACACAACTATCTTAAACTGTACCATGTTTATTTGCACAATTCCCTTTTTCAGTATATATTTCTCTACTTCCCAGTGTTAACTTTGTATTCTACCTTCACAATACATCTGCAACAGTTCTAAGTTATGATCTAATTAAAAATAGTAGCTAACATTTAATGAATACTTTCTATGTGCCAAGCACAGTTTTAAGTGCTTCATACCTATTAACTCACAACAGGTGTGGGAAGTAGACATTTTTATGCCATCCCCACGATAAAACTGAGACACATAGAGGGTAACTTGCTCACAGATTCATAGCTAGGAAGTGGCAGAACTGTGGTGCAAGCCAGATGGTCCAGCTCTAAGGCCTGAACTCTTACCCATTACAACATTGTCTCTCTAAAGGCTGTGCAAGAGCAATTCCAAAGAAATGTTCCTTCCTTCTATTTTCAGCAAATCTGGCAATTTTTAATTATTCCAACTAATCTTTTCAAGACTTCAGAAGAGTTTGTGCTGATTTTGGAGAGTTCCTACAAAAGAAATAAAAGGCAATTTTCAAAACTCATAGAATTACTTTTCAAAATTAAGTTTGTGTAGGAATATAATCGAGAAAGAAATAAGCAAGTAAATACGGTACTTGGTGTCTGAAACTGGCCATTCATCAAGATGAGTCAACACCACCCAACGTAAGTTTGATGAGTTCAATATTTTCAGGACTTAGCAGAACTTCTTGTGGCCTGTATAATTGAGCAGAACTTCTTGGTTAAGATGAGCCTGGGGCTGGACCTCAGCTCTCAAGGCTAAATTTCTCCATTCTATAGTTCTTCTAGGTCACTGTCAAAACCACTGGTAATTTTACACTGCAGTGATCTGTGCCTTTTCCTAGCCTGGGGATAAATAGAAAACTTAACAATTCTGAGAGCTGTTGACACCATGTACTCAGAAATACAATCAGAAAATGTTAAGGGAAACCCTTGAAGGGTGTGAATGAAGGATGTGGACCTTCACACATGGAAACTCCCCATGTGATGCCAGCTTTGCTCCCCAGCTCTGTAGCCAAAACAATGAGCAGGGCAGAGAGGGTGCAGGGGCACATGCCTGAGGCTTTAATAAAATACAGTAAAGGATGAGCACTCCTAGCAAAGCTTTGAGTGACCATTTGCTCAAGAGAGGGGGCTACAATGACACCCAGGATGCGTATGGGAGAAAATCCAGTTTCTCCTCAACCACTGTCAAATGTAGTTGACTGCTCTCCTGATTGCCAGACACACCCTGATGTTTTTTAAATCATTTCCCCCTTAAGTACATAGCCCACCCAATCTAAGCCCACTGGAAATGCATTTCTGAACCCTACAATTGAATACTTGGTTTGACAATAGGCCAACATGTTTGAACTGAGAACAATTAAGGTACCTTATGATCTCTGTCAGTAGGAGCAATATAGAAAACTTAAGAAAAGGGAAGGAGTGTCTGGAAGTAGAAAGAATGTGAGTTCTAAATCATTGTTTTGAAACATGCACTAGACCAGTGATTTCAGCTCATTGCTTTGAAACATGCACTAGACCAGTGATTTCAGCTCATTGCTTTGAAACATGCACTAGACCAGTGTGCCAAGAATTTTTAAAACATGCCACACCTGACTATTTAGTCAAGGGCCCTAACTTCTTTTGCCTTACATTGTGAAATTTTAAAAATGGCAACAAACAACACAATAATAGCCATCCAGAGTGAGCAAATCAAAAAGCACCTTTTTTTTGTCAGATTGGTAAAAAATACATATTTTTGGTATGCCGTAGAATAATTTTAGTAATTAGTTTATGTGTGCTATGGGATCAAAAGGATTGAAAATCATGGCCCTAGGCAGACACATGAGGGATCAGATCTAAATGCCACTCCAGACCTGGGTCCCATTCAAGTAGTCTAAGCAATTTCCCCCAAGTCTTCTTCTCTGCATATGATAAAAGATGTTTTTGAGTTTTTCTCGTCATGCATACAAGAGTCTCACAATGTTTCCTTTCTTATTTGCCAGGGATAGATATGGAAAGCTTCGTTTTTGAAGTAATAGCTATTCACTCAGTATAAATGGCTTTCATTCTTTCGTTCACTTACTTATTCACTTAATAGTATATACCAAGCGCCGATCTAGGGACAGGAGATTCACAGGTAATTAAGCCATTGTCCTACTCAGTGGAGACTGAGGGTATGTTTAATGTGCCATATGTGAAGGCAATAACGGAAGTTATGTGCATGATGATGTAGTGACTGCAGAAAGGACAGGGTGATTAACTAGAGGGAATGGGACTCAGGACCCAAAGTATTGTGGTAAATAATGACCTAGAGAGGACAAGAAGGATCTAGGGCTTTCCCCTCATTAAAATAAGGATCTAGGACTTCGTACATCCCAGTCTGAGCCTTCATCCTGCATTGACATGGGTTTTAGAGGCTTTCCTCCAAGTCCTTAGATTCAGATGCTATGTGAGTCTCAGAAACAGGAAAAGGGGCTGTTTCTCAGAAATAGGAAAAGGGACTGTTTAAGCTATTTTGCGGAAATAAATAAATCAACAATGAGACTGTGAGTAATGTCCTATGACAAGTCCTTGGCTCAAATGCAAGGGAACACCTTGCTCAAGCTGAGAACAATTCACCTGCCTAGGGGTCCATCCTGGAGGCAAGACATGCTCTGAGGGAGCACTGCTGGGCTTGATGGTGGGTGCACTGCACTCTGCTCCACAGCAGGTAGAGCCATGGAGAGGGTTCTCCTGCAGCAGCTGAGACAGGATGATTAAGAGGCAGCACAAGTTGCATGGATCCTGCCCTAGCATTATGCTTTCTGAAGATAATGATGATGAACGGAATGACGAATGAGCTACGATATTATTATAAAAACACTCCTGTCTTCTCTTGCCTTCTTTTATTTTCCTATTCTCTTTCCCATCTCCAAATCCATTTCTCCAACTCTCTGATGATTCAAACCCTTTTCCTATAAAGACAACTTAAACATGTCCTCCACATCAGCTCCTGAGCCACTGGAGCCTGGCTCCCTTGCTAACGATGACGAGGACACCGATGTCAGCTGACACAGGCCATTTTTGCCTGGAGTATTTGATGGTTCTGTGTTTTGTTCTGATGATTGTTAGCTCTTTTGGTTCATTGGTGTTGGAAATAAATCACATCTAACCTCTTTTGTACTAAAATTAACTGTCTCCTTGGACTGATTATCTTGCCCTTGGTCTCTGCGGAGTTGCACCCACAGGATCTCCAATGTGTCTGGCAGCCCGAGTGGTTTGCTAAAGTTACATGTGAGAGAAGTGAGGCTGGCTTTCCCAGGCTGCAGGCAAGAGGGTGTGGCTTCTCCTAAAAACAGCAGAAATGGGAAAGAAAGAAACAGAACCACTCTTGTGTATGTGTAGCAAATGCTCTGGTGGGATTGGAAACTAGAGCATTTTGAACATGTCCACCTGTCTGATTACCAAGTGGGTTTAGTTTTCTCAACAATATATTATCAATCCATTTGGAAGGTGTCAGAAATATTTTTTTTTTGCTAAATTTCTTAAGATATATTTTATTGATTTTTTACATAGAGGAAAGGAGAGGGACAGAGCGTTAGAAACATCAATGAGAGAGAAACATCCATCAGCCGCCTCCTGCACACCCCCTACTGGGAATATGCCTGCAACCAAGGTACTTGCCCTTGAGCAGAATCAAACCTGGGACCCCCCAGTCTGCAGGCCAACGCTCTATCCACTGAGCCAAACCGGTCAGGGCTTTTTCCTGCTAAATTTATTCTCTTTTAAGAAGAAAGAGCACCAACACTAAATAGAAAAAAAATAAATCTTATCATTTTAAACCTGGTAAGCAGATAGAAGGCTTTGCCACAATTTAAAATATAGGCAAAGGTTCTTTCTCTGAGGGTAGGGAAGGTGGTCCAAAAAGAGAGAAAAAACAGTTTGATGGCCTCAACAAGATTCAAGGAAATGGAACAGGAGTGGTACCAAGTGATGGGTAACTGGTCTATCCCTAATTTCCAATGCTGACTCTAACAAAACCATATCACTGTGCACTGCATACCTCTTGCTGTTACCCATCTTTCAGAGACAAGGATGAACACATGCTGGCTTGAACTTTTTTCCTCCCAAGAAAGCAATTGGACATCCCCTGGTTCATTTTCTAGCTCTTTCTGCACTTCCCTGATTCTGCAAGTGGACTCTCAAATTGAACTCAGTATAATCAAAATCCCAGAACCATTAAAAAATTGTAAAACTTGTTTTTCTTCCTGATTTCCTGATTCCTATTAACAGAAGCACCATTCTGCTACATATACATATAAATAAATAAATTGCAAGACCCTACAATAGTCTATATGAGATACACTTTAAATGTAATGACACACATAGATTAAAAACAAATAGGTAAAAATGTATAATATAAGCAGAAAGCATAGAAAGGTTGGAGGGACTATAGTAATAACAGATAAAATAAACTTCAATGCACAGAGTATATCAAAGACAAACAGGGACATTTTATAATGATTAAAAAGTAAATTGATCAGAAAGACATAATAATAATTTGTATGTGTATAATAACAGAGTTTCAAAATATGAAGCAAAAATTGACAGAATTAAAGAGATAATTATACAAACCATAATCATAATAGCAAATTCAAATACCACTCTCTCAACAATTCATACAACTATTAGAAAAATATCACTACAGGCATTTTTGGAGAAGTGCAGGTTCAGTTGCAAACCACCGCAATAAAGTAAATACTGCAATAAAGCAACTCATGTGAATTTTTTGGTTTCTTAGAGCATATGAAAGTTATGTTTGCCCTGGTCAGTGTGGCTCAGTTGGTTGAGTGTCATCCCTGCACCAAAAAGTCACTGGTTCAATTCCCAGTCTGAGTGCATACCCTAGTTGCAGATTCCATTCCCAGTAAGCCAATTGATGTTTCTCTCTTTTTTTATGTCTTTTTTTTTAATTTCTTTATTGATTAAGGTGTTACATATGTGTCCTTATTCCCCCATTACCCCTCCAGCCCTCCCCCCCCCGACTCATGCCCTTACCCCCCTGTTGTCTGTGTCCATTGGTTAGGCTTATATGCATGCATACAAGTCCTTTGGTTGATCTCTCCCCCTTACCCCCACCCTCCCCTACCTTCCCTCTGAGGTTTGATGGACTGATCAATGTTTCTCTGTCTCTGGATCTGTTTTTGTCCATCAGTTTATGTTGTTCATTATATTCCATAAATGAGTGAGATCATGTGATATTTATCTTTCTCTGACTGGCTTATTTTACTTAGCATAATGCTCTCCCGTTCCATCCATGCTGTTGCAAATGATAAGAACTCCTTTTTTTACCACAGCATAGTATTCCATTGTGTAGATGTACCACAGTTTTTTAATCCACTCATCTGCTGATGGGCACTTAGGCTGTTACCAAATATTAGCTAGTATAAATTGTGCTGCTATGAACATAGGAGTTCATATATTCTTTCTAATTGGTGTTTCTAGTTTCTTGGGATATATTCCTAGAAGTGGGATCACTGGGTCTCTTTCTCCCCCTTCTCTCTTCCTCTCTAAAATCAATAAAAACATATTTTTTAAAAAGTTATGTTTATACTCTACTGTAGTCTATTAAGTGTGCAATAGCATTACACTGTATGACTAAAAATATATACATACCTTAATTTAAAAATACTTTATTGCTAAAAAATTCTACAGGTCACTAGTTGCAGATCACCATAACAAATACATTAAGAATGAAAAGTTTGAAATATTGCAAGAATTACCAAAGTGTGACACAGAAACAACAATTGAGAAAATGCTGCTTGGCACCAGCAGACTTGCTCAATGCAGGGCTGCCACAAAGCTTCAATTTGTAAAAAATGCAATACTTGTGAAGAACAATAAAACAAAGTGTAATAAAGCGAGGTATGCTTCTGTATAGAAAGAAGATTTGATAACACTATGAAGATTAGTTAATTGATATTTATAAATATTTATACAATTCATCATCCAACAACTTCAAGTGCAATTATACATTCACCAAGATAGTACATATGTTAGACCAGTGGTCGGCAAACTCATTAGTCAACAGAGCCAAATATCAACAGTACAATGATTGAAATTTCCTTTGAGAGCCAAATTTTTTAAACTTAAACTTCTTCTAACACCACTTCTTCAGAATAGACTCACCCAGGCCGTGGTATTTTGTGGAAGAGCCACACTCAAGGGGCCAAAGAGCCGTATGTGGCTCGTGAGCCGCGGTTTGCTGACCACTGTGTTAGACCATAAAGTAAGTCCAAAAAGTTTAAAACCATGTTAATAGCAAAGGATTAAACAACCAACTTGTAGTTTGAACTGACAACACTACTAACACCAACATTACCAACCAACCATCCCCCCAAAAATATTTACACCAAACTTTTGTTTCTATGACAGTTCAGAATACCTGGGATCTAGTGGAATGCAGGATTAAGGAGCAGGTCACAAAATTTTCCCAGATAGGGAAAAGCAGGCTCCTTATAAAGACACCAACACAGACTAATCAATAGTAGTAACAGACATTGGAGGAGTAGAACAATGTTTATAAAACTTTAAGTGACAATAATTTTCAACCTAGAATTCTATTCCTAACTTTTCAGTAATGTAAAAGTACAATGAAGACACTTAAAATTTATAGGAACTAAAACATTAAAATGTTTTAGAAACTTATTGGAAAGTATGTGTCGACAAAACAAGAAATTTAAAAACAAAACAAAACATGAAATCAAAAAACCAGACCAGAAGAGAGCAAAATCATCATATAATGACACCTATGCAATCTTCCAGAAAGAAAAAGTCCATATTGGATCAGGAGAGGCAAATTTCTGGGGAAAGTCCTCTAGAAAAATTAGAGCTACTTCACTGGACAAATTTTTTTTATTTACAGTAGAGATACTGAAACATTTGGAAAATTGACCAACAGTCAAATATCGAAAGATACATAAGGAAAAAACAAAGCAATTGTCATTTCCAAGAGAAATAAAGGGCAGAAAAAGAAAAGAAACAGGGTTGTAATGCACTATTTGGCTCATCATTGAACAACATTTGCATGTGCATAATAAATTAAAATTGTTTTATTTAAACAAATATGTGGAAGGGAAAAAAGAAGCATAGAGTTAAGTTTTTATCTAGTGTAACAAAAATATAATAAAATATTCCTAAAATTTATCAGTCAAGATATAAGCATATTATTTAGATTAAATACATTAATAGCACTTAGAACAGTAACTGTTACATGGTAAGCAGTGTCAGCTATTATTAGAAATATGAAGTTAAATATCAGGGGGAAGAGCTAGAAGATTTGAGAGTAATTATCTCTTGGGCATAAAATTCAGAATGAGAAGAAAAATTATTCCAGTTCATTTTAAGTGTTTTAGTACTATGTAACTTTTAAAACAATATACATTTATTGCTTTTATAAAAGTAAAATTTAAATTAATAATAAAATAGCTATATTATAGAAAAGATATAAACATAAACGTGTTAAGAATTATACTGGTAAATAAGAAAGTAAAGTGTAATCTATAAGTATGGTGAATATAAATTTCAAGGAAAAAAGTATATATTATTTAAAAAGGGCATATTAAACTCTTTCATATACTATTGAGTTAAAAAAAATAAAAGCATTTTTTAAAATTCAGTCATGCTCAAAAACAAGAAATATACTCCATAAACAAACAAACAAAACAAAACCCTAAAACACCAGACAGGTCTCCCTAAAAAGAGATGTTGAAAACGAGAGAAACAGATGGGAAACCAGGGTGTTAAATAAAAACTAAAGCTGAATATCCAATGCATAACATGGGTGCAAATCACCTATACAAAGCTAGAAGTCAGGATAGTGCTTGTACTCATTAATGGTAGTCAAAATATCTCCATCCATCAGCCCACAGCTGGAGCAAAAAGAAGTCATCAGCCCATAAACAGGGTAAGCACTGAGTTCTTATAATAGAACTAGAACCCTATCCCCCCAAATGAATTGAGGGGAAGGACCTGTTTTGCAGGGTAATAAAACCAACCAAATCACAAATGTAACCTGGGTCAGAAACAGGCTCTAGGGCTGGGGCAGAAGCAGCCATGAAAACATCCCCACAAGGGGGACATCAGGTCCCAAGAAAATGCAAGGATGAGTTCACAAACAGAATTTTTATATGTATTTTTTAAAAAACCTATTTCAAGGAGACAGAGCCAATAAACCAGAAAACAGAAGTTAATCCCAAGAAAATAGAAATATTTGAGCAATAGAAAAAGAATGTTAAAATGAGTAGTAAAAAAAAAAAAAGAGTAGTGTTTTAATTTCTCAAAGATATTAAAGAAACAATAACATCCCTGAAAGAAGATTCAAAAATTAAAAATTTCTTAAAAATTAAAAATATTTATAAAATACAAAATTTGATAGGTTAAAAAGTTAGACACAAGTGAACTGGTACAGAGAACTGAAATAACCACCCAAAAAGCTATCAAAAAGGATAAAAAGCTGGGAGAAAAAAAAGGAAATTTGAAAAGCATAAAGAAATATTAAAAAGCTCCAATATGTATCTCAAAATAGTAGTTACATAAAAATAGACTACAGAGAATGGGGATGAGTTGGCGTACAGAGAGATATTAACGTGGAATTTTCCAAAAATGAAGAGAGTCATCAGTTCTGATACTTAGAGAGCCCATCAAGTGCCAAAAAGGCAGAATTTTTAAAAATCCACACCTACATGCATCATAGTGAAAGTACACAATATCAAAATTAGAGGAAACATAAAAGAATCAGAGACTTAAAAATAGAGATGCCCATGCAGCTGTAAAAAAGAAAGAAATCTAACCTTTGCAACAGCATGGATGGATCTGGACAGTATTGTGCTCAGTGAAATAAGCCAGTCAGAGAAAGACAAGTATCACATGATCTCACTCATATGTGGAATCTAATGAACAAAATAAACTGATGAACAAATTAGATCCAGAGACATAGAAGCATGAAACAGACTGCAGAATCTCAGAGGGAAGGCAGGGGTGTGTGGGAAGAGATCAACCAAAGAACTTGTATGCATATATGCATAACCCATGGACACAGACAATAGGTTGGTGAAGGCCTGGGGATGACGGGGTGGGGGGATGAGGAAGGACAGAGGCCAGCTAGAAGAGGTCAATGGGGAAAAAAGGGACATATGTAATACTTTCAACAATAAAGATTTTTTTAAAAAATAGCCTAGGTGGCTCAGTGGTTGAGCATGGACCTATGAACCAGGAGGTCATGGTTCGATTCCAGTCGGTCGGGGCACATGCTGGGATTGCAGACTCCAATCCTGGCAGGGGGTGGCTGATCAATGATTCTCTCATCATTGATGTTTCTATCTCTCTCTCCCTCTCTGTTCCTCTCTGAAATCAATAAAAATTAAAATAAAATAATAAAATAAACACAAAAAATAATAAAATAAATAAAAATAGAGATGACCTATAAGAGAATGATAATCATATTGACAGCAGACCTCAATAACAATGATGACTATAAAAGTCTATGGAGGAGAAACCAAGATGGCAGCATAGATAAACATCTAAACTGCTGCCTCGCACAACAATTTCGAAACTACAACTAAAAGACAAAACAGACATCATCCAGAACCACAGAAAAGCTGGCTGAGTGGAAATTCTACAACTAGAAGGAAAGAGAAAAGCACACAGAGATTCAGAGGAGCTGCAAAAGGCTGAGGTACGGAGATGCGCGTGGAGAGGACTGGCGGCTGAGTGCATGGCTGGCTTTCTCAAGCAGGAGGGAGACGGAAGCTCCAGACTGAGCTGAACTCCAGTTCTGGGTGAGACTCTGGAAACCCAGCCTCATTCTGGAAGAAACTGGACTGTCTGGCAGTGGGTGAAACTCAAGGGCGGCTTTCTCTCAGAGGTGCTTGCAGTGATTACCGACGGACATTGAGACCCAGAGGCCTCATAGAGCAGGGTTGATGGGAAGCCAAGGCTGTCTGCTCCACCCTGAGACTCTGCCCCATCCAAGCTAAGCACAGAGGCTTTTGCAATTTTGCAAGGCTTGTTTCATAAGGGTGCCTCCAGCACAGAAGTTCTCCCAGTGTAGACACAGCTGATCCTCATAGCCAATTGGCCTGGAGGTCAATTCCTCCTAGTGATACCAACAACAATCAAGACTTAACTACAACAAGGCTGTGCACACAGTCCACAAAGGGTGCACCAAGAGTGTCCACCTCAGGTAACTGGGGAGGCTGAGCCACTGGGCCCTATAGGACACGTAGCACACAAAGCTACTCTACCAACTCAGGGAAGCAACAAAAATGTGGAGACAAAGAAACAGATCACAAATTAAAGAAATGGAGGAAAGCAAATGACTGGATATAGAGTTCAAAACCACGGTTATAAGGTTTTTCAAGAATTTCCTAGAAAAGGCTGATAAATTTAGCAAGACCCTCGAGGATATGAAAAAAGACCAAGTAGAAATTAAACTGACTGAAATAAAAAATATTATACAGAGACCTAACAGCAGACTAGAGGATTGCAAGAATCAAGTCAAAGATTTGAAATACAAAGAAGCAAAAAACACTCAACCGGGAAAGCAAAAAGAAAAAAGAATCCAAAAATTTGAAGATAGTGTAAGGAGCCTCTGGGACAACCTCAAGTGTACCAACATCAGAATTATGGGGGTGCCAGAAGAAGAGAGAGAGCAAGATACTGAAAACCTATTTGAAGAAATAATGACCGAAAACTTCCCCCACCTGGTGAAAGAAATAGACTTACAAGTCCAGGAAGCACACAGAACCCCAAACAAAAGGAACCCAAAGAGGACCACACCAAGACACATCATAATTAAAATGCCAAGAGCAAAAGACAAAGAGAGAATCTTAAAAGCAGCAAGACGAAAACAGTTAATTACCTACAAGGGAGCACCCAGACGATTGTCAGCTGATTTCTCAACAGACACTATGCAGGCCAGATGGGAGTGGCAAGAAATATTCAAAGTGATGAATAGCAAGAACCTACAACCAAGATTACTCTACCCAGCAAAGCTATCATTCAGAATTGAAGGTAGGATAAAGAGCTTCACAGATAAGAAAAAGCTAAAGGAGTTCATCAATACCAAACCAGTATTATATGAAATGCTGAAAGCTATTCTTTAAGAAGAGGAAGAAGAAGAAAAAGGTAAAGATAAAAATTATGAACAACAAATACATATCTATCAACAAGTGAATCTAAAAAATCAAGTGAATAAAAAATCTGATGACCAGAATAGACTGGTGAATATAATAGAATCAGGGGCATAGAAAGGGAGTGGACTGACAATTCTAGGGGGGAAAGGGGTGTGGGGGGTGCGGGAAGAAACTGGACAAAAATCATACACCTATGGATGAGGACAGTGGGGAGGAGGTAAGGGTAGAGAATGGGGTGGGAACTGGGTGGAGGGGAGCTATGGGAGGAAAAAAGAGGAAAAATTGTAATAATCTGAACAATAAAAGTTTATTAAATTAAAAAAAAAGTCTATGGAATGATTTTTAAAGCATCAAGGGAAAATCCCAAGTCTGAAATTCTATACAAAATTCTATATAAACTATCATTCAGCAGGTGTTATTCAAAAAAAGTAATGACCCCAAGATCTTTAAAAAAAAAAAAATACTAAAAGATGTATTCAGTAAAGGTAAAAAATTAATCTTGAAGGAAAAAGAAAATGGAGGGTATGGGGACTTGTAAAACATGTATGTAAATCTAAATGTTTTGATTATAAATATTAATCCCAATAGTTCTTATTTATAAATAAAGTATAACTCCAATACTAGCTAATTCTACTATGGGATTGAGGGAACCTTATTAAGATGAAAGTTAAAACTTCTAGGAAGAGAATGATGTAACTACTGATTACCTTTCAATTTTGGTGGGAAAAAAATGTAAATTTTAATACAAATGTTAAAAGTCTAGGAAAATTCATTAAAAGAATAGCAATAGTAAGTGTAAGTTCCAAACCAATAGAAGAGAAACTCAATCGACCCACATAAGAAGAAAGGAAGAAAACAAAGATATAAAACATAATAAATAGAAAACATAGAATAAAGTAGCAGAAATAAGTCTTAATAAATGTAAATAAACTGAGATTGTGTTTTTAAAAGAACCCAAGTAGGAGGAGTCTCTGTGAGAGGGGTGTAACTAGTAAGAAATGTAGATGAAAACCATTGGAGGAAAACTGAAGGACTTCTGATTAAAGCTCCTCTATTTTCTTACTAAAATTAAATAAAAAGAGTCAGGGGAGCAGGAGTAGATTGAGACCTGAGGGCTACAATAACCTTGTCAAAGCTTTTTGGTCAAAATTAATAGAAATTCATTGAAAATAAAGGGCAGTCTGTTTAAATAATATAGGAACAGACTGTAGAAAGAAAATCTGATTGGCCAATGGTCAATAGATCAGCTCCCTGGGGTTCAGTATCAAATGTCCACCCTTTTCCAAATACCTGTGGCAGAGTTGGAGTGGGGGCTGGAGTACTTGCTTTAAAAGAAGTTCCTAGGGCACAGTAGGCATGTCCACCAAGTTTGTCTCCAACAGGTGTCACCAAAAACTGTGTGTCAAGAAGGAATGAGAAAGGAAGTCTATGAGAGTAGAGGGAAAGGCCAAGACTAAGAGCTCAAATGAAAACCAGATACTGTAAATGATAAGTGGAATAATCCAAAGTTATTCATTTTCTCCAAGCAGTGAAGGAAATGGTTGAAGTTAAATATTAGGAGTGAAGGGGATTAACAGAGTTAGTAATAGAAATTCCCATGGGACTCTGACTAGGCAGGGTAGGAAATAAAGGGGGTTGAAAGGACTGAAGACTAGAGGGTAGGAAGGATGGAGTAATGGATGTCTCACTGAGGTTTGGAAGGGAAGGAGAAGGTGGGAGAGTAAGAGAGAGTGACTTAGGAATGAAAATGTCACTGCTGAAGGCTTCAAGGGCAGAGCAGTCCTGGCTGTAACAGGAGAAAAGGTTGTCTAGATGGAATAAAGAGAAAGTTGTTAGAGCAGAGGAAATCAGAGAGCTGTGAGTCACCAGTGATGACCGGAGACCAGGAGAAGAGGGATGCTGAGGGCAGGTACCAGGGCACTCAATGAATCTTGGGCTGAGAGGTGTAAAGAAGATAATGAAGAGACAGACCATGAAGGTGATGAGAAGCAGGAGAACACGGACACAAACCCAATTCCTAAGCCCACAATACATGCTAACGAGAACTAACAGCCTCCTTAAACTTTATCAATGGCTCCTGTTACTTCCAGGGTGAAATTCTAACTCTCAGCATGGAAAATCTTGGTAATCCTTCATTTCCACCTCATCTCCTACCACTTTTCTCCCAGGCCCTTCACTCTTCTACTGAACTTACTTCTTTCTTCCACTTGCTCATGCTGATTCCTCAACCTGGAATTTCTTTTCCCTCTGTCTTTACCAACTGACTCCTACTTAATTTGCAGAGCTAGGGCCAGGAGTCATCTCCTCTGTAAAACCATCAACAAGTGAGTTCCCATGTGAGTTGAATGTCTCCCGACTCCATCATGCTTTCACTGCACCCTAGGAGCCTGTCACTGCATTCACCATACCACGGTATCATTTCTAAAGAGTAGAAACTGTAGCTTTCAGATATTGGGGACACCAATACCCAGTGGAGTTCCTAGTAGGTAACAGACTCTCAGCACATACTTTTTAAATACCTGGATGAATTTTAAGAGGTTTTAAAGAAATTGTGTCCTCACATTCCATGAAGGAAATCAAAAAATAACAAATATCAACAAACATCTCCAAGTGACATTAAATAGAATAGAAAATCAATAAGGTGCCATCCAAGTAGTGAAGAGGGAATTGGGAAGAGGAAGGACAGGATGCTGGAAAAGATATACATTGACTGATGAGAATGGGATGAAACAAGACAAAAGAGGCCTCCCTAGACATGCTTGTACCATGCGTGTGATTCTGGGTCACAGGGACAAGAGAGGAAAGGAACTGAAAGGGCACCAACATTTGGCTGTCCACTATACATTATCTCATGTCATCTGCACAACAGACCTCTGAGATGGAAATTTACAACCCCATTTTGCTGGAAAACCAGCAACAAGGTTCACAACGAAGTTTAAGTGGAAAGTTGTGGTAATTCTGTGGAATTTCCTTCCCAGGTGTAGTGAGATCAGCTGATTGTGTCAGGCTTGAGCTGCAAGTTCATACAAAGTCTTTCAAAGGCAACAGATTCTGCCCTTTGGTTCTTCATATGCCCTATATATCACCGAGCATGTGCCATAGACTTGTTAAGACTCAATATGTATTTGTTTGTTGAATGAATGAATGGAGTCAGTGAATGAATGAAAGCTGAACTGAATTAAGTATAAAGGTCTAGCACTCTAAGTACTTAGCAAGCATTATTTTATTTAACCTTCATAATATCCATGATTACCCTCCATTTTACAGATGATTAAACTGAGGCTAAGAAAGTTTAAGAAATCTACCCAAAGTCACACAGCTTATACGTGACAGAGCAAAAATGTCTCCAGGTGTTTCTGCCTCAGAAGATCCACTCTCAACTACTCTGCTACATGGCTTCTCAATGAATGGGTTCCTCTGATTTAATGGATTCTTCTGGACATCTCAGCTTCCCCATAGAAAGATAGATGGTCCCTGTTGTTCCGGCTGTATGAAAAAAAAAATGCACAAAACATGGGAAGTTGAGGGTGATTAGTTCAAAATGTAGCAAATCTACAAATACATTGACTTCACTTTTAGATATTTGTCCAACGGGGGTGGAACAACTTTAATTAGTGTAACAGGACAATAAGAATTAAATTGGCTTGGTGGCAAGATTTTTATAGGATGACACTGATGGTATTACAATCCAACTTCAAAGATTTGGAACGATGTCCCTGCTCACACTGGAGACTAGAAGCCTGTTTTTCATCAACGAGGCTGGCCTGACAAATTAAGTCTGTGGAGTCATTAGATTAAGATAAGAGCTTATCTCCTAGGCTGACATTTATTCAGAGGTTTTTATACTGCTCAGCTAGTAATTAGTGCTGTTGAATTTTTAACAGTGCTTTGTCCAGTCATTCAAAAATTCTAGAGGTGTATTTGCATCTCCTGTGTATGTTTTTGGTTATTAAAAATAGAAGAGGAATACAAATGAATTACTTCAGAAGGTTTGAATAATTCTTCCCAAAGTTGTTCTGTGGTGAAACAAGAAGCTTAATGACTTATTTGCAGAAGAAGGGAGCAGTTCTCCAAAATTGATAAATGTGGAATAAGGGGTTGCCTTTTACTGTGGGATCTATAATTTATTTTGAGGCATACATATTATAGGTTTATTATGTTCTAGTGGAATCATTAAAACTAGGATCACATGCAGTAATGGTTTCCTGCTGTTTCACACCCCCAATTCAGCAAATACACCATAGATTCAGGAAATAGCTCGAAGTTGTGTTTTGTTTTTCTCTTCTTTCCTATGGCTGATTTGACTGTGAAAGTCTTATTTTTCCGTCTTCTTGTAGTTATAATAACAACTTGATTGCCATAGAATAAACTAATACATTAAGCCTGCACAAGTGTCTCGACAGTCTGTCAAACAAACAATGCTCACATTTTTAAATGCTTGATTTGCAAAATTCCAAGTTCTTTGTTGAAATGCTAATTAGTAATCACATGGTTTAGACTGCCCTGTTTTAAGAAAGTTCATCACTTGGTGAAAGTTGAATCCCGTTAATATTACTATCACATTATTTATTTTTTCCATAAGTATGGACATTTCTCATCACTCAACATATCGTACTTGCCACTTTTTTTCAAAAATGTGGCAGAGAGAATTCCACTGGGATAAGTGAAAGTATTTGACTCTACAAGTTCACCTAAACACTACCCAAAAGAAAACCTTACATACTTCTGAGACCCGGGTTGGAAGATGGGTTCTCTTTCATTAAAATTAAACCCGTGTGGTTTTGTAGTTAACAAGCTAAAGTTAAAGTCACTTGCTAATCAGCCTCTGTGTGCGGTGGGCACGGCACCTCTCCTTATGGGCACAGGCTGCTGGAGGTGAAAAGCGAGTGAAAATCTTCGTTGTTTGTCATGGCTCACCATCTTCCTTTCTCAACACTCCAAACAAACACAAATGCACTCTTGGCATCACTGGAATGTGGTGTAGTAAAAAGTTGGCCACTTCAACAAATCTTTGAACCTCAGTTCCCTTACCTGAAAAAACAGAAGTTTTCTCAGAATAACCTTTAAATATACCAACCAGGATCCTGAATCTCAGATCCGTGATCTGTCCCTCAAGGCAGAAGTGTAAGAAGCCTGAGAGGACAGAGAAAATTCTGATCTAAGAAGACACCACTGAGTTAAAGTCACCTGAGGAATTTGTAGACTTGAGTTTAAAATAGTAATATAGAAACTCTGAAATTTTGTGATTATAGTTTGTCATGGGATAGAGGTCAGAGTATATTTGTTGAATAAATGAGTAAATGAGTGAGTTAATTAATAGAGAGGTAGCATGGGATATTGGGATTTAGAGTCAGACATACCTGGGCTTTCAATTCCCAACTCTGCCGCATACTTGACTTTTGGCTTTGGAAAATACTTAAACTTCTCTGACCCTGCTGCATCATTAATAAATCAAGCATAATAACTAGCCCATAGGGTTGTTGGTAAGAAGAACAAACACCTGTATGACCATGATAGGCACTCAAAAACTATGTTTTCATTTTTATTCCCTTAGGGTGTTTTGTTTTTTTTTAATTCTCTGATTCTACGGACATCAAATGATAAAGATATTACTATCCAGCTTTCAAATTCATGGATTACCAACTATCACCAACACATTTTGTATGTGTTATTATTATCTTTTAATGTGTAATGATAGAAGAAGAGGAGACAAAGAAGCATAAAGCTTCCCTTCCAACTCCCGGTGGGTAATCAGGCCAGGGGAAGGTAGGCGTCATTCAGCATGTTTACAATGTACTCCATCTCAGTCCTCAGCCTTCGTTAACTCATCCACCCCCACCCCCGGCTTTCTGAAGAGCAACATGTAATTAGAGCACTAACGAGGTCATTTAGCAGAAACCATGGGTAGGGAGTAATGAATGTGCTATCAGGCTTGGAGAACAGCTTGGGCAAAAATCCAAACAATCCATGTTCATCTCTGCTGAGCCAACCTAAACTTGGAAAACAGAGCGTGGAAAAAGGTTAATAATAGGACACCAAAAATGAAAGCCCCCTTTCCAGAGAGACCCAGAGCAAAGTTTTGAGTGCAACCTTTCGTGAGCTGGTCTGTGCAGGTAGTGGGCTTGGCATAAAGACAAGCTGGGTGGCACCTGGCCCCTGGCAAGATGGCCTGGGTGCTTCAGGACCATTCCTGGGGATCTGTCGCCTACATACGGGCCTTCCGAGGTCATCTAGTTTTATCTCCCACTTTGCAGATGAGTTTAGGGTACTCCGGAGAGCTGAATTGGCTTAGTCAGCCAATTGGAAACAGAGCCAGACATAGTACCAAGGCCTCTGGATGAGCAAGGCGGTGTTTGACTCACTAGCCCGTGCTGTCTCCTTGCCTCTGAAGATGACATTTAGGCGACCATTCTAACAGTGTTAAAGACCTCAAGTAGAGCCAGTTTTACTTGGACCACTTCTGGAGTAGGAAGTCCCAGATGAATAAACCCAACCCTTCATCAGTTTGCATTCGGAATCAGCACTCTTAATTGGTTTGCAACTGCTAGCATGCTTGTGTCTTTCAACTGTATAGAAAAGGAAGTGGAGAAAGAGACCCAAAGAAGCTAAATACCTCCAAATACTTAGCCCACCAGTTTCCAAGCTCAGGCTGTGTCCACCCCACTCCCTACCTCCCAGCCGAAGGAGTCATTGCCCTATTCTACCCAAGCCCTGCCGATAAGTAGGTTATATAATAGGCCACAAGCCATACTAATCTTCTCTTTCCAGTTTTTAGATGTTGGAGTGAATAAAATAAAAATTACGACAAAATATTTTGTTATTGTAGTTTTCTCCCAATTTAATAGACCTTAAAAATACAACCATTATCATATGGAAGGATCCATGAAGGTTTCATAACATTAAAAAAGGACTTCCATGGTTGAAAAGGTAGGGAACCCTTGATCTAGCTTTCTGATCCAGATATTTGAGTTGTATCCCTATACATTTCTGTTTGTTAAAAATCAAGTGTTGTAAACCTATTTTAAATGTTCAAAGCTAGAGAAAGAAAGAACTTCGTCACTATCAAACCTTAAAGTGTTAAATACTAAAGTATTAAAATTCACAGCATGGATTTTGTTCTAAGGATCATTTTTATTTCAACAAGCATTTATTAAACCCTTTCTATACACACAATGCTACCAAGCAGTCAGGAAAAATCAGACAGAGCACACAATCTCTGTTTTGAAAAACTTACTCCTCCTTTGGGCAGTCCTGACTTACCAACAGAGATAGAAAAGGTATAAGGAAATGTATGAAAAATCCTAGGGCTTTCTTACCTCCTATTTAATATGTAGAGTGTCCGAAAAAAATATATACATACACTTTGATTATAAAGGCAGTGTTTATTAAAATACATTTCATTTTCAAAATTGAGCTATCAGCTGTTAAAGTATGTATATATTTTTGGAAGGAAACCCTGTATTTTTGTCTTTTTTTATTTTTTAGACTAAAACTTTTACTTATTTATTTATCTACCTATTTATTTTACTATAATATTTAAAGTTTAGTTTTGGCTGTTGTTATTTTTTTTTTTGCTTTATTTTTATTGTTGACACTATTACAGATGTCCCCCATTTTCCCTCCATTTGCCCACCTCCACCAGGCCCCTGCCCCTCCCTCCCTCTGACCATCCCTCCCTCTAGCCATCACCACACTGTTGTATTCCACCAACAGTACCTGCATATATGTTCTTTGGCTGATAGCTTTACCTTCTTTCATCCAGTCCCTCCTACCCCTCACCCCTCTCTCTCCCCTCTGTCAGTCTGTTCTATGTATCTATGCCTCTGGTTCTATTTTGTTCATCCGTTTATTTTGTTTATTAGATTCCACATAAAGTGAGATCATTTGGCATTTGTCTTTCTCTGACTGGCTTATTTCACTTACTGTTATAATCTCCAGGCCCATCCATACTGTTATAAAAAGTAAGGGTACCTTCTTTTTTACAGCTGCATAGTATTCCAGTGTGTAAATGTACCACAGCCTTTTTATCCATTCATCTATTGATGGGCAGTTGGGCTGTTTCCAGATCTTGGCTATTACAAATATGCTGCTATGAACACAGGGGTGCATCTATTCTTTCTGACTAATGATTTGAGGTTTTTTAGGATATATTCTCAGAAGTGGGATCTCTGGGTCAAAGGGCAGTTCCATTTTTAATTTTTGAGGTAATTCCATCCTGTTTTCCATAGTGGCTGCACCATTCTGCCTTCCCACCAACAGTGCATGAGGGTTCCCTTTTCCCCACCAGCACTCGTTGTTTGTTGATTTATTGATAGCAGCCATTCTGACAGGTATGAGGTGAAATCTCATCATAATTTTAACTTGCATCTCTCAGATATTTGTCTTTCATTTAAAATGGTGACTGACGAGTGTGGCTCTGGGGTGGCCTTTGGAACCAGGAGGCATTTGTTTGCTCTTTTGATGTGTTAAGTACCTCACTGGGGGCTCTCTTCTTGGAACAGCTCCTCCCTTCAACTGGGTTCCCCTAAGAACTACGGCCCAGAACCCAGGCTTTCCCTAAGGTCTCTACCCCTACTTCTTGGACATCCTATATTCCTCCCATCCAGATCCCATACACATGCCCCTTTGTTTTCCTGAAGCTGAGAGGAAGCAGGGAGAAAATCTGCCTGACAGGGAGTGGAAAATCTCAGTGGTACAATGCCAAAAATAATGTGACCACGATAACTGCGCCTGGGGATGGGGCCTGGGAGGGCCCTTCTCGTTCCTTTAACACAGTCTTCCTTGTTTGACTTTGAAAACAATGTCATGATAAGATTACCAGCTCATTCAGACCTCACTTATGAAACAGTGTAAAACAAGATGCTGCCCAGTGGTTTAAAACAAAGGACTGACCCAGAAATGTTCCTCTCCTTCCCGCCTCCTCATTGTGGGAGAAGCAAGTCAGAATCAGATGATCTCTGGTGGTGAGAGACATTCTGCTGTAGCAGAACCTAGACTTTGGGGATAGGCAGCCCCTGGTCCAAATTCTAGCTTAGAAACTTCAGAGCTGTATGACCTTAAGCAAGTTGCTTCACATCTCTGAACATCAGTGTTCTCACTAAATAATAGAGATGCTATTGATAAGTACCTACAGGATCACAGTAAAGACTAAATGAAACATAGTAGGTGCTTGATGAGTTTTAGTTATGTTTTCAGAGCAAAATTCAAATACTTTCTCCTTTAGGGGAGAAAAATAAAACAAGCCACCTTGTCAGGATGCAACAGCTGGTGCTAGAAACAAATGTAACCACATCAGGGGAGGGTGCCTCCCATCCTCAGAGTCAAATGTACTTATGGATGCAGCAATTTGCATCTTGTCAAATGTTCCCTAACATTTTGCAAAAAATCCCCAAATGTCAAATTAGTGAGTAATCTGTACAGTGCTATAGATCTCGTTATCCTCTGAATGACTCATAGCATATTTGGGGTGTCCCAGATACCAGTCCAAGTAAATGTTAGTAAATAAGGAACAACACTTCTCCCCTCACGAGGCTCTGAAATCGATAACAGCTTCTACTTGCAAAGGAAGAATATAAACCTTGAGGGGCCAGAAAGTGCCCCATATTTTTTAAAGTTGAATGAGCTGTCACCAACCGTATAGACTTAGCACTGACCATATGCCCAGTCCTCAGACAGGCTGGAGGTGGGGGCAGGAGTGAACGGATGAGGCTCTGTATTTCAATACTGACTCCACTTGGCTTCATACACATTTTCTTACTTAATAGTCTCAAAAGTCCTTTTTAGCCCTGGCTGGTGTGGCTCAGATGGTTGAGCATTGAGTCATGCACCAAGAAGTCGCCAGTCTGATTCCCGGTCAGGGCACATGCCTGGGTTTCAGGCTCCATTGTACGGGGTGTGCAGGAAGCAGCAATCGATGTTTCTCTCTCTCTCCCCCCTCTCCTTTCCTCTCTATCTCAAGTTAATAAATACATATTTTAAGTACTTTTTGTTTAAAAAATACTGAAATAGTACTTGCATGTGTGTAGTGCTTCCCTGGGGGCCTACTTCTTGGGAAAGCCCCTCCACACAATAGGATTATAATTGCTTTGCAGCCCTCAGAACAACTCATTGAGGAAGGCACCATCACATTGTCCATTTTACAGATTAGGAAACTGAGATTCAGCAAGCTGACGTGGCTTCCCTGAGGCCACATACTACGTGGCGAAGTTAAGGTAGGAATTCAGATAGTCTGGCTTGAGAATCTGTGTTCTTAAACATGAATTACTGCCTTCCAAGATGGGCACCATAGCATCCCCATTTTACAGTTTAGAAAACTGAGGCTCAGAAAGATGAATTAACACTTTCCAAGATATCATATGGCTACTGGGTGGTGACAGAGCTGGAGTTTAAAATGAGGTCTGTTTATATAACCTTCCCCTGGACCAGTGGGTTATAACTTACACAAAGGCTAAAGAAAAAGTCTTGCCTTATTTAAACAGTTTCTACTTTTGCTGGCCATCCATCTAAGGAGATAGAGACCTTCAAAAGATCATAAGCAATAAACACCAGAGGGCTCCACTCTTACTCGTTCATTAATTTTACAACAAATTAATAGTCGTGGCTCCAACACAGGGCTCTCGACTCCTGAATGAGAGACATGTGTCTCAAAACAGGGCTGAGAAACGCCTCTGCATCTTGCTATTGTTTGTTCAGTTTCCCTGACGTGAAGAAAATTGAGACAAACCCAAGCTGCTGAAGCTGCGAGATACCTATGTATATGCTCTCTGTGTGCTTAAACCTTGTTTTGTTCACTCTGTTAACTTTGCAGAAACTATTAAGAAGAAGAGCAACAAGATACTTTTTTTAAAGAGATTGCTTCACCTTAGACCCAGGAACCCAATCTTATCTCTAGTTCACAGCACGAAGCTCAGAGAGGTCTACCCTCCATCCCTGAGTCCCAGGCATCAGCCTGGCCTCCACACTCCTGACCTTCCATACGCCAACCCCAATCCCACATATAGTTAACCTCCAGGCCCTGTGGCTTTAACCTCAACCCTTTCAAACCCAAGTAGGTTCTCCATTCCCACTGCTCTGGCCCTGCTCTAAGTCACCACAGTCTTCCCTGATTACTGTGCAATCCTAGCTTGTCTTTCTGCTTCTGTCTTGCCCACTATCATCACCATCCACATGGCAGCAAAATCAGAAATCTGATTGTGCCATCAAAAACCCACTGCCTTTCACCAAAACCGGTTTGGCTCAGTGGATAGAGCGTCAGCCTGCGGACTGAAGGGTCCCAGGTTCGATTCCGGTCAAGGGCATGTACCTGGGTTGTGGGCACATCCCCAGTGGGGGGCGTGCAGGAGGCAGCTGATCAATGTTTCTCTCTCATCGATGTTTCTGACTATCTCTCTCTTCCTCTCTGTAAAAAATCAATAAAATATATTCAAAAAAAGAAAAGAAACCCACTGCCTTAGGAATAAGTGCAATCTCCTCAGCCTCGTCTCTGAGGAGGCTTTATCGTGATACGACCCCTTCTGTCTATTTCTCCCACCCTTGCATCCTGAGCTCTGTCCTGCTCAGTGTTTGCAGGTCCTTAAACACAAGCTATGCTTCCTTCTCACTCTCCTATTTCCCATGAGTCCTTCTGTTCCTGCTTAGCTGTTGCCAGTGTGATAACGTGTGCTGAAACTCCTTCTTAAAACCATCAAAAGGCCCTGACCAGTGTGGCTCAGTTGGTTGAGCGTTGTCCTGTGTACCAAAAGGTCACCGGTTCAATTCCTGATCAGGACTCATACCTGAGTTGTGGGTTCAATCCCTGGATGGGGTACATTAGGCAGGCAACCAATCGATGTTTCTCTTGCTCAACCAATCTATCCCTTCCTCTCTCTCTAAAATCAACACAAAAATATAGATATTAAAAAACATCAAATGGATGAATGCCATGGATGATCTTTCAAAAAATAAATCTGATCATATCATTCCATGCCTAATATCGCTCCAATTTGCATTCAAAATTAAGTTGAACCATCTTACCTATAAGACTCTACTAAATCTGAACCCTGCCTACCCCTCCAACCTCCCTAGTTCACTTTGTTCCAGTCGCAATAACCTTTTTTCTTGCCCCAAACACATGCGCATTGTTCCAGCCTCAGGACCTTTGTTCTTGCTGTACCATCTGCTTGGAACACTCTTAGCTCTGCTTATTGCTCAGGTTTCAACTCAAACCTAGTCCGAGAACCCTCCCCTCGTCACTAACCAAAGCAGCACCACCAACTAGCTGTACTGCCTTTTAGAAAGTACTATTATCTAAAACTATCTTGTTCCTTTATTTACCAAGTTGTTCATTGTGCCTCCCTAACTCAAGCATAGTTCCATAAATTGTTTTTGGTCCAATTCCTTCTCCAGAGCCTAGAACAATGCTTGCTACTAGAAGGTGCTCAGCAAATATTTATTGAATGAATCAACGAATGAGGAGAGTTAAGGAGGAAAGTTGGAGGGCTAAAAGAGCAGGTGCATGATTTTGCAAATGTATTCCCATTATTGCTTTGTAGCACGAGTTTCTTATAGAAATGATGAGATCCTTTGACAATACTAAGAGAGAAGGGTCCAGTGATACCCCTGCAATGATATCTTGCACAGAGACATTATGATTCTTAATAGATAGAAGCACAAAGGTGAGAACCACAAAATATTTAAAGCTACAATAAACCTTCAATATCTTTACAGTATAATCCATTCCCTTGGTGATGGAGGGAAGGCCCAAGAGATGATGTGACTTACTCAGGTCTCACCACTTGCCAGGGGCAGGCCAGGAGACAACTGAGGTGCCCAGTCCAGTTGCTAGTTGTACATATCCATTTAACAGCTATACATGGAAAATCCTGGAACAAATCTGTTTGATTTCTGGGTCTACCAGAAACTCTTCCCTCAGTAATTCTTTTTTTCCACAATCTACTTACTATTGCTGCATAACAAATCACCCCCAAAACTTAGTGGCTTAAGGCATCAACAATATATTATTACCACGTGTGGTTTCTGTGGGCTAGGAATTTGGGCTCATTGAGTCTCTCATGCAGCTGAACACAGACAGCGGCTGGAGCTGACCAGGCATCTCTGTCCCTTATAGTGTCAAGGCCTCTCCCTGGACTCTCCACGAGGTTTGGTTTGGGCTTCCTCACGACACAGAGCCCTCAG